>BMAW01019956.1:141027-164775 GCA_019974015.1 Nephila pilipes
AAATATATTTAAAAATTTATCATTCAATGCTATTTTACTTGTGAGTTTACTTCTGATTACACTACGTTCCAAATAATTGTCATTCAGGTAAGGAGAGAAGAGACAAAAAAATCCTTGACTAATTTTTTAATATAAGTAGTTTTTTTAAAAAAAAATAAAGAAATTATTCTTTCTTTTGACAGCAAATTCAGAATTACGTCTCAAGTAGCACAAATATGAAGACAAACTTTTGCTTAGACAACGGCCTCAGTTTATTATGTTTAAAAATTTAAACTATTTTTTTATTATATGCTTTTATATTTCTCTTGTTTCTTTTCAATTTTAAATTGATATATATTAAAAAATATCGAAGGTAATTGTAACGGGGGATGTATATTAATTGCACTATTTAGTATATATACATTATTTGTATATAGTTAAGAATTTTTTTTTTTAAATTTTGAAATTACTTAATAGATCATATTACAAAAATATGAATACTAGAAATAAAATATGTGAAAATATGAACAAATTTTAGCTTACAAAATGCTGTTTTCAACTTTAAAAAAAAAATTTAATTTCCCCTTTATCTTTTTATAGAAAAGCATAAATTTTTTGATAGAATTCTTAGGACTAAAATTCCTTCGTTTCCCAAATATTTAAAAATATCAAAAATTATTAATGCCACATTAAAAACATTTCTAAATTCCAAAAAAAAAGTTTAAATTTATATGCAGGATTATTTTTTCATAAGTTTTAATTTAGAAATAAAATGCTATGTCTTCTTAAAAGTTATCAAACAATATGATTAAAAGTTTTTAAAATTGTCTCAGATATCCCTTCCCTTATTTTAATTAAGAAGCTTTAGACAAAGGCGCTAATGGGTGTTGAGGCAGCTCTTTCCCACAAATCGCAACTAACAATGACGGGAGTTAAAAGCGCCTAATTAGTAGTGTAGCAAGACATTCATCTCTAACTCGGTTGCATGAGGTGTAATTACCGGCTCATCCCGTATTGGAGTTATCCGCAGCCCAAGATGGAACCAATCACCAAGGTCAACTGACCTTAACAGGATGAAATACAGACAATCAAAGTGGCGAAAGCAACTTGAACACTAGATTGTAGTACAGTCTTGAGATACTAGTTGAATATACCCCTGACGCAAACTTGCCTTTTAGTATCTAACTAAAAGATTCCTTATAAATCATGAAGAATGATATAATCGGCTGCGGTGCATACATCGCACAGATCCACCATCTGAAAGACGGAATGCCGATGACTTCACTGGAGAAGCACTCCAAACACTCAATAAAACAGGGTATACTTATTAATTGCAATAATGTGGTACCCGTCTTGCAGCGAGGCTGGTGCACGTTAAATCTCTCAAGGCTCCAATATCTTCCCAAAGGTGAGGTGTTGAAGTCCGCAGAAGAAGTGGTTCATTAATTAATGAATCCAAAGAGGCTACGATTTACCAATATCCCTCTTTTCGTTTCCTTTTAATGATTTTTATGGTTTCAAAGTGATATTCTGTTTCTATTTTGTTTTGCTACAGAGCTAAGCGACGTTGTGGAAGAAACAGCTGGTTATATGTCTAACTCACACACATGCGGTCGCATCAATTCTACACCACGTGAAAACTTTGAGGTACTTTTTAATTAAAACGCTGCAATTCTTGGCAGAACTAGGATTTAAAGCAGCGTCTCTTATCTGGTTAACTTGATTCCCATCCTCCCACTAGAATTTCGGCGATGCACCTCGTCAAATTTCCACATTACTCCAAAGTGAATACTTAAAACATCGACATATCCTTCAGATTGTTATTTGATGAGTCTTCAGTGGAATCGAGACTTGAACCCATGACACGACAAAAGCAACGCTGGTCATGAGCTATCGACTATGATTACTTGATTACCACGGCTGCAGAACTTGATTTGAATGAAGATCAAACGTTGAACTTCATTAATTTGCTCAAAATTCCCATCTTTGTTATAGGTCAGTGACTCCAAACAGATTTGGTACTGCTCACCGATCATAGTAGAAGAAGGAGAACATTTTTGATCCACAGGTTACAAAAGAAGTTGTGAGATCACCAGTATCCTTCTTGGCGAAACTCACAAGAACACTCTGAAAAACTCGATTCATATGAAAAATCTTCAAATAACATGTTTTAACAAATAGTTCTAATCACCTTTCAAGCAATGATCACTTCGTATTATAAATAGGTATTGGTACATTTTAGTTTTCGATTGATTAATACGTGTTTGAATCGCATCGAGCTTAGTGCACCAGACAGAGAACATTAATGTGCGTGCATGCGTTCGGTTTCAGTTAACAAAACTTATCCTTAAAATTTTTGACAGATCATGACAATATTACCGCTCACGCCAACGCACTACCTCGAATTTTCCGAATGTAATGACAGTTTTATGGGGTTTCTATTCCAAAATACTGCCTTTAATTGTATGGTATAAAATACATTCAAAGAGTGAAGTAAATGAATATTTCTGAGGGATGAATTTTTTTCTCCTGATTTTCGAAAGTATTTTTAAAAATGTATTAAGATTTGAAAATTCAAAACTGCAATATTGATCTCAAGAGCGAGAATCGGTGTGTGTGTTTCTGGAAAGGGTATGGAGAGTAATTATTTTCTAGAAAGATGTGCCGAATAATTTTCTTTTCTAAACGAGTGTAATGAGTTATTTTCTATTCTAGAATAATTTGGCGAGTAACTGCTTTTTATAGAAGGATGTGGTGATTAATTTTTTTTAATAGTTTGGGGAGTTATTTGCTTTTCTAGAAGGATGGGGTGAGTAATTGTTCTTTCTAGAAGGGTTTCGAGAGCAATTAATTTAATAATTGTTTTCTGGAATAGGTGAACTGCATTTTTTTTTTTTTCAAGGAGGATGTGATGAATAATATTTTTTGTAGAAGGGTTATGTAATTGTTAGCGAAGATCTGATTAGTGAGTAATTGTTTACTAGAAGAACATGGAGAGTAATTTGTTTTTCTAAAAAGTTTTAGTGAATAATTGTTTTTTCTAGAAAGTATGGGGAATAATTACTTTTCTAGAAAGGTGGATTATTCTTTATCCTAGATGGATGTGATGAGTATATTTTTCTGAAAAAGAGAGCAACAGGCCAAAAAAATGGAAACCAATGGCTCAGATAGTACGAGCGGTTTTTTTTAATTAAAAAGTAGAAGATCTAATTAAAATTCCCCTCAATAATAAGAATTTGATTTCAACGAATGAAAATACAAAAATGTTTTACATTATGTCTTAAAGTTTTCTGGAATAGATTTACATTTTTCTTGGAAAAAGAAATGAGAAAGAAAAAAAAAAGACTCACTAGGGAAAAGAATAATTTCGTTTCAAATTAAACGTTGTCGAGAATTTTAGAAAGTGAAAGTCAAAAGAAGAATAATGAACTTTATCGTCTCTTTGAATTGGACATATACTTTGAAAGGATGTAAATGAGATGAGAATATTGCCAGTCTTTTTCAAAATTATTAGATTTTTGTACACAAATTGAGCATTTTTACATAACATTTCGAAACCATTTGAAAATCCTTCCTTTACCTCTTATATATAAATTTTAAATAATTGAATTTCATGGATTCAAGCTAGATATTCGCTACAAACAATTCATTAAACATAATTTGAAATTAAATTTCATAAAAATTTATCAAGATGTTTTGTTATTTTCCTACAAAAATTGAAGCTGTGTTTTTCATATCGTAAGCCTGAATTCAAAGTCCATATTTCCTTCATAAACGTGTAGGCTTTGAAGAACATTATGACGCATGATACGACAATAAATGAAAGCATATGAATAGTGTATTTACACACGTTCTCTTATAGTCAAAATCAATAATACAGTTTACAAAAAATGTATCTAAATTTCTTCAAGGTAGTAACTACGTTTGTCAGGTTCGGTGGTCTAGGGGTATGATTCTCGCTTAGGGTGCGAGAGGTCCCGGGTTCAAATCCCGGCCGAACCCTTGTAATAATTTTTTTTTCTTCCTTCTTTATTTTTTATTTTATCTTTATTATTATTTATTATTTTTATTTATTTATTTATTTTACTATACTTAATTATTTTTTATTTGTTTATTTATTTAAATGTATTAACTATATTTAATTATTTATTTGCTTAAATTTATATATATTTCTTATTTAATTACTTAAGTTTATATTTATTTATTTATCAAGTTAATTTATATTTATTCATTTACTTTAATTTATATTTATTTATTTACTCAAATTTATATTTATTTATTTACTCAAATTTATATTTATTTATTTACTTTAATTTATATTTATTTACTTTAATTTATATTTATTTACTTTAATTTATATTTATTTACTTTAATTTATATTTATTTACTTATCAACTTTAATTTATATTTATTTATTTATCAACTTTAATTTATATTTATTTATTTATTTACTAAAATTTATATTTATTTATTGATTTAAATTTAGACTTATTTATTTAAATTTATTTTCTTTAGTTATTTATTTTTATTAAATTACTTTTATTAATTTATGTATTTAAATTTTTCATTTATTGATTTATTTTTTATTTATTGATTGATTTAAAATTTTTATTTATTTATTAGTGATTATAATTTGTATTTATTTATTGATTGATTTAAATTTCTTATTTATTTATTAGTGATTATAATTTGTATTTATTTATTAGTGATTAAAATTTGTATTTATTTATTAGTGATTAAAATTTGTATTTATTTATTAATGATTTAAATTTATATTTATTTATTCAAATTTATATTTATTTATTTAAATTATGTTTATTAATCTATTTATTTATTTAAATTATATTTATTTATTAATTAATTAATTTAAATATTTATTTATTTATATTATTTATTTATTTATATTTATTGTTTATTTATTTGTTTATATTTATTATTTATTTATTTATTTATATTTATATTATTTGTTTGTTTATTTATATTTTATTATTTGTTTATTTATTTATATTTATTTATACAAATTTACAATTATTTTTTTTTTCACTAATTAGTTTTTGAAAGAAAAAAAAATTCTGGTTTCATTATATTACTATTTCAATATATTATGAATTCAATACTTTTTACCACTAAAATATACAGCGAAATATTCAAGATGTTTGTTATTCATTTATTCTGAAGCAGTCCCATTAAATACTTATTATATTTTACGGTTTAAATTAAGTCCAATGGTAATAACATCTGTCTCTCAAAGAGTTTCAAGAATATTCTTATAGCGGTAATCACAATGGTGCACATCTCCGATTTAAATTTGGATTACATTTCTGAATATAAATAATTTAAGATAAATAATAACTTTTTTCCCTTTCGTGAAACATTATTCTTTATCAATATTTGGAGCCAACCCCTCATATTTTCAAAATTGGGGTCATCGTTTCTGAAGAGTAAGTCATTTTCACGGGAAAGAGGGAGATGATTTATGACCCCCAGAATTTCACGGTCGAGACGAGTTAAGACAGGTTTACGAGAGGGTTGATGGAAAGGATTTCCTATTCGTTACAGAAAGGTGTGAAATACATCACCAGAGACGAGAGAAATAGAGATAAATTAATATCAAAGTAACGTTTCATGGATTTTTCCTTTCATTTTTTCTTTCATAGATAGTGAATGTTTGTAGAGAATATTGAAAAATTTTCACATCCTTTTTTAATAAAATGATATTCAATTTCAAGAAAATAGTTCAAGAGAGAGATCATTCATCAGTATTTTGACCTTCATCTATGCTCACAATTAGATACTGAAGTCGCTACAGAAGAAGTACGTATGCTGTTTAGCGTGAAGCCTTTTCTATCGAATACAATGCCTCTCATTTTTTAAACAAATCTGTACACCCGTAGACTTCGTTTGCATTAGTGTCTTTTTTTTTCTTTTGCTTCTTCGGATAAATGATACGTGAGCAACGAATTGTTGTGAAATTTCGCATGAATCTTAGAAAATCCTCGACTGAAACTTGTAATTTTTGAAAAAAGTATATGGCAGTGAATGTTTATCGTGTTCAGATGTTTTTGAGTGGTTTAAGCATTTTCAGGATGGCTGAAAAGACGCTGGAGATTATTCACATCCGGGGTGACCTTCTACGTCAAAAAGAAAGGCCAATACCGAAATAATTGGTAATCTGGTTCGAACTGATCGTCAGGTACTCGCTTCGGCAGTACATATACTAAAATTGGAACGATACAGAGAAGATTAGCATGGCCCCTGCGGAAATCAGAAATTATAGAAATCACTGAAATTTAGTATAATAAACCCATAGACTTTAACAACCATTCCTAACAACCAATAGGAAAGCTCCCTCTCCCCATAAGGGGTGTACGGAGACTTCCAAGTCAGAACTTTGTTGTTAACGAACAACTGCTTTCTGATTGGAAGAGCGCCATCACTCTGAATTCCCCCACCCCTACAATCGTAGCACATAGTTTCTAACTTTTAATCCCTATATACTTAATATCCTTTAAATTTTAACTTTAACAGGCATTATTTTTAAACTTTTTCTCCATTCTTTTAACTTATAAGCATCCAAATTAAACTTGGGCATTGATATTATCAGGTTTAACTCAGATATGGAGATATGGCTATAATAAGCTAGGTGCTCCAGCGAAGCTGATTCATTACGAACTGATCGTCAGTTAAGTATTCGTGCGATTGATGGGACAGTAGAAATTAACGAAGAATCCGTACGACAAATATTTCCACGAAGGCAATGCATCGGCTCATTCCTTTTTTGTCTGTCAAAAAAGTTTCTAGCCAAGTACAGCATCCCAGTGTTAGACCATCCACCTTATTCCCCGAATCTTGAGCCATGTGACTTCTATAAGATCCTTAATGTGAAATCTGCATTAAAAGGAACAAGATTTGGGTCCGTTGAAGCTGTGAAAGAGAAAGCGGCACGCGTCCTGAAGGAGCTGACAGAAGATTCCCAGCACCGTTTCGAACAATGGAAGATTCGCATGGAGCGTTATAGGGATAGAGGAGGGGTATGTATTGAATGTGATAATAAGTAAATATGTATTACTTAAAAATAAATTGTTTTTCAGCGTCAGTCTCTTTATTTATTTGTCAAACTATGTATTGTACATGACTATTATTAAAGTTGTTGAGGAAAAATTTTAAAAAAAATTGCGTATTTCACCATTCTTTTTTCTAATTATTACTCATTTTAAATTTTTGTATGAATCGATTCCATTAGTTTTAAATGATAATTAAGTATGAAATACAGAGTCGAGTAAGCAAAATTATCTCATTTCCTTAAATTTGTAAGCAATTTTTTTAAAAATAGCCAAAAAGCCCTTGTTTTCTGACTTAAAATGTAACTTTATCATGTGAAGTCAGCAAGAACAAATTTTTTTATAATTTGAAGTTTTAAGAAATGTATATATACATACACACATACAATGTGTCTGTAGAGTCATGGTACACTTTGGACTGGTCACAGGAATTCAACAAAACAAGATAGAAATGTGAAATATTGACGAAATAAAAGGTAAAATCTCCAAGAGGGGCTTAAAAGCCTTGGTGATACGACTAAATAGAAGTAGTAAAGAAAACAAAAAGAGGGAGCAACTGTCAGACATCATTGCTGGTAAGTTTCCAACAATAGAATTCATGATTGGGCAATGCATTAAGTATAATGGAGAGTATTTTGAAGATGATAAATCTATTTTGTAATAAAAATTAAATGTATAATTTTAAAAAGTATTCATTTCGGGGGTTTTATTTTATTTATTTATTTTGATACGTTCTCGAATGGAAGTACTTCTTACACCTAAACAAACAGTTCCCATCAGGTACTTTAGAGATGCAAACCTGCTGTTAATATTCAATCAGTATTGGCACTGAAAGCTTCTGTCTGCTTCAAGAGTATTTTTTATTTGTTTATCTTTGGTTTAGCCTTACCATGTTAAAGTTACCAGTTCACCTTCAGAATACAACTTCCAGGCAAGTTATTTTTTTCATTTTTCATCTCATTTTACAGTTTAATCTTTTATCTTGACAAATATGTTAGAATTTTGTTTCTATCTTATTTAGAAGCTGAGTTTCAGCTGTTTGAATAATTAATCGATCATTAATTTCTCTGAACGAAATGGCTCTAAAAACGACATTTTTCATTACAACAAAACGCAATATCTCGCACCACACACATACACACGTGTGTGGTGCGAGAAATACTTATTCATAGAATAGATTATTCTTGAGATTACATATTGATAAAAAGTGTTTTTATATAGCAATAAAGTGAAAATTACAATGATTTTTCAAAGAAACTTTCAATATTCAGATCTCGTGTTATCATAGATTCCTATATAGGGATTTTGTTATCAGTTTAATAACCTAACCCTTAGATAGGATCATATTCTGTGTTGTTCAATATACAAAATGTCAATTTATTTATTTTATTTTGAGTTACTATGTTTTGCAGAAAGTCTTAATTTTTGCTTATATTTTTGTATAAAATTCCCTTTAGACTGTAAAAATATGCACTTAAGTACCTTTTCTTAGGTGTTTTTATAATTTTAAACCCTCATCAAGTAAAAAATATGCATTTGTTCGCAAAATAAAAGTTAATTCTTCGAATGTGTACTGTCACCTGAAATTCATGCTAATGTGAATTCCGAAAAGATATGCAATTAGAACAAACATTTTCTCTCTGTCTATATTCATATTGAAGAAATATAACTCTTATTTGAAGTAAAAATCTTTTATTGAATTTTTTAACGTATTTTGTGCATATCACATTTATGAAAGAATAATTTTTCAAGAGTAATTTTTCCTTTAGAAGTTGTTTTCGTGCAAGATATAATGTTTCATATCTTTCAATAGATGTTTTAGAATCGGAAATATTTCTCTGTTATTGAGGAACTCCGTATTATATTTTCTATACTTTCAATGGTTAAGAAATTTTTAAAGTAGTTCTTACTTTCTTCTCGAAAAGAAAATGCAAAGTCATAACTTCTTGAAGATTTGGAATCGTTTTTGATAGCAATGACTTAGATGAGAAAAAAAGTCTCGTCTTTGTGGAATTCCTACATGTAATATGCATGAACTTTATGATATTGAGTATTTTATTTTGGGAAACTAAAAAGTTTGAATTGATCATGTTTCGAATAAATCTCTACATTTTAATGAAAAAAGAATGTATGAAGTGAAAAAGTAAAAAAATCGAACAGACAGGCATCAACGGTAAAGCATTCACTTATGGTCGTAAACTTTCTCAAATATGGATTTTCTCCATTTTTTTAAAGTTAAATACAAGAATTGTATGGTCTATAGGCTTGTCTGAAAATGTTGATACTATGGAGAGAAAGATAGAGATCAATAATACTATACAAAAAGTTTGTATTTTGCACATTTTTAGTCGCAGGATTATTTTCAAATGCTTATTATTGCATTATTATTATTTACTTGACTGTAGAAAAATATATAATAAACTCCCGGAAATATTTCCCGGAATCATGAACAAGTATACTGCTGCAAACAAATGGAGATTATATAATTTTGATCAAAAGCTGTGAGTAAAGAAAATAATTGTACCTTTTTGATTTTGTAATTTTAAAATAATATTGATAGTTATTTTGTTATTATGAGAAAAGAAAACTAAATCTCAAACAAGGAATAATTAAATTTTATTGTCAATACATGTTAAAGGCATCACACGCAATTTGAGATTTTTAAACTGAAGCATAAGATTTGTCAAATAAGAAAGGGAACGTAAATGAGGGATATCATCTAATATATATCAAAAATTGGCAAAAAAAATCGGTTGCAATCATTATCCTGAATATTTGTCAATTTTTCAAAAAACTGCTTGCGTTGAACAGACGATTAATTGAATCATAAATTCAATTAAGTCTCACTATTTCACACGAAAACATGACAAAATACCTCAGATTTCTCATACTCTAAACTCTTTCAAAAAATATTAATAAAAAATAACACAGACGTATATATCAACATATACTGACGTGTATGTACATGCTACACTTAGAGGAAATCGAACTACTTCTAACTACTATTCTATTTTGGCGTACAGAATATATAGTTTTTAATTTCAAACACTTCATCGAATTGCTAAAGAAATGTTTAACGAAATGTTATGCAATTTTGAATTTGTAAAGAATGTGTTTGAATTCACACTTTCCTGTGAAGTGTTAGCGACATGAGCATTTCGGGGACTATCCACATATTAAAAAGGAAAAGAAGATATTTTTGATAATCCCGTTTCAAAAAAAAGGCTGGAAATGGTTGATAATTTCACAAAATATTAATTAGTCATTTGCAAAGTTTTTATACATTTTGGAAAAAAGAGCACCAATATTCATTATTACGTAAACATTCATTTAAAAATTTATATTTTTATTTTATTTATGTTTTATTTATTTAAGTTATTTATTTATTTCAGAATAAAATTCCCAGAATTGATGATTAAACTTTATAAAACTTACGGAAATATTGAGTATGCACACAAGAAATATTTTAATGGTACATTACGAAAAACTTTTGAATATTCAACGAGCTATGATCAGTTAAAGGAAATAATTTTTAGAGAGCATTAGCTAAAGATATCAATATTTTCTTCAAAATTGGGTAGCCAATTGCATAGGACAACTTATGTAAAGAAATCTAATTAAATATCATGAAAATTCGGAAGGATATCGGTGATAAAGCAAGTAGTATTTCTATTACTCTATGAAAGGAGCTAAATGATAAAGTGTTTCCGACCAACTAGCATTTTTTATCGTTTATCACAGCAGGATAATTTGTATTACATATTATTTTCTATTTTTTAATAAACATATTTACTTATAAATTAGACATTGATGAAATCCAAAAAGATGTTTAATTTTTATGCACCGCTGCAGAGCTTCGTGTTGGTAAAGTTATACGATTTATGTAGTTTGTAGTAGACTATTCTCAAAGTGTGTGCGTGATTGAAAATAGGGGTTCGTAGTGTAAGAGCCAAATTTGGCTAAATCGTGTGTGACTGAAGTTTAGACGCAGGAAAGTTAGAAGAATAAGGGGGAAATGTCCAACAAAAAGGAGCATCGAAAATAGAGAAGCTTCGCAAGTGTATCCCGGAAGTTCGTCACCCACGTTTATCAAAGACAGTCAACCCCTATGATAAAGATAGGTTAATTACTTGGATATGTTTGGATCATGAATTTCGTACTTACCTGAAGAAAATAAGTACCTGAGAGTTATTTTCCAAGTGAATCTAAAAATTTGAAAATCCCTCACACCAAAATTTTCTGTTTTCATGATTCTAAACAAAAAGCAATATCGTTTACAATAAAACGTATGTGTTCATAGAATACGTTTTAAAATTATTCAAGCAGTAAAATTCAATTTCCTATTCTTCTCATTAAAATTAAATAACTTATGCTTTTAAGCACCATAACCAGTAAAAATAAAAATTACCGATAAATTAAAATAACTATATATCTGTTCGCTTAGTATTAGAACATATTTCTTGTGAACATTCATTCTTTCTTTTGCATAACTAATTATTTCTACTTCTCGAAATAATGAGATTTTATTAGTGAAATAATCCTGTTATGATCCTGTTTATTCTGCACTTCAAATTTACTGGCGTTAATGGATGATTAATCCTTAATAAAAACAATACAAAACTATATTACCTATTGGTTTCAACAAAAAATGAGATAAAATTCTGTCGATTCAGCATTTTCTTTATTAACATCTAACGTTCTTAAAACTTGAAGTGCAAACCAGAGAAGTACATAAAGTTTTTTCTAACTCCAAGATCTGAATGTAATGGAGTACCGAATCAATCTAAAAAACTTAAACTAAAATTGCTGAATCTCATAAATCAAAGTCTAGTTTTTACTTTGGCATATAGTCTTACAATATCTTTGAAAGGGTAATGGAATTCTTTTGTACACGTTTGTGCGTCCTGCTTATTATAGTTCTGTGGCTCTTGAGAAATAAGTTTAAAAAACCATTTGTGTTGTTCTTCGGCAAACTTATTCTCAGAAATCCATTGTACAACAACAGTAAGCTAAGTTCTCCCTAATATTACGATGGAGTGATTGATCGATTCATTTGGTCACACCACAATTTAAAAAAAAAAAAAAACATTTTCCTTGTCCATTTTCTTTGAATAATACAATAACATTTTTAAAATCCCGGAATATCTCATAAATCCATTCTACTCGTAATTTTTTTTTTCACTTTCGGAAATGAAAATGCAGCATCCACTTATAATTTCAAAGGGAGCAAAATATTATTTTGGCAAATAATGCACACATCGCCAGGAAAACGAAGCACACAGAGGGGAGGAAACACGTAAATGTAAATAAAAAAAAATTGTTTCTTCTCTGTCAGATAGACCAATGATTAAAGAGTCAACTGCATCGATGCTAATGATGCTAAGGCGATCGGTATAGGACGGCGATCGTGAAGCGGCAGCGTTGTTACGAACCCTGGACCAAGGGGTCCGAAGTTGACGGGCCTACCAATCAAGCCGAAAAGATATCTCAGCGGGCTGGTTGAGTAAGGTCTTTTAACTTCTAAGAGAGTCGCTGCAATGCCAACAAACACGTCACTTATCACGAAATCTAAGACCCTTTAAAAGGTTTTCCCAAAGCATTTTTGATTCGTCCTTGTATGAATTCGATTCATAGCTTCGAAGTATAGAATGCCTTTGTAAGAATGAAATGACAAATATTCAAACAGTTGGAGGCTTTTCACAAGGGTCACATCTTAGGACAGCTCATTCTGTTATATTGCGGTTACAGTTTCATACTATTCTCGGAAAGGGAACAAGGAAGTTATCGCTCACAAGGAGGCTGATGGAGAACTACAAGTACGGAATAACAAAGAAAAGCCTGGCATGATTGCTTCACATCAACTGCCTCAGTCCCGGATATTATACAAATAAGCAGTGATGCTCCTGTTCCTCATTATCCTGTAAAAGCCAGTACCCTTTGCAGAGGGCTGCATGTTTCTATATTGCTTGCTATCAGACCATTACGAATATAGACACCACAGCAACGTCGTCAGATATTACCACAGTACCACTGTAATGGTGCCTTGAAAGAGCAGCTTGAGGCAATAAAGAATGACAGCGGGTATCTCAAGTGATAAGTCTCGCTTTATATTGGTAAGGAAGCTAACAACGAACGTGCGCGACGACAAAACAGTCAGTACCATTATGGAGGATTATTCTTGGACTGCCCAAAGGTACTCTAGTGAAGGTTTTAGACCGGTAGCCATTCCTTTTGTGGTTTGGATTGGTTTTATTAACTTCGCACTAGGAAAAACACGAGGGATATAGGCGATGGACCACCTAGTTTTGAACCTCGGTCAAGTAACAAAACCGACACCTGAGCTATCACCTCCCTCTCCAAACTTTACCTCCCCGCCAACGGGAGGACTTTGAGCCTCGACAGATATAACGTACATCAGCTCCGGCTACACGGTGAGTCTTCAGTGGCATCAGGACTCGAATCTACGCCTCGATGAAAACCATTAGCCGGGAGTCTGCTTTTATGATCACTAGGCTACTGCGGCCTGATATTGTGAAGGCTCATCCCCACTCCTCAATTTTAACATAACAAAGCACGGGTTCATTTCACTGCCATATCAAGATTTTCCCTCGCAGTGATAGAGACTATACCATGGCAACAGTATTGCCAGGCCTGTCATCCATTGAAAATTTGTAGGATGTTTCTAACCGTTCCGATTAGAATCCACCACTTCCACAAATTTTTCCAAGATCTATAACGACAAAGTATGGATTGAACAGAGGCAAGACCCTGTAAAGAGCATCTACGACTCTAAGCTACGACGTGCGGCAGAATGCAAGAAATAATGGTGGCACAACATCCTTTTGAGAGTTGTAATGATTTCATATTTCGACCAATAAATTTTATCATAACCAAACTCAGTTTTAAATCATTTTTTTATTGGTGGTGAGAACTCACTTTTAAATATTTCAATCGGTTTATACCTTCTGGTGTAACCATTTCTGACGTTGAGTGTATTTACATCTAAGATAATATATTTATGTAGTCTTCACATAAATATATACTGCTGTTTGTAGAAAATGCAACACCATGAAAGAATCATCAGAATCAAATGAAATTTAATGCAGAAACGACTTGTACTGATACAAATAAATGATGAAATTTTCAAAACAAAAGAAACAAATTAAGCGTCCGAAATCAGTATTTGGTGCAGCCACCATGCGCTGCAATAAGTGCTGCTATACGACGTGGCATGGAGTCAAACAGATGTTGAATATCTGCTTGAGGAAGAGAATTCCATATCGCTTGTATGCGCAACCAAAGTTCGTCTTTGGAAACTGCAGGACGCGGATCACGAGCGAGACGCCGACCAACCATATCCCACACGTGCTCAATAGGCGACATATCCGGTGAATAAGCAGGCCAAGGAAGAAGTTGCATGCGTTGTGCTGAACAGAAGTCTCGAACAGTCCGCGCAACATGTGGGCGTGCATTATCCTGCTGAAAGATAGCTCCAGGGATGCCTTGAAGGAAAGGAACGACTTCGGGCTGTAGCACTTCACGGACGTACCTGTTGCTATTGAGATTACCCTCAATTCGTATCAAATTGGATCATCCATGATACGAAATCGCACCCCAGACCATAACTCCGGGTGTTCGACCACTATGTCGTTCAATAATACACTCAGGAAGGCAGCGTTGACCGGCATAACGTCTAACACGAACACGGCCATCATGGGTCCACAAATTGAAGCGTGATTAATCTGAAAAGACAACTTGGTTCCAATCAGCTCGCCTGTCTCTGTGCTCAAGAGCCCACTGCCGACGCAGCCGTCGATGATTCGCCGTGAGGGGAATCCTGTATAAAGGCACCCTTGCACGCAATCCACGGCGCAGCAGACGACGACGAATTGACGAAGCCGACAATTGTACACCTGCAGCAGTAGACCAACGTGCTGCCAGCTGCCTGGAGGAAGCTGTGCGATCATTCACCGGCCATGCGGAGCAGGTGTCGATCATCGCGCTCTGACGTCACCTTCTGTCGTCCAGTGCCTGTTTTTCGAGTTGTTCGGTGCTCGTCGGTCCACTGCTTCCAAACTCGCATCACTGTGGAACTGTTCCGCTGCATACGAGCTGCTATTGCGCGATAGGAAAATCCTCCTTCTCGAAGGCCGATTATCCTCCCTCGTTCAAACTCCGTAAGTTGCTTGAATTTCTTATTCTTCCGTCGTGGAGGCATACTCAGGTCTCACTAAACGTTTGCCACTAACAAATAATCATAGACTTTTTTCAACGTCCCGCTACAGCACTTTATTTATACGCTTTCAGCATCAATTCAGAGGGCGCTGCGCGCCGCGCACGCGCGATGGCTCTGAAACTTTATTAATTTGCATAATATCCTATAATTGACATTTGCTGCGAATTTCATTTGATTCTGATGATTCCTTCATGGTGTTGCATTTTCTACAAACAGCAGTTTATTATGTGAAGTATTCAGATCATATTCGTGTGCCTTAGAAATAATAAAAAGTTATAGAGTTTAAGTATAATTACGATTAGTAAGTGAAAAGTTATTATTCTTAGCCATATTTTTTTACTTGTGATCCCATTTTCACATTTCTTATTGTCACTCCACTGAACCTTTAACTAAAACCTTTCGGAGCGACGTTGTTAATTCAAAAAGGTAAGTAAAATTCTTACATGTATATTTTCTGGGCTGGTTCCTAATACAGAAATTAGATATCCTAATATTCTTGGCTAAAAATACTCCTGATAAATAAGACTGACTATACATAATTTGTATTTTTCAAAACAGTTATTATATGATCGATGCATACATACACTAAGAATGGAATACTAGGACAGGTAGATGTTGCGCTGCACATACAGACTTTTCCTTTTAAAATAAGCGTGTTTCATTAAAATATACAGAGCTTAATCTCCACATATTTAATGTATTTTTATAAGAAAATTTTTAACTATGCATATTTATGAAACATTTAAGAGAATATAAATTATTAACATATGTGTGTATCATTAACATGTGTAAAGTTTTTACTGCTTTTTTTTAATTAATGTTTTCTCTAATGCAAATATAGCATTAATAATTCATGCACTTACAGAGCGCTTTAATTCCCTTTAGATTTATTTCAAACTATTTTTCTTCTGTAATTCTAAAAATTTCTAAAATAATCAAATAGAAATTAATTTCTGCATGTGTTTTTTAACTATTGTTGAATTTTTAGTTGACCTTGTTCTTTTTGTAAAATTATGCTCAATCGAAACAGCTTTAGAATTCTTTTATTTACCTTTTAAGTGCTTTGTTTCAGTCAATTATCGCACAAAAATTTTAAAGTCAAAGCAAATGGGTCTCGTACCAATGCATTTTAAGAACTTAATTCCGTTTTAATTGCTAAATGCGATGGAAGATAAGTTAAGATATGCGACTCAGGTGAATATTAAATTCAATTAAAAGCTTTACTTTGCGAGTAAATGCGAATTACAAACTGCGTCTTTGTAAAAAGACAATGTAACTTAATTAAAATTTGTAAAGAAATATTTTATGATGTGCTTTAACATGTACATACATTTAAATTTCTTTCAAACAAAGAACATCAAACATTGTAAAAATTCTAACGATTAAAGTGCAGTATATAATTTGAAACAATTTTTTTTTTTTACATTTTCATTAAAGAGTTTTGAAAGATATAAATAAAATTTTATTAAGTTAGGGATTTAATTAAAAGTATTTAGTACTTTGTAAGCAATTAGTTTTAGAATGATGTAAATGATTTGCATATCAGCATTCCATTTCTATAATTGTTTTTAGATTACATTAACTGGAAATAATTTAAAAGGCAGTTAAAAAGTAATAAAAATTTATTACTACTTAGATGTGATATGCAAATCGAGTAATTAGTAAATGCATTTATAAGACTTGTGAGTGGAAACTACATATAGTTGATGTTAGTTACAATGAGGAAAGAGTTAATTCAGCTTAAATTGTTAAATACGATTCATACATTCCTATTTCTATTCTTTTAAAGTTACAGAATCATCAAAAACTCTAACGCATACTGGAGAAATAATCTGTGAAGAGTTATATAGGATTCGATTTTGAAATGAATCAGATATCTCAGAATTACAAGACTAAATTTAAACTAGAGCTTATATTTTTAATTTGTTAGTATTATTATTGTACAAGAGTAAAAAGAAGGAGATAAATACGAATAATTACAAATGCTCGTCTGTCATGCTGTAAATAGAGAGGGATAAAGCCGGCTTTTTTTTTTTTTTTTTCCATGACCGCATGGTCGTGGACTCGTGGTTGCTTTTGTTTCTGTCGAATCGCTAATGTTTCAAGTCCTCTCTTTGGTATGATGTAGGAAATTGGAGAGGGAAATGCCGGCTTAGAGTCGTCAATAACTCTCGTAATGATTCTAAGTACGGTGTTAATAAACAGTCAATCAGTCACTTGACTATGATTGAAATTTATGAGATCTATTTTCTGAAAGACCTCGCTTTGCTCTTTTGCGATTTCAAAAATTAACCAATCAATTTCATTGGATATATTGCAAAAAAATATACACTATACTTCCTTAAGAGTATAAACCAAGAATTTTCAATTCCTTTTCCAAGTTAAACTACGATGTTTAACTTCACGAGGTGTGGATATTAAACAACGAGACAGACGATGATACAGAAGAAACTCGCATGCGCCAACGACCGACTCCTGTTTAGCATGAAGCCTTCTCTCTCGAATGTAGTATCTCTCGCTTTTGTAAACAAATCCGTATTGCTGTAGTTTTCGTTCGCATTAATGATATATTTTTGATTCATCGGGAAATGGATAAGTGAGCAACGAATTGTTGTGAAATTAATACGAAACTTGGAAACACCGCTACTGAAACTTATAATTTATTGAAAGAAGTGTATGGCGATGAAAGCTTAACGTGTGCACATGTTTTTGAATGTTTTAAGCGTTTTCCAAATGGCCGAGAAGACGTTGAAGTTTATTCACGCCAGGGTCGCCCTTCCACTCAAAAGAGGATAATAATATCGAAAAAATCAGTAATCAGTTTTACTCTGATCATCAGTTAAGTATTCGTGTGCTTACTGAGACTGCAGGAATTGGAGAAAAAAAATCCAAACGGCAAAATTTACCCAACAATTTTAACATTCAAAAATTGTGTGTCAAAAAACGGTGCCTATAATAAGAAGAATCTGCATTTGTATAACAAGAAGCACAAAAAATGTCTGTACTGACACTGTGAATGCCCTTGAAAATGACTAAAACTTATTGGAAAGTATAATAACACGTGACATTTCGTTGGCGTTTATTTGAAATGAAGCGCCAATCCACGCACTGGAAAAATCCAGCTTCACCCAGAGCCAAAAATGCTCGAATGAGTAAATCAAAGTTCAAAGCAATGATGTTTTTTTTTTTTTTTTTTTTCGATATTCATCGGATGGTGTACCTTCACTAAATTCTTGAAAGTCAAATTATTTGTCAGCGTTATAACCTTCGTATTCTTGCTGAAGGTGAAAGAAGAAGGTAAAAACAAAACCAAATTGTGGAAGGACAAGTCATTCCGCATTGTTTGTCAAGAGGTTTCTAGCCAAGTACGGCATCCCAGTTTTATCCGCCATATTCACCGGTTCTTGTATCATGTGACTTCTATCTGTATCCTAAATTGAAATCTACATTAAAGTTTAATTTTTATTAACGTCGCACTAGAGCAACACGAGGGCTATTGGCGACGGATCTCGAAATTTTGAATATCGGTCAAGCGACGAGGACGACACCTGAATCAAAAGGAACAAGATTTGAGACTGTTGAAGCTGTGAAAGAGAAAGCGACGCGCGTTTTGAAGGAACTGACAGAAGAAGACTTCCAGAACTGTTTCGAACAATGAAAGATTCGCATTTAGCGTTGTAGGGATAGAGGACGGGTATATATTGAATGTGATAACAAAGAAAGGTGTATGACATCAAAATAAAATATTTTACAATGTCAGTCCCGTTATTTAACAGCCATCCGTTAGTGCGCAAAACAAATGAACTTCATTCAGTCAGCTACACGCAAGTGATAATTCGCCAAATATAGTATATTTTTATCTATTTAGCTCGTGATTTTTAAGTTATTCTGGAAAATAATTCTATAGCAGATGTTTACTCTTTTCGTGCGCGTGTGAAAATGAGTTGTTTTATTTTCGAAAGTGCTGATATTATTGGTGTGTTGGGCCGCGGTAACCTAGTGGTCAAGGTCGTGGACTAGCGGCCGGCGATTTTCGTTCAGTCGCGGGTTCGATCCTTGGCCGCCAAAGACCCGCCGTGTAGCCGGGGCTGATGCACCTTAAAACTGTCGTAGCTAAACATCCTCCCATTGGCGTGGTGTAGAAGTTTGGAGAGGAGGTCCCAGTTCAGGTGTCGTCCTCGTCACTTGACTGTGGTTCAAAATTATGAGGTCCGTCGCCAATAGCCCTCTTGTTGCTTCTAGTGCGACGTGTTGATTCGCCGCCAAAAGATAAAAAAATCTGATGATGGCAAAATTTGCACCCGGCTAAGGCAAACCACCAAAACGTGTGCTAGAAATATAATAGACTACCATAAGTAATGGTAAATTAAAAATAATTGAAAAAAGAGGAATATTACTTAAACCTCCCAACTTATACTTTAGATGTTTTGAATTCGACATTCCAGAAAAAGTCGCATGAAAAGTCCAAATCGGCTTCACCTTCACTCATTGGAATGCCTGGATGCATATCATCATCACTTTCAATACTTTCCTTGCACTAGAGTTTACTATAGTACTATTTACATATACAATCGCCCTCGGATTATAACTGGATTTGAGTATTAGATAGATTTTTTTAATCTTGGCTAATAGACGGTTGGACTTTTATTCATAAATATACAGTATTTACTTTCAAAAGTTTCATTTTCATCAATTTTTTATTTCTCACATAATTTAAAATCGTTTTAAAGTAACGCAGTTTTTACAAACGGCAATAAAACTTTAAAATTGGAAGAGATTCCGTATCTTTATTCATGAGCTCTAAATATCAGAAAAGTAATTAATTTACTTCTACGAACTCCCACTCCCTCAAAACTAGTGACTGGTACACAAAGCACTTTGCCAGTGTCAAAGACAAACTCCTTCCTGAATGCATTCATCGGATTAAAGTCTAAATTATTCGACTTAAGAGGGATCCATTTTCCCGAGTGAGATTCAGAGTCGTGAAAACTGTAGCGAGTTTCTACAGACAGCAAAAGAGATACTCTGATTAATTACGCTTAGAGGTCTAACACAAAGATCTTTCAGTCAGACAAGTGAGGCTAATGTCAGAACAAGATATCTCAGGAATTATTTTCTATAAGTATTGAATGAATGAAAGGTTATCAAGAATTAAATTTAATTTATGGAAGTGGTTCATTTATAGAAACTTCATTACCTGTGACATTAGTTAGGCGTTAGTACAAGTTTGTAACTTACCAATTTAGTTGCGTTAGAATGCATTACACACAAGTTTGGTTTTATTGAAAGATTTCTATGATTTTAATTCGTTAATATCGTAAAAAATGGTAATTTTTCTAATAGAATGTATGGAAAATTTATTACGTGCGAAATTAACGAATGGCTCAATGATTATTTATTCTCACCGCCGGTTATGTTTAAATCGAGTCATGGGATTTTATATCGACTCCGCTAAAGTTCAATTTTGTAGAAAGATAGGGGTCGCAGTCACAAGATTTAAATATACCTAAAAGTTCCCGTATGACATGGTTTAAAAAATTAGTATTAGCATATATATATATGTGAGTGAGTGAGTGAGTGAGTGAGTGAGTGAGTGAGTGAGTGAGTGTTCATTTATGCATATTTTTGCTTTTTGCAGTGAATTAATATTTTTACTATGCTTACTTTCTTCTCTTAATATGGTTGATTTTCTGAATTTTGCTGATTTTTGGCTTGCTACCATATTTTATTATAATTTATTTCCCTGAAGTGTGATAGTTTGATCAGTAATAAAATTATAACCACACATTGTTCTAATCTAAAGTATGGAACAGTATAAATTACATTATTCTAAAATTTTGCTTTTCTTTCAATGGACTCTCTCATAAGTTTTCAGTTATTTAGAGATTTTTGTTTTTGTTTTTAAGTCTTAATTTTAGTTTCTTTAACTCATCATAATAATTTTATATCAGTTATATTAATTTTATTTAGTTTGTAAATCATTTCTTTAATTGTGCAGTTTCTTAGTGTGTGTGCGTGTGTGAGAGAGAGACAGAGTGTGTGTGAGAGAGAGAGAAAGAGAGAGAGAGACAGTGTGTGTGTGTGTGTGTGTGTGTGTGTGTGTGTGCGCGCGCGTGCGTGCGTGCGTGCGTGCGTGCGTGCGTTAAGGCGAAAGACTGAAATTGTAGAATGTCGACACTCACCGGTGATAGTCGGTGAAAGACCGATTATTTGATTATATTCTTATAAATTTGAATGTCACCGGTGTATGTTGACAACCACACACTTGCTCTGGTGGTGATCGAAAAAATGTTTTTTTTTACGTTTTTAAATTATACTTTATTATTAAAAGATATAATGAATGATATATGTGTGTAAAAATTGGACAAAACTATAGTAATAGCACATGTAACTGTTAAACTTAAAATGAACAAAACAGTCTGAGAACAGAAAATAATACCATTATTAAACTTAATTATGTGATTGACGTTATACTATCTTATTTGTTGCAACAATTTAAATGCTATGGCAATTTCAATTGAACAAGATTTCTTTCCGTTTACAATTGAATTTATTAGTGAAACATTTCTTTTTACATTGACAGTTTGTATAGACTTCCACTCCCTTTCTCGAATTAGCTGCAGAGGCTTCTCTCAGGACGTTTCTTGAGAAGAAATATCATCTACAGAGAGTAATTTTTCTTTACAAATTACAAACTGATTACGGGTATAAAGCTGCTTGAGGGTACCATTTTTGTTTGCTTATTTATAAAAGTAGGAGTATTCTATTCTAGCAACAACTGCCGACACATTTCGGGCATCTGCACGACCACAGTCGACATCAGGAACTTGTATTCGCACAGTGTCACCAATTTGAGCAGGAGGAAAATTTCCTTTTGAGGTTCATAACGTTTTCATTGCTTGCATTAGAAGATTATCTATCGTGGCCCCTCTTTTAATAGAAATTAACTCATTTTGTTTAGTCAGTGCTTGATATGAAGACGTGGTAGATTGAAGCTCCTCTTCGATATTTTCCTTTGGAAAGGACACTTTGGTATTCACTCTGCTCAGAGTTTCTTCAAAAATTTCTTCGAGCTGTTCTCCAGTTTCAATATTAGTGATTTGATCGCCAGGCAAAGATGGCGATGGTACTCCTCTCTTTGGTTTAACTCCAAAAATGGCTTCATAAGAACTTTGGTGTATTCCTTTATGGTTACTGTTCTTGGCAAATTGAACAAAAGTCAAACCCTCTGACCAATTATTTGTATCATTACCATTCATCTATCTAATTAATATATTCTGTATATCCTGATTGGCTCTTTCAACTGAGCCTTATGTTTGCCTGTTAAGATGTTTTCCATTAACTATTTTAACGTCTTTCCACATGGAGCATAGTTCGGATATGACTTGATTACTGAATTCTCAACCATTATTTGAATGCAATATAGATGGGGCACCAAATGTTAAAAATATTTGAGGACGGTGATATGCTACTTCTTCAGCTGTCTTAGTTTTCAAAGGTTGTAGCTGGACAAATTTCGTTAAATGATCTTGATACTCCATTGTGAACTTATATTCGTCATCCCTATGTGACTGCAGGTCTAACAGATCGACTTGACATCTTGAGTTTAACTCCAAACTAACCATTGGTTTAACCACAATACCTTTTTTAGGTTCACTGTGTTTCATTTGAATTGTTTACATAAATTTAAATAAAACATTACTAATTCATAAGTAATATTTTTGTATTTAACTTACAATTCTTTAAGCATGCGTGTTCTTCCTTCATGGCCTATTCTGGTATGAGTTTCAGATAGTACATTGAAAAGTTCATCATTAGTAACATAATACAGAATATTCATTTCTAAGGGTTTTAATGGTACAACTAACTTTTCTTCATTATTAATTTTTAAAGCGTCAAAACATTTTAATCATTTATAATCCAAAGATGTGCTGCACTTAGTTTTAACAGAAAAACCTCCAGAAAGTATTTTGGAGTACTTTTCTGGAGCAAAATAAAAGCAATTGCCTTCTCGTATAGTTGCAATTGATACACGTAACTTTTCAAAAAATAAGCATTGTTAA
Organism: Nephila pilipes; assembly: GCA_019974015.1. NCBI lineage: Eukaryota > Metazoa > Arthropoda > Arachnida > Araneae > Nephilidae > Nephila > Nephila pilipes. The sequence continues at coordinate 164,367 of BMAW01019956.1, forward strand.
CTGCAGTACCCATTCATTTTAAATTGGAGTAAGGGATAAAAATCTAATTTAAAAAAACATTGCACTCACCAGCAAACCTTGCAAAAGACTAACAGAAGTACTGCGTTTTTACTTTAATACCGTAACTTGCGGTATTTTCCCGTTGTAAATTTGGCCTTGGCATCTGTAAACGAGTTCCTTGGCGTCTTTGTCGAAGTTTGAGCTCTACATCAGCTTCACTTTTCGACCTACACCAGAGCAAGTCAGTGATTGTCGACACACACTAATGACAGTCCTAATATATAAGAATATAATCAAATATTCTGTGTTTCACCGAGGTTTTCGGTATGTATCGACAATCTCCAGATTTTGGTCTTTCTAAAATATATATATATATATATATATATATATATATATATATATATATATA
>BMAW01019956.1:166349-188555 GCA_019974015.1 Nephila pilipes
GTGTGTGTGTGTGTGTGTGTGTGTTCCAGGAGGTATGACCATTTCCTGATTACAGTACTCACAGTCTTAATTTTTCCCGATTTTGTTTCTTTGTATATTTATTCAAGCATTTCGTATTTAGGAATTTCAAAAAAGTAAATTTCAAAATACATTGGGCAGGGTGTAAATTTCTGCTCTTCGAACATTTACTGAAGAAATATAAAAAAAAAATAAAACGTTTATTATATTCTACAAAATAGTATATTTTACTGCACCGTACATTATGGTTGAAATCTTTCATTAATGTTTGTAGCAAGGGAAATAAGCTTTTAATTTACATCGCAAAGTATTTCAAAAAGGAAAATTTTCACAATCAGGGAATAGTGCATAACTTTTAAAAGTAAAATCTTTTAACAGAAATTATATTTGAAAGGATAAACTCGGAATGTGTTCGCAGAAATCTAAAGTCGAAGTAAATTAACGTTTCGGAAAGTAATGAAATATTTATGGACATTCTAAAGTGCCTTTTATAAAACTAAAAAATATTGAAAATGAATGCTAACGTATATACGCATAAATATTATCTTAATGGGAACACTATTAGTATAAATCATTGTTCATTCTCTTATTTAAATTGAAAGGTTACAAAAAATAATAAAAAGTTTTAAAAGCATTCGATTTATGTATATAAGGCTTAAGAATCATTAGAATTGACTGCCTTTCACTTTTTTCGGGCTTTGATTAGAGATGCAATATCTGATTTCGATTTAGGTAAATATTAATTTTAATTTGGAAATCCCTAGAAATCAATTTACAAAAAATACAAAACTAACTTTATTGTTCTCCATATAAAATAAAAAGGTAGAAATCAAAATCATTGCCTAATTTTTTTTTTATTTGCCTTTATTTTTCCCATTTTAGAAAATCTACTTTTGTAATAATACTTATTATTTAATACGTATATCATTTGTGAAATTTGAGCAGTTTTATATTTCTCGAATAATAATTTTAAAGCCTTCTTTTTCTACTTCAAAAACGGATAGTTTTTTTGATTGATGGATTTGTTATCATGTTAGTTATGTGGGGATTTCTTATAAAAACTTTTATTCTGAGAAATAGACTAAATTAAAAGAAAAAAATTACAAATTAACTTATATTATAATTATGAATAATTAAACTACACTTATGTTGAATTCCTGTTGCAAAATAAAATAAAAAACATAATATAAAATTGCTGGTTATGATGTTCTGTTTCTATAGTATAACATATAGGATGGAATTCAAAAAATTTCATTCCCTCTAATGCTACAAGAGTTTGCCATACAATTATTTTTTTATGTAATTGTCCATATATATTAATGAAAAATAAATCGTATGCTATTTAAAAAAAAATTTTAGATTTTTCAATATCACTATTTTGGCGAAATAATTCAAAATTTAAAAAACGTTTTACTTTTTAATTTTTATAAATTATTATTAATAATAATCTGAGCTTTAAATTCATATAGATTCATATGAGAGTTTTATCACCAAGAATTAATAAAGATTTTTCCATTTCTTTGCCATTTTCTTTCTAATCAGATGAGGCATAAGACGCAATCCCTCAATCATATCGTAATTTTACATAATTTCTAAAATAAGAACGATTTGCCAACAAACCCTTAACTTATTTATATAAATTAAATAAATTTAAATAACTACTCTCCGACACTCTTACTTTTACCAAAAACGAAAATAATGCTGCAATAATCTTCAAGAAATCCAGACTTCAAGTTAGATTTCAAATATAATCCTCACATCAAAGTTGAATATACGCTGCAATAAATAGTTTTCTAAAATGACATTCCCAGAAAAGTACACATATTCTTAGAGAGGAGCTTCCTTAGGTTTTTGTGTCATGTAATACAGAAATTGAAGCTGTCAGGTGATAGAGAAAAGCTTTAGCAACACGAACTATTATCGAGAGGACTTTTATAAATATTCAATAATTCTCTTCCACTTTCTATACTAAAGCAATATATATATACTGGTGTTCAAAATTAAGAGAATTTTCATATTTTGTAAAATTTCATAAAAACAATTGAACGAAATGTTAAAATACTGTTTCGAAACAAAGATGCAAATATTTTACGTGAAATACGTAAGCTTATACGTATATAGGAGCAGAACTAGCTCAAAACCAGGATTTATAAGCACAAGTGCCGAAATCCGCATTTCGTTCGCTAGCACATTTCGCCGAATTTCTCGGTGTTTTATTGCAGTAATAGCTTAAACTAATATTCAAACAGTAAAACGGAGTAACGGCGAACGTTTAGATGATGGAATGAGGTGACGAATTCTGGACAGGCTTGAAGCACGCCAGTCTCAATTCCAGATTTGCAGAGAATTCAATTTAACGCCCAGTGTTTTGTCCAACTTATGGAAACAGTTTAAGGATACCAGATCCGTCGAGAGGAAGCCTGCGCAAGGTCGTTCAAGAAACTTGACGGCCAGAGAAGATCATAATTTGTCCATTACAACAAGGCGTAACAGGGATGCTACAGCTTCTCATGTTTTTCATGAGTAGTGCTGCAATAACCCGAGTTTCTTAGGTTGACTGTTTCCAGAAGACTTCATGAGAGAGGGTTGTTTGCAAGCAGACCTATTGTTTGCGTCCCGCTCAATTCTCCGAACAAGAGATTCCGCTTAAAATGATGCAGACATCATACAGATTGGAGCAAGAATCAATGGGTGACCGTTCTCTTCACTGATGAGTCCCAGTTCATCCTAACATGTGGTTTTCACCGTATTCTCATATGGAGAGAACCTGTGCTCCGCTATCTGCCCTTCAATGTCCAACCATTACTGCCGCGGAGGCTTGATGGTCTGGGTAGGCATCATGATGGTTGCCGCACACACCTCCATGTTTTTGAAAGATGCAATGCGACCCTAGAAAGGTTAAGGGAAGAGGTCTCGGAGCCCTATATCTATCTTTTCAGGGGTCCAGTTGGTCCTGATTTCCTTTTAATGGGGGACAACGCGAAGCCGCTTAGAGCTCAGATTGTCGACGAATTTCTAGAAAGTTAGGATATTCGCCGAAGGGATTGGACAGCCAGATATCCAGACTTCAGTCCTATAGAGCATGCCTGGGACACTCTAAGAGAGCATTTTCAATTCTCAAGATACTTCTGAGAACCATCGAAGACCAGAAAACTGCGTTGCTGAACGAGTAACACCAATTGCCACAAGAACTTATAAACTTCCTCATTTCGTTGTGATCCCTATATATCTGTGAGAGGGGATCACACACTCTGTTAATCCATTTTTTTCATTTCTATTCTGCAACTTTTGTTTCATACCTTCCGACTCCAAGGAGTGGTAAGTACGATAATGCATGAGTATCATAAAGTTTGAATGACTATTTTTTTTTGTATTATATGTATTTACCAAATTCTGTCCAGTAGTTCTAGAGATAATCGACAAAATCGTTAAATTTTCTTAATTTTGTACACCACTAAATATAAGTAGATAGAAAAATTATATCTTTTATAAAAACCAGTCATACAAAAAAATTTATACGTACTTTAAAACAAAATTTATAATTACATGGAAAAGCAGCAGCAGATACATGGCAAATTCTATTGTATAGAGTTTTACAACAGAAATCTCAACTATGGAAAGAGAAATTCATGAAACTAAAAAGTTTAAAACGTTGTTGGAAAGTTTAAATTAAAAATTACACTTTAAAGTTTACAAAATTCTGCATGTTCAAAGTTACATCCATTGGCTGCTGTGGTGCACCTCTTAACATGTATGACAGCAAGTACGGCCGATCCAGATTCGATGCTAGATGGTTTCGGCGTGGGAACCTGGTAATGGGTCATCTCAGCCCTTCAGTCCTTTGTGGTAGATAAATGAGTGTTAAGTCTTCTTGGGAAGTTAACTGAGGGATCCAGGATTGAACTAACCACTTGGCTTGGAGGCTAGTTAGTAATTAATGCCCCAGACCGAAAGGCGATGGAAACGGGCCTGGATTTTCATCTGATGGGACCTCTAAAGGTCCGGGCTGATTTTAATTGTGACAACTCCAAGAAATGTTAACGATATTTGGTGATACGATACGTTGGATTGGTCGCAGAGGAGCTGATGATTTTGTACTTTGTCAGTGGCCTTCAAGAATTTCTGATTTAAGTACCTGCGATATTTTTTGGAGCTATTTAAAAGAATGTGTACTTCCCGGTAATCTTGGCGAACTTTGACGAACTGAAAAAGTAAATAATTACAGTCCCATTCCAATTGAACTGAAAAATTCAATGTGTAACACTGATAATTCTAAAAAGGCCATGGGCTTATTTCTATCATTGATAGGATATCGTTCGTTTTTATGGTGATGGTATAACTTTGAATATTAATAATTTTGTAAATTTTAAAGAGTTAATTTTAATTTATTTTATCTAAAAGATTGATAATATATTTAGTATTGCAATAGTCGCTCTTTGAAGTTAATATATTCGTTTGTAAATACCTTATATAACGATTCTAAAACAGATAAATAAAAACACTCATTTTACTATTTTGTGACAGATATACATCTAACATAATTCTAAAGCAAATTATAAAATATTTTCAATTCTCAAGAATATTAATATTTCATGTAGTAATAAAACGTTTCAATGATTACACAAATGAGCAATAATAGGGAAAATATACATGTAATTGCACTAACCAACTAAAATAATCTGTATTGGTACTATATAGAAAAAAAATAGCTTACGATTGATTTGAGATACAAAATTAAAGTATTTAAATAGATTGAAAAATTATATCTTATAGAATATAATTGTTACATAATATATCTTATAGATATAAAAATTATATCTTAAGAAAAAAGTGGCTGTACTTAAAGTTTTTAACCAGATGTGTAAGACTGCGTCATAGTAATAATTGCATGTTATTATTTAAAAAATTGTTAACATATAAATTTTTTAAATATATCCCGTTTTTAGATAATTTTTTTTTTTTTGAAATTAGTATTATCTCTCAATACGTGCTTTAAAGCAAGGAATACCCAATTCCTCTCCGTTGCATATGTTTAATCCTACACGTGGATTGATATAGGTTTCGCATGAAAAAAAAATATAAGAAAAATTGCAGCAGTGCCTTTCAGATCAAAGTGCTAAAGACATTTCAAATGGAAATGAATGATCTGCAAAATAATAATATATTAAAAAAGAAGTTTAAAGAAATGGATCTAACCACATTCTTCAAATATTTTTTGGAAAACAAATATGGCCAAATAGAATTCTATGCTTCAGAGAATTATGTCTGCATGAGGAAATATTTATATTAGTGCGAAAGTGTATTTTCAAACTAAGTATACACCCTAACGGAACAGATCATTATTTACACAGGCCCATTTGAATGCTGCTTTGCAGACAGGAAGCATCATTTTCCAACTACAGTATTATGAAATATTACCTCAAGAAATTGCATTCATCAAAATAATGAAAATATTAACCAGTTCTATAAAATGTTTATTGATAAATAGAAAAGTTTTATTCTTTGGTGTTAGACTAAGTTTGGGGTACAGTATATTCCTTCAGGATTCTGAGCCATTAAATTTCATATAACCAACAATTTTTGTGTTAGTAAGTGTATTGATTTTTTTCCATGTCGTTGGTAAGCATTTCCTTCAATACATTTAAATAAACCAATCAAAAATTTATTGATCTGTAAGTTTATAATTAGTTTTGTTTATATAATATTATATATATATATATATATATATATATATATATATATATATATATATATATATAAAAAAGTTTTAATTTCTATTATTTCTGTCTTCTTGTGTTGTTTTATGTAATTATTATAGTGAATTCCATTTTATGATATTATCCTATGTTCAATCAAGTGATTCTACATTCCTAATAATCTGCGTATAAATATTATGCAAATTATCGATTGGATTATTTTGGATTGTTTTACCCATGTTGCTGGATTGTTTTTTATTGTAGTTCTAACTCTATGAGCAAAATTGCCCGAGTAAATTAATATCCTAGAGTTAGCTACCTGGCTTATCGAGCGTAAAACTATCATGATACAATCTTTCCCAAAAATAGTTTGCTGACCCCCTTACTTTAGAGCATTAGTGGTCACAGTAGGCTAGTGTTCATGGTTACGAACTCGCCGACGGTGGTTTTCGTAGAAACATAGGTTCGAGTCTTGATACCTCTAAAGGCCAAGCCTTGTAGCCACCTAAAATCCGTCAAGCACCAAAGTCCTCACCTTGGCGTGATACGAAAGTTCGGACAGAAGGAGCAACTCATGTGTCGGCACTTGATTTAGGTTAAAAATTACGAGGTCCATCGCCTATAGCTCTAGTGTTGCTACTAGTGCAAAGTTAAAAAAACCCAATCAATCAATCTTCAGAGCATTGCACGTGACCGAGGTAGCTAAAAGGTCGATCGGGAGCTCATTCCTGGCTTTGCTTCAATCGAGTCGATGACTCGAATCCTGATTCTACTAAATATCCATCGCGTAGTGGTAATAATGCACTCCATATCCGCAGGAGGTCCATCTCGCATCGGGATGGTGTGGAAGTGTAGAAAGTGGGTGCCAGCTTGGTTGTTGTTCTCGTCACTTGACTGTGGCTCATAATTATGAAGTCCATCCACAATATTATTGCTTCTAAGTAATGCGTTAATAAAAAAGTCAATCGCTACAGCTTTGAGAATAATAATTGTGAACTCAGAATCCAGTAAAAATGAACGTAGCTGCAATAATATTTATAAAATATCTGGTTTATTTGAATTTAAAATTTAATTTACAAAAGACTTATCAGACTATAGGAAGCGTTTGAAGTGCCGGTTGGCTGGGCGTCTCGTGATGGAAGACAGGACTTCAACAAAACATTTCCAATTCATGAACTGTAAAAAAATAATATTAGATATGGACCTTGGCACCATGCCCCATCTTACAGGAAATGTTAATTGTCACCATGTTCTAATAATCAGAAGGCAATCAGGCTTAAAAATCACCGAATGCGATTGTGTAATAACAGTATAATGGATTTTGGAGCTTCAAGGGATTCAGGAGGTCGATTTCTGGAAACTAGTTTTGAATGCAAGAACTAGGATCGTCGCAAATTACGTGACGGGGTAACCATCCTGTCCCAATCAATTCTTTTTTAATTATACATCCAATTTTTTTAAAACAAATTTTAATTCATTTATAAAAAGATTCCTGAACGATAGCGATTTTTTTTTTCACATTTTTTAATGGCATATTGATTTACGCGCATTCTTAAAGATACTTGCTTCAGAATAAGTAAAATTTTTTCTAAATATAAATAAATGCTTGGAAATGTAATTAAACTAACAATATTTAACATTCAATTAAATTTTCAGTTTTTGAAGGCTTATTGAAAACTGGTATTAAAAGTTTTATATTGTAAATGTTCTTATATATCTGAAAAGTTACAAAATATGTTCGAAACACGGTAATTTTACTTCTCATTATACACAATTATGTAGCAATATAAATGTAGAATTACTTTTCGTAAAGTCATCTTAAATAAGGTTCTAAATAATTTGCGTGAAATGATGAAAACACACATTTCGAGGAAATAAATTTAAAAGTTTTTCGTTCATTAAAATTGATCACAAGTAAGCATGCAAGAATTTAGTCATATCTCGAGGAAAATTTATAATGTTTTCGTGAAGTTTGTTTAAAATATTCAGAACATTCATTCTGTATATTAATATTTTTTTTCAGAAAATTAAATTTTTTTAAGGTTTAAGGTTGATTAAAACCCTGAAGTAAAGTATGTCGTTTCCACACAAGTTGTACATTACTGAAATCCATAGCTACACCAACAACGATGAAACAGAAATGAAGTGTAAATACTTGCGGAAATAATTACCAAATATATTCTATTTCTGTATTCTCTTATTTACAATTAACTTGACAAATCATTTACAAACTTATAATTTATAACTCTTGAAAGGTCATTAGGGACCACCGAAAAAACCAATATGTCAAAACCTGTCGCAAGATAGGTTGATTAGTGTCTTCTAACCCCAATAAAATTACTCATAGATGACAAAATATCAAAACGTAGTTAATTTAAAGCACAAATGAAGTCCATACTTTATGAAACAAAATGTAAAATAGTCTCTATTGACCTTGGTAGAGAGATAAGTAGACACATTCATTTGTATTCTTATTTTTTCAGAAAGGATGCTTCTGGATATGTCACTGATTGTGATAAATAGTCAATGTGTCATGAGCAGAAGAAAGCTGAAATTAATTAATATCTCGCTCGCACATACCAAGGTGGAAACATTTCACTGATTATTAGTTCGGTGTTAATTGCAGTTTTATAGACACAAAACGAAAGTTAACTAACTTGGTAGAAACTTTTCCAATGAGAATAATTCATTTGATTATCAAATTAGTTGCCAAAATAAGATATATATGTGTATATATATATATATATATATATATATATGAGTTACAATTTAGTTTCATGTAAGATAATTTTGTTATTTTTAGCCTTTATACCAACATAGTTGGATATATCATTCACATATATATGTATATATGTGTGTGTGTGCGCGTGTACGTGCGTGTGTGTGTCTCTCTGTGTATGTACTGATCTCACATAAAAACAATTCAATTTCTAATTTTTCCCTTCAGTAACTCATTAGTAAAGTTCATCCTTATTTCTGATACAATCCCAAATTAATTTATGCGATCATGCGCTCATAAAGTATGCTGAATAAACTTTCAAACATTCGCAAACCTGTCGGAAGTAATCCCTGCTAAACTGACAGGCATCATCAAAACGTCTCATATTCCCTTCAATTTATACCACGTGAGTTACCATGGGATCCGAAGAAATCCCTGTCTATAAATTCGAAGATAAACATTATCTCTCTTCAGTTGTAATCGAGACAGTAGAGCTACGTCTCGTGCATTGTCAAGTTTAATGATATCTTCTTGTTGCCTCTCTCCCTCATCGAAATAAATAACCAGTCTAAATTTAAACAAGATGTTCTTATTACAACCCTGAATGCTATTGCATTTTTACACTTCTTTGACGGATTTCTTGCAAGAGCCGGTTGGATAAGTGTGCCTGGCCGGGGAAATCTTCAAATTCTATTATGTTCTGTCTTTGAAGAAGCACAAAAGAGAGAGAGAGAGAGAGAGAGAGAGAGAGAGAGAGAGAGAGAGCTTCAAATCTTCGCTAAGCGATAAATCTGTGACGACAACAGCTAAAGAAAAAGTCGTTAAGATGTTTACATTCCTCAAAATAAGAACCTGAAGAAAAACCTGTTTCCTATTATGGAGATTTTGAATCCATTACGATTGATCACAACAACACACGCTAAACAACCCAGGTGCCGCCATGAATACAACGAAACCGCATACCACTATTATGCCATCATATATATCTTGCCATCATATCCTTATCTCTGAAAATAACGTGTTCAAGTTATGAACAAGAACTAAATTATGACATCTATCGTGAACAAGACTGGCATTAATTCATTCTTTATGAATTGAATAAAAAAAATTATTTTTCTTCCAAAATTCTGAAGTAATTTCCAGTAAGTATTCCAATACATTATTTTTTCAATTTAAATATATATGTCATTTTATAGGCATTTGATTTTTTTTTCATATATTTTTGAGTAAGACTATATAGGTATAACAAAACTGAAAATATGAAATTTGTGTGAAACTTTTTAAAAATAGATGATGTAAAAGGGCTTGATGTTTTGTTTAGTTATAATTTTTATTGGTTTTCAAATTATACTTCCTATCTTTATGAAATTAAAAAAAATTAGCATATTTTGGAATTTAATCAAACATTTTTTTAAAAGTGGTACATCAGGTGTTATATATATAATCAAAGTTTTCGAATTATTCAGTTTTAAGAGTACGGGTTTTTTTTAAAGTTTTATTTTCAAAGAATGTGATATTATATGATGAATACGTGAAATAATTTTGAAATAGCTCTAAATTGATTTTCAAAATTTATGGAATAAGTGAAAAATGATTAAAAACATTTTTGGATGTGTATGGTAAATTATGAACAGTGCATATGTAAATAATATTTCAGAATTTTTTAATATAACATTTTTGGAAAACAAAAATTTAAATCTCACTGTTGTTACAAGTAAACAAAATGAACATGTAAGAAAATTAATAATGTGTGATATATAAGTTAAGATTTAATTTTTAAAATTTGTTCATCATTAAAAAAATAATTTAAACAATTTTTTGTTTTGATATGTGTGGGGTAGATTTAAAAACTATGTGGTAATAAATATTTTGGATTTTATATACTTTTGATTTGAATGAAATATGATGTTTCTTATTATAATTTATTAATTGATACATGATAAATAATAGGTTGATTTGAATGAACAATATATTGTTTCAAAATGAGTATTATGGAGAGTAGGGGTGCTTCTACTTAAATACTACATTGATTTAAATGAATATTATATTGTTTTGAAATGAATATCGCAACTTTGTGTTTTGTTTTGGAATGAAAGAAATGCAATGAAATTTTTTAAATGTTTAAGCGTTAATGATACTATTTAAGTGTTAATATATGCTATTTAATAGCAATAATGTCTTAGTTTAGATGTGAGTTTAAATTTTAAATGTAATGTGAATAACTAATATAAATAATAAATTATATTAATAATAATTATGAAAATAAAATAATGCTGAATGTATTAGATTTGAATTGCGAACAAGTGTGACATACTTTTGTACAACAAACTACTTTTTTTCAGCTAATATAGTGTAAAGACATGGTCGAAAAAATATCGTAAGCAAGGACGGTAAGAAAATAATAATGCAAATATTCTTTAGTAAATGCTTTTTGATTTCATTGATAATATTTGTTGACAGTTCTGTACCGTGTTGAAATACACTAAACTTCATTTTGTACGTGTTCCTTTCTCAACTCTGAGATACGTGTAGAAAAATTAGGTAAAAATATTTCGGAGACTGTGTCAGAGTCTTGTCATCATTGAAAATTGTTGTATTCGATCGATCTTCATATTCAAAGGTTTGGGAGAGCTTCAAATTTCATAACATAAAATATAATTTTAAATAGTTTATTAATCATTTGGGCATACACAAACACCGACATACAATGGTTCAAAGCCTCAACTCAAAAGGTGGGGTTAATTATGTTTCTAGAGAGGGATTCGCGTATTCAACGAAAGCGCAGCATAGCGCTCTTCTCAAGTTCTGTTTACTTTTTCGATTTCGACTAGCGTTGCCAATCGCGATTTTAAAAACTCTACAAAAAATCATGGGGCTAATCTAAGTTCAAATCCGGTAATTTCGATCTTTCTGACTCGTACTGATCGGGAAGACCAACAATTTTATTCAATGACATGTTAAGGTCGGAATTGGAAGCAACTCCGTGTCAGACAATTAAGAAATAGTCAAACACTCTTAACCAACCTTGGTCGGACATCATAAAGCATTTGCAGCACATTGCTAAAGCAACCGAGCAGGTATTTGAGTTCCGCATAATCTGTCCGAAGAAAAGAAAGATAACCGATCCACCGCATGCAACTTATTGCTTCAGCGACATGATATAGACGAGGGTTTTGATCGCTTGATCACTGGAGATCAAAAATGGAACCTCTATGATAATCCAAAACGTAAATAGCAGTAACTCTCTCCAAATGAATCGCTAAGAAGTATATCTAAGGCACTTTTCTGTAATTGGTGGAGTATTCGTGAGATCACTCATTTTGAAGTGCTAAAGCCTGGACAAACTGCGAATCCAGACCCATACTGGGAACAATTGGATGGAGTAAATTTGTCTTTAATTGAAAAGTACTTAATAATTGTCAAAAGAAAACTTGTTATTCTGCAATACAACATTTCATGACCGCTCTGCACAAGATGAATCTTGAAAAAATTAATCAATTGGGATGGGATGTATTGCCTCAGCCACCATTCGATATTGCGTCATCGTATTTCCATTTACTCTGAGCACTACAACATTTTCCAAGTGGCAAAATATTTGAAATTTTGTATGATGTCCAAAATACAATCTCTAGATATTTTGCTTAAAAACCAATTGATTTTCATCGATCCATTAAAACTTTGCACACTAGGTGGCAAAATGTTGTTGATAACGAAATCAATTACATCAATAATTAAAAATAAAAACTTGGTAAAAAATTATCTGTTTGAATTTAATATAAAAAATGACATTATTTTCTGGTTCCCCTAATATATATATATATATATATATATATATATCTTTCTCTATATATATATATACTCTCTCTATCTATATATCTCTATATATATATATATATATATATATATATATATATATATCTCTCTTTATAATATATATAAATATATATATATGTATGAATGTATGTGGGTGGGTGTGTATGTGTGTGTGTAATACTTACAGCTATTCAAGGAAATTTTTTTCTTTTTGTTTTCTTTAATTTCCAGCTTAATCTCTTTATCCTTACATTAATTTTTGTTTTTATTTTTTGACATGTGATACAAGTTTTTAATAAATTTATTTATCAACTTCATAATAATAGCAGTTTTCAATATTTTCCTTCTACATTTTAAATTTGGTAAATTTATTTTTGCTGTGTTTTTCTAATTTATATATATAATATTTTCTTGATGATCCGTCAGCTATCAGATCATAAACATCGGCAGTTTAATGGAAAATCACTAATAATAGCACGTTCCAGCCAAAACTGTATATTATAGCTTGAAATTTAATGCAGTACAAGCAAATAAAGTATCAAACACACGAAATAAATAAAACTACAAAAAACGGATTGATAGTTTACAGCAGTCCATTGATGCAGAAGGTATAAAAAGGGCTTACAATCCACCCTTGCAATTTTGCAGTGAAAAACACTGCATTACTTAAAGAGGCGGGTTATAAGTGGAGTGTTATACAAGCAGAAGAAAGTAACAGACAAGGTATGAATGTTATGCCCCATAATATGTTCATAAGCCCCATTAAAAATTTTCATTTCATTAAAATTTATCGCTGTAAAGCGCAATCATATCAGAGATGTTTTCAATTTAAAATGATTTATTTTATTTCATAACACCAAATAAAATATGGTGCAATTAATACTATATATATTTTTGAGTAACATTAAAGATCTTTGTGAACATACTACGCAATTGCAATAAACGTGGAATCTATTGTTTAGCACAATATTTTAACTCATATCAATTTCTTGTTTTAATTAAATTTGAAAGAACTGTGTTATTTAAATTCCTTTAAAAATACGCGTATAAAATTAAATTTTAAAAATTAATGATTAATGCAGTTTGTAGTTTTTAACTGTCAAACATTTTATGGTGAAATACATTTTGAAAAAATTCTAAGTTATCTATTTTTAATTAATTATTCAAATATTTATTAAAAAAATGAAGTTTTAAAAATTACCGAAAAACATAACAAATTCCCTGCTTTTTATCAATGGAAATTTCCCACTTAAAACAATCAAATTCCTATCTCGATTCCATTCGATTTGCATTCGCATGTAGAACGAAATAAATTTAATAGCTCTTTAGTTTTTTCTCACTATTTGACACTTTCAGTAGCAATCTGAATAAACACAAGAAACCATTAAATTTACGATGCTTCGACACCTGTTTATTCTTAATAAATTTATCATGAATGTTTTTATTAAGTACCGATGACAGCTATAAAAACGAGCCATAAAATGTGTTGTTACTTTTTTGATCATTTGATTACCAAATAAAATGAAGCACGATTTTTGTGTATTTTATTTCATTTGATAGCAGATTATTTTTTTCTCTGGTGTGATTTCAAATACTTAGAAACATAACATCCTAGCAAACAACGTTCTTTCAAATGCTCAACCATTTAGCTGGTTTTTGCTCTGTTTATGCATTAAGGTGATCACTTTTTCTAACCTTTTTCCTATCTATGTAATGTTAATAATGACCAAGTTAATAAGGAACTATGTCTACTTCTTCTGAACCAAGTTAATGACAGGTGTGTTTTTCGTAACCGTTTTATAACTAATATTTTTACATCGTTTATTGAATACAGTTACAAAAAATATATGAATGTTTTGCCTGTTAAGAATTTAGAAAAATATTAACCAGAGTTGGATGCAAAACGTTTGGAAAAATGTTGAATAGCGGTTTTTTTAACTTCAAAGGTTTGAAAGAGATTAAGAAGGTATAAAAAGGTATAGAGAGGTTTGTTTAAGATGATAAAAACCATTGTTTGAGCCAATTTAACTCAAAAACTTACAAATATACAAATGTAAGAGTAGAATCTTACAAAGTATAGGATTGTAGTGGCTTATTAATATTGCTCTGAGAATCAACACGAGGGCTATAGGCGAAGGACCTCGGAATCTTCAATCTAACACATCGATCAATAACTCCCGAGTCTAACATTGAAAACAACATTTTTTTTGCAAATTTTTTTTTTATTCATCAACATAACACCTTTTGTTAATCACCTTTTAGGGTGATACAATCGTTCCAACGCTTTTCCAAATCTTTTTTTTTTTTTTTCCCGCAAGAAATCTTTTTTGTTGCGAGTAAATAGCGATAAACAGCTTTCTGAATCATCGACTCGTTGCTGTTTTTGTTCCATCGAAAGCAATCGCGGCACCCACTTGGAAAAAACCTTTTTCACTTCACTTCAAAAATCCTTTTTCCTGGTCCGATCGACTTAAAATTTTGACACGTTTCAAGCAAAGGTTAGTACTCTAGAAAGACCTGGTTACTGGTTTACTACAAGCGCCATCTCTGGGTTAGTCTCGGGAGTTATTGATCGATGTGTTAGATCAAGTGACGATGACGACACCTGAGTTGGTGTCTTTCTCTCCAAACTTCTACTTCACGCCGATCGGAGCACTTGGGACCTCAAACAAATTTAATGCGTATCATCCCTGTTACACGGTGGGTCTTTAGAGGCATCAGGACTCGAACCCATAATTCGATAAAAACAACGCCTCCCCCTAGTTCCTCGACTGTGACCACTAAATAACATTGGCCATTTATGAGGTATGAAATTAGAGCTTTTTCATGAAAGAAATCGTATGCATTAAAAATTCGACATCGATAATGAAAAATTCTTTTTAGAAGTTAATTAACTATGTTAAATAAGTGAATTAATTAAACGGTTGGTACATTATGTAACAGTTCTCTTTACGACGTTAAAATTTATGCCAATCAGATCTCCAAATAATAAAAATGGTGAAAGTTATGAAGGGTGTTCTTTTATTTTTTTTGACTATTCATTCGAAGACTTATTGGATTATTACACAATAAATTTTGAATTTTGTGTATTTAATGACGAGATTCAACAAGAAAAGAACATGTCGCTTTCAGAATTTTTTTTTTTCAGTTAAGTATTTCAACCCATAAGTTTTCGTAACATTTTCATTATGAATTGCGAATATCATGCATTCATTATCAAACTTTGTTTGGAATAGAGAATTATTTTCTGAATTTAAGTACATAATTTTCTAGATTTGAAGAGTGTATTTTTATTAAGCACATTATAATTATGACCTCCTATGGGAAGTCCAATGAATCTGCTTAAAATGCAATGCGGTAAACAACATTGGTTGCGCTTTAATGAAATTACATGTAATCATTTGATAAAAATTTTACACTCATAAGTAGAATGAATAACCCCAGGTTATTGGCATCTAAAATAAAATAAATTACCAAGAATTTAAAGAAAGTTTAATTGTTTCCAGACAAGCAAAAAGAAAATTAAAAGAAAATGCAATTAAAATTGTCCTCAAGGACATGCTAATCGTAAATAAAAGTTACGAAAAACTTCAGAGATACTACTGCGTACCTCAAACTGCATTATACAGAAGAGGAAAAATAATTGGAAAAATATATCAAAATCAAATTTTAAAAGACCAATATTTTAAAGATAAAGTAAAAACAAATAATTTAAGAGCAATACTCTTTTTTTTTTTATTTCAAATAGATTTTTTTCTGAGAATTTGGAAGTCGATTTATCACCCTTTTATCATTTCTAAAGCGAGGTTCATTTTCGGCGATGACGTTGGTGGGATTTATAGCTCCATAAAATTCTTCTATCAATCTGGAGAAGAATCTGAGACTGATTATAAATGGCTGCCTGAAAATTTCTCACTTCCTTTAAAAAAAGAAGCGAAATAAGGCGAGTACAAAAGACACGTTATGCAAGTCCTCAAATAGTAGAAATATTGTTGTATTTTGCGTATATTTCTTTGTATTTCCGTATTAGTAAAAAGGTGTTTTTACATCCTTCCCCGTTGGAAAAAGAGAAACCTTTTCTTGTATGGTTCTGTATACCTAGAATGGTTTATATTTCTGTTGTTATGAATTATTCTACGAGTTCGAAGGATAGACTATAACCACGATATCAAACATCTTCAAGAAATCATATACGAGATAAGATGAAGTTATACCCACATTCAAAAATGAATGATTTGAAGACGTAGGTCAAAGTGCGTGTGTGTGTGTACTTGTGTGTGATGCCTGCTCCTTCTTATTGAAATGTACAAACTTCACAAATCTTAATTAAATAGCCAAGTAACTCTTCCAATTGACGAGACGCCGGAAAAATATACTAATGCTGTTGTTTTTTTAGATTTCTTTATAGATTAGGCAAGATAATAAGTTCTTTTTCAAGTAAATAATAACACCACTGAATCCTCGCTTATAATTAAAAGTAAAGTGTTAATTTACCAACTAACTCGCTTCGAATTAGGTACTGAAGTTTCGACTCCTATTACCACTTTCTCTAACCAAGAATCACTTCTGTCTAATTTCTACCACAGACGAAGAGTTACAAAAATTTAATGCAATTTCTAACTGGCAAACAACTCTCGGTTATTCTTTATCAACTATACCCTAATTCCCTTCAATTCTATTTAGCTTGCAAATCACTATCCTCAATTCAATCCATTTCACTTCTAAATTGTGTAATCACGTTTCATTTTATTGGGAAGGAATTAGAGTTGTACATATAAAATTAGAAAGTAATCCTAGGTGTTCATCAAGGGAAGATTACCTAATATCCGGAAGTTACAAATGTTGTAAATCATGATTGTCTAAAGTGCGGCCCAAAAGCCTATAAAATGCGTTCCAAACGTAAATTTTGAAAATATTTAAATTTACACATTCAGTTGAAAAGTCATTAAAAAGTAATTGTACTAATTTAAAATTTTTTTCATTAGCAATGGACAAAAGCACTGACGCTTCTGATACGGCACAGTTGGCAATTTTTATAAAAGGAATCTATGAACTTTATAATATCACGGAAGAAATGATTGCTTTAGTATCTTTAAAAGACAAAACCAAGTCTGCAGATTTATTCGATGAAAAGGTTTTCCTTATCTATGAAAAATTTATCAGCTATTATAACCAATGGAGCCCCTGCCATGGTTGGTAAAATTGGGGGACTCGTTAAAATGGTTAATAATGAAGCCGTCGTTGCCGGCAATACAATCTTGATTGCATATCATTGTTATATACATCAGGGTAATTTATGAGGGAATTTTAAAAATAGAAAGTATACTATGCTTTGTTATAAAAACCATTAGCTTTATAAGAACAAAATGACTTAATTATAGACAATTTAAAGAGTTTCTTAAGGTAATGGGCACTGAATTTGTTGATGTTATTTATTATACAGAAGTAAGATAGTTCAGTAGGAGGAAAATGCTCAAAAGATTTTACGATTTGAGAACTAAAATAAAAATATTTATGGAAACAAAAGGGAAACCTGTGTGAATGAATTTGAGGACGAAGATTGGATTTTATATTTAGCCTTTTGAGTAGACTTACCAGAACATTTCAATGATTTAAATTTGAGACGTCAAGGAAAAAATCAATTTATTAATAATATGTTTCAAGCAATTACAGCGTTTGAAATAAAATTGAAATTTTGGCTTAATCAAATAAAAGTAAAAGATTTGACACATTTCAGTACTTTGGCTGCACATAAATCCGTGAGTTGCACAAAATATACTGCATTAAATTTTGATTTAATTCAAAAGTTGGAAAGTAGATTTCAAAATTTTTGAAAAAAATGTAGAGTATTTCAACATATTTTCTACCTTATTTTCTCTATAAATAAATAAATTGCCTTCAAATCTTCAAATGCATTGAACTGCAAAGTGACATTCAACTGAAAAAAAAATCGGGAATGTTTCTTTACTGGAGTTTTATAAAGATTACCTGCCCCGCGATAGATATCCTATTTTTCACAATCATTCTTTATTAATGTCTTCAGCTTTTTGCAGTACCTATATTTGTGACCAATTATTTTCAAGAATGAAGCTTACAAAAAACAAAAATTGGACAAAGATCACTGACAAACATCTTGAAAATGCGGTAAGAATTTCTACCTCGTCTATTGAACCTGATACCGATTTGCTTGTCCAACAAAAGCAAATTCATCCAACTCATTAATTCGAATTTTTTCCATCTATATGAAATCGAAACTAAATGAAACGAAACTTTTAAGAATTTAAAATAAATACATACTTATACATATCTAATTCAAATTTAAGAAAAATTAATACTAAAAAGGAGTTAATTTGTTTTAATAAAACTACATAAAGTTAATTTTTATTTCAATTTGTTGAAAAAATATTGTATGTGCGGCCCAGCAATTTTTTTTTTTTTTTTTTTTTGCTATGCGGCCCAGAAACTTTTTTTTTGGCAATGTGACCCTCAACCGGTCATAGTTTCGAAACCCATGTTGTAAATGATCCCTATTAAGCGAAATTATTTCTAAAACTATGTAATGGTCTCTTTGAAAGCTGAATCCAACGAAACTAAGAAATATACTAGTAATATTTCAGACTAAATGTACATAAAGTACTAAGGTTACTTTACAATATTACTTGCAGTTTTTACAACACGTCATCTTAGAATTTATGTCATCATTCCCAAAGAAATTAGATTCTTCAGAACGCAAAGACAAACGGCAAAGATCTACATGAAAGAAAAATTAATATGTTAAACATTAATCGTAAATAGCAAATACTAGTAATGTGTTATTATGATATTATTTCTAAAGCAAGTACTGCTATCTATTTCACTTTAAATATTGATAAAACATACCTCGGAGTGGCCTACCAGGCTCAATATTGCTAAGTCCTTAGCCGTTAGGCCTCGTGTTGCTTCGAAAGGTTAGTTTAATAAACAGCCAATCAATAAATTTATGTTTTTTCAAATTTGTACAAAACATTTTTTGAAGATATGATTAAATGATACTCAATAGAAAATGATTGATTTAATAATATGTGTGTGATTCAAAGTGTGATACCTCCGCCTCCTTATTTAAATCTACAGACATAGTCAAGCAAAATGAAATAGTCAATAAGATAACGATTCCAAATGAAGAGACGGCAGAAAAGTGCACTACTGGTTTATTAGAAATTTTCACCAATTATGTGAGATCGCTCTGTTTCAAATAACACTCAAACGTGCCAGAATCCTACCTTATCACGAAACAACAAAGTTCTGTTCATAAATATAAAGTAGAATTCACTTGTTTCGAGTGATGCACTTCTCGTATATGGTAGACTCGACTTCAAATAACACTTACTCTGATCAGAAACATCTTCTTACTGATTTTAACAACAGACCAGGAATTACAGCCATTCATTCCAATTTGTAACTTACAAACATTTCCCAACTATCCACAAACAGCTATCCCCTTAATCCTTTCAATTCTATATAGCTTAGAAACCACTATCCTCAAATCAATCCATTACATTTCTTATCTTCATCTAATTCGAGCAATCACGTTCGATTCGATTCGAAAAGAGTTGGAATTTTATATATAAAATTGTAAAGTACCTTTAAGTGTAAGTTAAAGAAGGTTTGTGGATAGCTTGAAGTTACAAATGTAATAAATAACTATAAAGCTAAGTCGAATGCACATAAGGTGCTTAGGTTAGGTTACAATATCTCAAGCAGCTTGAACTACGAGTCATTTCAGAACATCTGTCATCCCTCACATAGAAATCAGATTTTTTATAATACAAAGACAAATGGCTAAGATTTAGATGAAAATAATTAATCGAAATACTACATACAGCTGCTGTATTATTATAATATTATTTCTAACGCATGCAACTGCCACTTATATGACTTTATATATAGATAGAAAACATCCCATTTAGAGGAGCAAAAATGTTTGTCCTCTAAATTGGATGTTTCAATTAGAGGAGCAAACATTTTTGCTCACTCAATTTCAAATACTCAGTTTATTTTCATTTTGCAGCTGTTTTAAACAAATACTGATACGGGCGAGATTTTCATGGTCTATTTTAGCTGTGTTTATTAGAAGAAACAGTATACAACATAGCGTGGCTCGGTGGTCTAGGGGTATGATTCTCGCTTTGGGTGCGAGAGGTCCCGGGTTCAAATCCCGGCCGGGCCCTGTTTTTGTATCCTTTAACGTACAATATTTTCTTAAAAATCTATTAATTTAATTGATGCTCTTAAAATTAAGAAGATTTTCGCTTTTGGTTGATTATCCTCAGGAGCACAGGACAGATTTAAATGAAATTAATTAGGTAAACATTCGATAAGAGACCACCTCAAATATTCTTTTTGAGGTTAAGACATTTTATATAGCTAGCCATTCTATCCCAGGAATATTCTCTCTTTTCAGAAATTCGTCAACGAGATGAACTCTATGCAAACGAACGTTGTCATCCATTGAATAACCTTAGAGTCATTGCACCGCTGAGAAGATAAACATAGGGTTCCATGATTCCATCCATATATTTCACAGCAGGCATACAGCCTCTGTCAAAGAAGTAGAGACCTGTGCACCCGTCTAACATGATGCTTGACTTGGCTCATATAATTCTATGCTGCCACACCTATCTCTTCTTCAGATGTGAAAGAAGTAGCAACGGATGCTTGGTACTCTACAGATAAAAGTACGTTAACAATCAATAATAAGGCTGAATCTGGAATCATTACAGAATTAAACGGTATTCCACTGATCCTTGCCCATTGTCGAGGTTTCTTGTATCAAGTTAAGAGGGTTATTTTGCGCACGGAAGTGAGTGGGAGGAAAGCAGCCGGTAATCTTGTAAACAGACCTCTCTCTAGTAGGCTTCTTGAAATAGTAACTCTTGAAACTTAGGCTCTTCAGAAGACAATTAAGGAATTGTTGTACCCCAGTTCATTGGGGTCAATGCTCTTGGACAATTTTGACCAGGAATTTTCTTTGCAGGACTGGGATCTTTAATCTATCTCCAAACGTTGCACAAAATACTAAAAGCCTCTAGTCAACTGCATTTGATACTTCCCTGCCTAAAGGCTCCCGATGATTCACCGTCCCATTCCGTTATCGAAGCATTCGAGGTAACTCATTTAACTTATTGCTTTTGAATTCCACCAAATGTTTTGAACAACACCAATAAAGTCACCGAAGTACGAGAATGAACAAAGCGTGAAAAATTGCACATGAGCATACAAAATATTTTCTCAAAATAAACATCCTACACGAAAATATACGCTTATGCAATTGGCATTGAATATTCACATATATGTTTGAAAGCATTAGCTTTACCTCTCGTTCAGAAGCGTAACAAAATATGCAAATTTCCTTCAATTTGAACATCAATTTGTATTGATTGCTTTTTACAAAGGCAAAAAATTTTTTATTATTATCATTCTATTAGAAAAAATGGCCTCATTAAAGCCTGTTAAAATTTCAATTGACTGCTTTAAGAATTCTACTTAGATTACAAATGCACACACACATATATATGTGTGTTTGTATTCAAAGAAAATTGAAAAAAAAATCAATATTGAAATCAAAGGGAAGAAACCCAGCCATGAGCTCGAGACTATTACCATTCTGCAATCGTCCCCCTGGCGACCAAAGAACGAAATGAATGGATAAGATTGCTTCTCGATTATCATTTCTTTTCTATATTCATTTGCAAGGAATGAATACAATATAATGGATTTCGTCACACCAACAGATACATTTCAGACCCAGATCCCTTTGTCTGAATACCTATGATTTGGTGCAATAATTTTTTCTGCTTTGTTGCTTATTGACGTTACTTATAGTCAAGAAACAATATTAATAAAGTAATAGAAAATATAGAACAATAATTGAAAAAGTAGTTTAATTTATAAAATAGTGTATTCAATAATCCGATGGGACTG
>BMAW01019963.1:0-10614 GCA_019974015.1 Nephila pilipes
GCTCTATAGAATTGTGGTCCTGAGATCTGGCTGGCCAATCCATCCGGCGAATATCTTCACTTTCTAGAAATTCGTCTATCAGATTATCTCTATGTTACCTCGCGTTGTCATCCCTTAAAAGGAAACCAGGAACAACTACCCCCCCCCCCCTGAAAAGACGAATATAGGGCTTCAATACATCATCAATGTACCTCTCAGCAGTCACAGTGTTTCTTTCAAAGACTTGGACGTGAGTGCAGCTATTCAATCTGACGCCTGCCCTGACTATCAAGCCTCCGCTGCCATAATGATCGATTTCTCGGACACCGGAGGGCAGGTAGTAGGTTCCTGGTTCTCTCCATAGGAAAATACTGCGAGAATCACTGGTTAGGGTGAACTGGGACTTATCAGTGAAGAGAACGGTCGCCCATTGATCTATGCTCCAATCTCTAGTTATCTGTTCCATTTTAAGCGGACTCTACTGTTAGCAGGTACGCAAACAACATGTCTTCTTGCAAACAACCCTCTCTCATGAAGTTTACGGGAAACAGTCACTCTTGAAATTCGGGTTATTGTGACTGCATACAAATCATGAGAAACCTGAGAAGCTGTATTATCCCTGTTACGTCTAACTATAATGGACAAATGGCGATCTCCTCTGGCCGTTGTGGCACTTGAAAGACCTTACTCTGACTTTCTCTCGATGGATCCCGTATCCTGAAACTATATCCATAAGTTAGAAGCGATGCTGGACATTAAATCCAATTATCTGCAAATTTGGATTTGAGACTGACTTGCTTCTAGCCTACCCACAATTCGCCACCTCATTCCATTCTCTAAATGTTGGTGGTTACTCCTTTTTACTGTTTGAATTTTAATTTAAGCTATTGCTGCAAAAACCCACCAAGAAATTCGGCGAAATGTGCACGTGAACGAAATGCGGATTTTGGCTAGGGCACTTATAAATCCTGTTTTTCGACTAGTTTGCCTACACGCACGTATACGCTTGCGTATTCAACGTGCAAGATTTGCATCTTTGTTTCGAAGCAGTATTTATATATTTCATTCAATTCTTTTTATGAAATTGGACCAAATATGCAAATTCTCTTAATTTTGAAAACCATTGTAATTACCAAAATGGTATCTAGTTCTAACTTCTGCGTTTCAAGCCTGGACATCATGCATACTGACACACGTAATATTGCCGAAATTGACAAAATACTGTAAAATTATGTACAGTCTGACCTCGTTAACAAGCCTTATTTGGGGTCTATAGTTATTAAGCTGCGGGCTAAATGAATCTCGAGTTATACTGTTAATAAAAACTGTGCGATAATGTAAATTACAACACCGATAAGAATTTCCTGTGTTCGGAACATTTGTGTTAAGTTACAAAGTATCTGGTTTATGCGAGAAAATAAAATGTATAGTCTTATGTGCTATTTTTACACAATGTAAGTCTATTGTGTGTTTTCAAAAATATGTAATAAAAGAACATTTAAAATATTTAAAGAAATTGAGCTTTTTATTTTATCAAGAAATACTTAATTGATTAGTGCTCTTTAATACAATTTTGTTTCTTCTTAAACTCTTTGTTGCATTCTAATCCAAGATTCCTATTGTTCAAAATAACTTACCTAACTCTGTTGCTTCGAGGGACTTAGAATGTGAGATTAGAGCTACGGCGACCACACTTAATAAGGTCCTTAATGGTTCCACTTACAAAAGGTTAAGATTCTCATTAAAGGCAACTAAACTCGTGTGAAAAGCCAAGCAACATTTCTGATTCCCATGAACTTTTAGAGCTCAATCTCTTGGGAACCAAAACACCCTCGCATCAAATTTCTAAATAATGCATATTAAATTTTGTTTTTAAAATTATTCCATAAAAACGAAGCAATGCATTTTTCTACAAAGCTTTTCCCTACCTGCCATCTTGAATTATAGCATGTAATGTTAATCCATTTAAATTTCTACTTACCTTTTCAAACCTTTGAAATGGTTGTTTGTGCATTTATTTGAAAATAGAATAGAATGGAAATGTTTCCTCCGTTTTAAGGAAAATACGAAATCTTTCTATTACCTTTTCCTCCAGTTTTTTTTTTTTTTTTTTGTTTGTTTTTGGTAAGTACTTTAAAACTTCCTTAGGATCTGAAATGTTGCTGATAAATCACTAAAATAAATATCAAAATGTTTTCGAAAATGGTAAGAAAAAAGGAAATATATAAATAAAATCTTTATTTTTTTTTATTCTTTTGGATTATTTTAGTAAATGCAACATTCGAGATGTGGATATTAAACAACGAGACTAACTCTACTACAGAAAAAGTACGCATACGATAAACTCCAGAGACTGACAGCTGTTTAGTGTGACGCATTCACTTTCGAATGCAGTGCCTTTCGTTTCTGTACACAAATCCATATACCTGCAGCCTTCATTCATGTTAGAGTTTTTTTTTTGTTTGTTTTTGTTTAGCCTAAAAATGATAAGTATAACTATAGGGCAACGAATTATTGTGAAATTTCACATGAAAATTAAAAAACCCTCATCTGAAATTTATAATTTATGAAAAGAAATGTACGGCAATGAATATTTATCATATACGAATATAATCAGTTTCAAAGATGGTAGAGAAGATGTTTTAGATTATTCAGGCCAAGGTCGCCTTTCCACATCAAAAACGGATGACAGCATCGAAAGACTGGGTAATGTGGTTCGATCTCACCGTCGATTAAGTATTCATACGATTTCTGAGACTATAGGAATAGACAAAGAATTCATACGTCAAATTTTACAAAACAATTTTAACATACAAAAAGTGTGTGCCAAAACTCTCTCTTTTGAACAACATGAAGCTTGTAAAAGTGTTTGTACTGACTCTTTGAAGGCCATTGAAAATAACTCAAACTTATAGGAAAGCATAATACAATGTTGACGAATCGTGCCTTTTTAACTATGCAAGTGCCAATCCATGCACTGGTTAGACCATCTTCACCGAGAGCCAAAATAGCTCGAATGAACAAATTAAAATTCAAAGCAATGATGATTGTTTTTTTCGATAGATTGGCATTGTGTACCTTCATATGGTTCTTGAAGATCAAACGTTAGATCAATATTCTTACCTTCACGTTCTTGCTGAAATCCGTGAAAGAAAAAGGGGGAAACGATCTGAATTGTGGAAAGATAAGTCCTTCCTCATTTCAAGAGGTTTCTAGCAAAGTACATCATCACAGACCATCCGACTTATTCGCTGGATATTGCACCATGCGGCTTCTATCTGTTTCCTAAGATGAAATCTGCATTAAAAGGAACAGGAGTTGAATCTGTTGAAACTGTGAAAAATAAAGCGACCTGGATCCTAAAAGAAGCCGACAGAAGAAGACATCCAGCACTGTTTAAAACAAAGGAAGATTCGCAGGAACGTTGTAGGGATAGAGGAGGAGTGTATATTGAAGGTGCTAATAAGTAAATATGCATGAGATCAAAATAAAATACTGTGTGTAGGATTTTTTAATTATCAATTTATTAACTGTATTTTCAATGATATTGTAAAACTAGTTCCTAAATTATTCGAGAAATTGGCATCACGAATCAACGTCATGTGATAGCTGACGCAGCACCCCTTATTCCAGAATAAAACTGAGGAGCGCTTAGCTCTCGTTCTCTTCTTCCTCTTCTCCGTCTTCTCTCTTCTCCCAATGTAGCTAAACTCCGGACGCCAGCGCGCGTTTCTATGCCCATCACCGATACGTGATAATATTGGGCTGCCATCCATCTTTCTACCAGTAACTAGTTCTGAAAATCAAAATAACTTGTATGTAGTAGTTTTGTAAATATTCTTCATCTCGTCTATCCATGAATAAAAGTAATGATTCAACTTCAAGCCTCATCACTGAACTGGTAAATGCCAACACTAAATCCGAAAATGCAATACCCTTCCCTTAGACTCCGAAGCACCAGGAGGCGTCTTGTCCAAAAAATACAAATACACAAATCATCCTACCTACAAATATATCAGCTACTGTGCTCTTCAGTCAGTGTATGTAAACTATCAGTATTAGAGTGTTATTCGGATTATTTTATTTGAATAGCTGTGTTCAGTGATTGTGCGATCTTATAATTGGTGTTACCGTTTATTTTCATGCATTTACATTAACTTCATTCTGTTAAAAAAGGAAATATGTATTTTCTAGAGCCTCAGAATAAACTTAGATTTACTCACTTATGAATTCTACTTAGTTATTGCATGAATATTCCCTTCACTGTGAAAGACGCTCTACCACGCAACAATAAAGTAATATATATATAGCAGAGAGAGAGAGAGAGAGAGAGAGAGGAGTATTTAAAATACTACTGAACTTTTTTTAAGAAAACTCCACTCACAAAAATCGATATTATTTTGTTTCATAAATGGAAGCAGAAAAAATTTTCATCCGTGAGATCAGATATAGTACAAGTATTTCGAAAAATTTATTTTTTTCAAATACTACTAACAATCCAGCTAGCAAGGGTAGTTGTTGTTTTATAATACCCACTAGAGCTATTCCTAGTAGATCGGTAATTTTTCTTTAAAAAAAAAAGGAAAAACAAAAACAAAAAAAATCTTTTATTGATTACATAATTATTCATGTACGGGAAATCCGCAAATTGATATTTTTGTCAATTCTTTTATTAAAAATAGAGTTAAGTGTTTATTTCGTACGCCTTAAG
The DNA here is from genome assembly GCA_019974015.1 of Nephila pilipes. Lineage (NCBI taxonomy): Eukaryota > Metazoa > Arthropoda > Arachnida > Araneae > Nephilidae > Nephila > Nephila pilipes. Next base: position 4,691 of record BMAW01019963.1, read on the forward strand.
AATACTATATCGTTTGGATCGATAGAATTCGTCTGAAGCAATTTAGCCTTTTTTAAAAAAAATCAGAAATTGACACTTTTTAACTTTGTTTTCGATAACTTGCCAAAATTTGGTAAATTAATGTACATTACCAAAATTAAATGAGTCTTGTTTAAAGATTCTTGGATCTCGCAGAGGCATAAGAATTGGAATTATCCTGTGTCTCTATCGATTGATGCGATGCTCCGATCGATTCAAGAGCTCCACACTGTTGATTGCTTCATCGATGGCTTTCTGAAACCAAATAAATTTACATGAATAGTTGCAATTTACAAAAATATGTATTTAAGAATGAAATGCAGAATTAAAACGTTCTCCGAAAGGGATAGAATATAAATAATGTCAAATCGACATACATAAAATGTATATATTTTTAAAGAACTCCAATTGTGAATACCAAATTATTAAAGCTAAAATTTAAAGTGAGATAGTAAAATAAAGAAATTGCATGGATATAATTTATTTCAAAACAGGCTCTTCTTCTTCTTATTATTATTATTATAGATTATAACTAATAAAGATGTAAAGCATTTTAACACTCTCCATAGAAGCAAATCTATTTATAACAATCTAATACACAATTTTCGGTAAACTGATATATTTAGATTAAATGTATCAGAAGTTGAATTTGTAGACCAATCTATGTATATCAAATTTAAACGCTAAGTATCATAGAAATACCTTTTTTTTTTCGTGTCGATAAATATCAAGCAAAAACAAATTTTTTGATGAACCACGCTTATATACACTGGTGTACAAAACTTAAGCAACAATGTAAAATTCAAGCAGATAGCCATGAAATGGCAGAAAAAGGATTATTGTGCAATGAACACGCAATTCAGTAAAAAGGTGATGCGTATGCATGTGTCAGGAATAAAACGTCATAAGCGACGTGAATGTACGCAAAACGCGTGCGGTCGGCGCTCGCCGCTCAAGACTACAATAAAAGGAACAGGGGCGCAATTTAAGACATTCGATGCAAGTGCAAGAGAGTTCTTTCGTGCAATATGGCTACAAGAAATCATCTAGACGAATTCATACGCGAAAGAATGATCGGAAAGCCAAAGGAGAGGCGTAGTTTGACCAGTGTAGCTGAAGGGTTCGGAATCAACAAAAGTGTCGTTTCTCGCGTAAAGCCTTCCATATCCATAGGTTAGGTTAGAAAGATTGGTGGTGGCCACTCTAGGAAAACAATTACAGTGGATGACCGATATATCATCCTGCAAGTGAATAGAGCCCGATACCAGTCAGCAAACGCCACTGCTCAGCAACTGTGTACAGCAACAGGGCGACAAACGTCGCGGTAAACTTTGGCCAAAAGTCTTCACAAAGGTGGCCAATTCTGTGGCCGTCACCTGTATAAAGGTAGCCACCGTCCTAAACGCTGCCTCCCTCCGAAAGTTGGCTATCGGTGGCACCGTTTAGGGTGGTATAAGAAGGACACAAACTGGACATCTCATCAATGGAGTCGTGTCCTCTTTATGGATGAGATTTGTTTCAGTGCCACAATCGATTCTCAATGCCAGTTGATTTGGAGAGAGGTCGGGACACGGTTTCCTCCCAGTAACATCACAGAAAGAGACCGTTGCGGTAGTCTTGAAGTTGTCGCCAGAGGAAGCATTATGCTGAACGGGAGGACTGAGATCCAAGTTTTTTACAAAGGCTCTGTTACCGGAGATCGCTATTGTAAGGAGGTGATCCATCCCCATGTGTATCTGTTCGTAGCTACTATTGGACCAGACTTCATTTTTATGGATGACAATGCACGGCCACACCGGACTGTTGATGTTCAGCAACTCTGGAAAGAGAAGATATCACTCAAAAGGATTGGCCAGGATTCTCCCCTGAATTAAATCCCATAGAACACGTGTGGTTTGCTTTAGGAAGACGCCTTGTGGTACAATTACATCCTCCAGGGAACACCCAGCAACTGAAACAGATGCTGATTGAGAAATGGGCACTCTTACCTAAAGAACTGTTGGACAATCTGGTTCTGATTATAGAGAAATGGTGCGAAGCCACCATTGCAGTAAGGAGAGGGCATATCCCATACTAAGGAACATCTGCTTGTTGTTCTTCCTCTTGGATAGACAATCATGTTTAACGTTACCAGGCTTTCGAGTCTTTCAGATGATTTCTCTTGGAATTATGGCAACAAAAAAAAAACACATGTTGCTTAAGTTTTTGTAATATGTGTTTAATCTGTTCATATAGTTCTGTTATAATTGTTGGAGATATAACTTTTGCACATACGCATAAATATATTTCAATTTTATACAGTAATGGAAATGAAACATATTTATATAGATGATTCGAATAAAAGTAAATAGTAAGTCATACTATTTATTGAATAGTATTAAAAACATAAAAAAATTTATTCGTACAATGTTTGGAATCTTATAGAATTTTCAAAATATTTTTTTTCCATTTTATACTAGTAATCCCTCAAGAATTAAGAAAATTTTATATCTGGAAATTTAAATAAAAAAATTATTTCAAGTAAAAACGCCATAAAAGTAAAGTACTGTAATTGATTTTGTACGTTACGTATTAATTTTTTTACATTTAAAATAATATCAAATTATTATAAGAACATTTCTTTGTTTTGAAAATAGTGTCCATTATATTTTGTAAAATATGTATTATCTCTCAAAACTCTTTTTAAAATCTTTGTGAAAGTATATCCATTATATTAAATCCATTAATCCATCCATTCGTTCAGCGTTTTTTACAAAGTCAAGAGACTTCTCTCTCAAGATATGCTCCCCTTCATGATAATAAAATATTGGAAAAAAAATATATAAATTACGCCAGAAGAACAATAGAATATAATTGAAGATGTATACAAAAAAATCTTTGCTAAAATATTTAAAGTTTGTTATTTAACGAAAAAAGTACAATAAATTTTCCTAAAAGTTTTCAGGTCTCATTCATTAGTTTTTAACTGAATGAGTGTACTGAAGTATTGCTGTCCATAAAAAAAGCACATTTTTCTAATTATACTGGTCTTTATATTAAAGACAATCGCTTACAAAATGGAAACGTTTATTGAATGTCGCAATTTTAAAGTGAAATTCAAAATATAGGAAAGTGCTTCATTTACAAAAAAAGAATTATATAAAAATTTAAATAATATCATTATTTTTTAATATCAACATTTCTTTTAAAGGAAATTACTAAAAATTATTTCAAAAATAATATGTAAAATAATTATATTGAATCTTTAGAAGAGTATCAAATAAAATTTGGTTACATTTTTGATACATGCATCTAAAAGTATAGACACAGAAAAGGACATACGCGCGCGCACACTGTTTATTTTACTGTAGCTGAAAGTGAGAGAGCATATTCACAAGGCTGGAGATACAACTCCGCCGTTTGATAACACTACAAGAGAACAGAAGAGAGAAAATAGGATTTTTTAGTAGGGATTTTCATAACAGATCACGTGATACGAGTGGAGGGAGGGGTTTCAGCTGCTGACAGAAAGTCTAGTAGGGATCCTCTTTGCAGGCCTGAAGCCGTGAGATCTGCAGCGAAGAGCACGTGACTGCAAAAATTAAATTAAAAAGGAATGGTATGAGGAAATAAGAATGAACGCTTTACTTTTAAATGAGAGAATGTTCTTTTCCTGGTGAATGTTCTTTCCTGCATGTTCTTTTCTTGGAGTTTATTATAAATCCTTCATTGTATATTATGACGCAAAAAGCGGCAGTTAACATCACAATGGTAGTAATGGAATGCATTCCAATACAGAGTGCTGAGCGACGCAGTTTCGCAATGCAAGTAACGGAGAGAAGAGAGCGCAAAGAACATTTCATTAACTTTTATACCAAGCTGAGTTCAAGGCGACAGCTACAGTTAAAACACGTGAAGTTAGTTGGTTACGTATTTGAGGGAAGTACTGAAACAGAATTTTACGATAAAGTAAAAGAAAGTTAAAATGTAGTTATGCATGATATAATAATTATTTCCAATCAAAGATTGGTTCAGTGTAGCCAGACGACCCTATTTATGCCATGTAAAAACATCCCACTCTATTATAGCTCCACCAGCAGCTTAGTTGACAACTTGGGTCCATGGCATCCAGTGTTGTTCACCATACTTGAATCCTACTATCAGCTCTTACGAATTGGAATCGTAACTCATCTTACTAATTTTTAAAATTCACTTTTGTAAATCTAGGGTCCGCTGTTATTTGATGCAGTGTTGCTTTTCTGGACATCTTGCAGAATTTGCTGGTCTCGATCATGAAATAGACGTGGTCAGCCTCTGTATTGTCCATGGAGAGATATGTTGGAACTCTTTACTCATCATTCGAACATGTAACTCTTTTGCGCATGTGCGCTGTGGTGGCGTCAGTATAAAAACTCCCATCATTCTCCAGATCTGAATTGGATTGAATCCTTTTTGATTAAGTATAAAAGCGAGCCGTGATTATGTGAACGCTCACTTTCTAATTCGGAAAATGTATATAGTACTTTGTTTATATTTCAGTGGATTAAATAAAGGATTAAAGCACGATGTTATCTCATCATTCTTTGGGATAATACTTTTTTGGATTACATCCACTATTTTCGGAATTCTCTATAAAAGCGGGAAGACAAGTAAATGAAATTTTCTTTCATTTTGAAAATTATTGATTTTGGAACTTCGAAACCCCAAAACGAAGGTCGTTCAATAGATCCTTAGGAAATCCAAGAGATTACGCTCATAGCATCGCAAATAGTTTGTCTGTAATTAGGCATCGTAACTCACAGTTTCATTTACTCGTATTTGTGATCACGTCGCTTTTCGCACTTCAAAAATTCTTCGTCGGAGCTTCTTCGTCCGAAAAAGAACGATGAGACAATCTTCGCCTTCTTTGGTGCATATTCATCTGCAGTAACCCATTGTTTTGTTTGTTGCCTAGTTTCCGATGTATATTGAGGAATCCAGGTCTCATCGATAGTGACAACTTGACGCAAAATGACGTCCACATTTCCACGTGGGAGCAATCAAAACTAACTTATAAATCAATATCAAATTTGTTTCGACTCCGTTTAACAGATAGCAGTACTCAATGGTACCAATAATTCAACTTAATGATGCCCTTTGTCCGAAAATACAAGTACTTTAATTTTTCCGAGAGCCACCCTCGTATAGGTGTGTGAGAGAGCAAACAATATACTTCCACACAATCTGATATTCACTTTAAAAAACTTTTTACGATGAATCAAATTTCTTTTGGGAGGTGAAAGAACTTCAATATATTTTCGTTGTTTTCTTTGAACAAAGTTCTACGTCGAAAACTGGAGAAGAGACGCAAATTCAGAAATTCATAGCTTGTCGTTTCAGAACGACTAAAAGATAAAATAATTTTACAATGCTTCTAAAGGGATCAATGGTGGTCGTATAAAATAAAAAGAAATTTCTTGTACTTTTCCGAGAACTTCTTATGAATATCATCTATACATTCAACATTATGCTATTTGTCTTAAACGGAAAAAAAAATTAAAGGAAATCTGAAACATTCTTATCTTAGAATAAAACTAACATCACGAGAATGTTCTAAAAACACATATCTGGTTAAATAATTTAGGCTGTTTTATAACCCTGAGAACAGAAATATAATAAGTAAATGAATTATGTAACAGAGAAGGAAATGAGTTTACGGAAAATGTTACTGATTTGCATAGAAATCGTTTTGGTGACGTCATTAGCCACAATATTGTGGCCGCGAGATAACGGCATCACTTTCTCAGGAAACCGTAGCTTTAACGAATTTTCAGAAAGCTCATCAATGATCCTCAATCGTTATTATTTGCAAGAAAGACTCGAAATTGATATCAACTGACAATACACCATGAGCGTAAAATAATATGAAACTGCCTGAAAAATAACGT
>BMAW01019968.1:6533-18143 GCA_019974015.1 Nephila pilipes
AAATAAGTAATATTTTCATTAATAGATAAGTAGTGTCATTTCATAATGTGCGTTTATGACCCAATTTCTCCTTGGCGTAATGTGGGTTTGGAGAAGAAGGTGCTGGCTCAAGTATTGTCCACGTCACTTGACTGAAGTGCAGAATTATGAGGTCCATCACAAATAGTCCTCATGTTGCTTCACAGTCCAACGTTAATAAATGATCACAATCATAAGTGAACATATATCAGCTCGATGGATACTGATGATTCTGAAGAAAATGTATCCTTATCGTAAAAATTACTTTTTGAGTAAAATGAAAATAAAGGTTTTCCTCCCTTTGTAGCATATTATTCTTTACAGTTTTAAAATCCATTTGTCGAGCAATCTATTTATGAAATTCTCATAAGTAATACATTTATGGGTTCATCGAAGCTGACCTCTTCTTTTTTAACAGCAAAATTTGAAGTATTTTAACATCTTAGTGACTTTAAACGTGAACTAATATTGAAATTTTTGTGTAATCTTTATTATATACAAAAATTAATACGGTAATATAATAAAAAACTAGTCTGAATCATAAAAATTATGGGTCGCATATCCTACAAACAAACAATTTGTGAACAAAAATCTAATTGTTAATTACTTTTAAAAAATTGTAGTACTATATTTTAAAAAAAAATTAGATTCTAAAAAGAATAATTAGTGCATATATTTTTTTTTTGCTTTAGCTACCTCAGTGGTTTATTATGTAATTAATTTTCTATGTTTTTTTTTAACCCATTGGCTTAAATAGCCGTCTGGCACCCGGCTGCGCATTAAAATTCCTTATTATATTCATGACTATGAAATAGATTGAGGAGCTGTAGTTTGTCAGTGTTTCCTTTTTTCCGTCAATAGATGGCGACATGTTACAGACAATTGGAGAACTGAGAAATAAGAAATTCATATTTGGAATCATGATGTTGGGCTATTCGCGATTTTCTCTTCTCTAACCAAGGGGACCTTTTAGTAATTTGAATTGTATACATTTACAACTCGTTGACAACTAAATCGAAACTCGATTAGGTAAATTCGATGAAGATAAGAAGTTCGATTAATTGATTAGAGATAGTCATTTCTAAGTGAATAGAATTGAAGGAAAGAGAAGGGGGATTGAGTACAACAGCATGCTGATACATAATCATAGATTATATTGAATCACCGTATTTAATTGTTTGTATTGACACCTTGTTAGAGTAATAAGAGTTGAATCTGTGATAAACAAGAAATGTGCGGTAAGCCGAGACTGTATTATTAATATAGAAACTAAGATTAATTGAGTTAAAATGGAGTCTAGAGAAATATCTTACATATAGTATGTTAGGAGTAGATAATTTTGTTGTCTTGCTCTTATGTATCTTCGATTGGAGTTTTGAACTTATTAACTATTTAATTACATTTCAATTGACTGAAATGCGGAATCTGTGTGGATTATCCTGAATTGGTTTCTGAGAAATGATAATTTATTTATTCTATAGAACAATAAAAGACAAAACCTTTTTTTCCTGTTAGTTGAATATGGACATGGTTTTTGAGATATAATTGCACTATAAAGAAAATTATTATACAATATGGTTCCAAATTTTTTGCGCTTGTATAAATGATAATTATGCATATAGGGAACCAAAAATAATTTTTCTCTAAGTAAAACATAAGTTTTAAGAAATAATTATACATGCGTAGAAAAAGAAAAGAAATTAAATTTTCCAAAATTACGAAGTTCTGTAATTTTTTTTGTGCTATGATTAAAACAGTTGATTTATTTATATTTTATGTATTATATATTCATTTATATATTATGTATTACTCCTCTATACGAGGAGTGAAATATTATGTACATTTATATAGAATATATATTTTTAAAAATAGTACCTAAATGCAAATATATCTGAAAAATCCTGTCCATATTCAACTCAAAGGGAAAGAAAAAGTCTTAAACAAAAAAAAAATAATAATAGTTTTATATTTCAGTAGAACGCGATTAAAATATCATTTTAAAGCACATAAAAATTCAAAGCATTACGAATAATTTTTAAGACAAAAATATCGCAAAACGAAAGCCTTAAATTCGATATTTATTTTCTCCCTCCTATCCTGGTACCTTTAATGGTTTTTAAATAAAGATTCAATCGTACAAGAAAATTTACTCTTTATGTTTTTAATAAAAATACCTCGCACAATTGACTGCTGTGCAGGTAAGTGAGTAATAAGTTATTGAGAAATATTAAAATCAATTTAAAAGTAATGATTTCGAAATACTTAATTTCTTTTTAAATAAAACGAATGTACGAGTACTCCATAGATTATCTTTTACCGTAAATGTAATAAAATACTACGAAGTGTTCTGAACTACAATTTCAAATTAGCATTAGAAAAATTTTTGTTCCTTAGTTTATGTTTGAGTCTATTAAATTGAATCGAGTTCCATTTGCAATTTAATGATTTTTTATTCATTCCGTGAAGATTTAAGGAGTCTCAATAGCATCAACTTCAAATTTTCGATGTTTTTGGAAAAATATATGTTAGACCCCTATCATTTCTGAATATTTTAGTGCAAAACATTTAATGGTAATATCAAATCTTCTAGAATTATCGAGCAACAATTCAAACTTTGTTTAATTAGTTCTTGTTTATTTTTCGACTGCATTTCTCTCAAAACAAAAGTTTTTTTATAGCATACGCGCATGGTTTCTCAGATACTATATATCACATTAGTTTGAAATTTCATACACATATTTGAAATAGGTTTCTTTATCACTTATTAATAAATATTTTTAAAAAATATGAAGAGGAAAAATTTTATATGATTTTTAGTTGGATTTTTTCGTAACACATTTTATAATTTTTAAAAAATTGTATTTAAAACAAAATTGTTTACTCTTACATGGGAGATGGCCTCTGTAGCCTTGTGTTCATAGACTCGCAGCTGGCTTTATTTCCGTCAAGTCGTGGGATCGAGGACTGAGGCCACCATATTCCCATAGCGTTACGCTACTGTTGCACGTTAAAACTTTGAGGTCCCGAAGTCTACTCGTTGGAACGGTGAGAAAGTTTTGAGAGATACCAGCTCAGGTGTCCACGTCACTTGCCCGAGATTCAAAATTACAAGATCTGTCACCAGTAGCTTTGAATTCATCGTATGTGTCTTCCACTAGGTTGTCATAAATAGTGTCTACACGTTTAAGCATAATTCTTATAATTCAGTTTTCCAGGACGAACTTTTGACAATAGGACTTACAGTATTGTGGGCCGTCTCTCAAAACTTCTAAGTTTCTATTTATACCGTCAGTTTATGTTCAATACTAGAAATAAAACAACTTTGACTAATACCATTAAAGAAACGGGCCGCGGTAGCCTAGTGGTCAAGGTCGTGGACTAGCGGCTGGCGGTTGTCTTTCAGTCGCGGGTTCGATCCTTGGCCGCCAAAGACCCGCCGTGTAGCCGGGGCTGATGCACGTTAAATCTGTTCGGGGCTCAAAGTCCTCCCGTTGGTGTGGTGTGGATGTTAGGAGAGGGGGTGCCAACTCATGTGTCGTCCTCGTCACTTGACCGTGGTTCAAAATTACGAGGTCCGTCGCCAATAGCCCTCGTGTTGCTTCTAGTGCGACGTTAATATAAACTAAACTAAACTAAACCATTAAAGAAAAGCTAGAAACTCATATTCTGAATTTTATTACTTTAACTGGGTTCGGGCCTACGTCGGAAATTATTATAACGAAACCGCAAATTCAGTTGCAAAGCTTGCTGTCACTGATAGTGAGGGGATGAATGTCCTTGACCCTCTATCTCATATAATTATGTATTTAAAAAAATAAGCTTCGTTCTGACTGGAAGTTTTGGTGGTCAACCAGTTGAACCGGAATTCGGATTCAATCTTATATTCAAAGACCAAATTTGAAATTTTATTTCAATTTAGAATTCATTACTCCTTCTTAACTGGTCACGGTCCCTTCGTTTGCTACTTAAATCGTTTTAATTTGAAAAATATAAATTTATGTTTCTGTGGCTCTGTTGCAGATGCTGACCACTACATTTTCTTTTGCCCTTTTAACAGGGATTCTCATTTAAACTGTCCTGTTGTTGAAGCGAAACCTATTTGGCTTAAATCTAGGTGTGAAAATTCTTACTTGCATTTCAAACTTTAATCTTGTATTCTTACGGCTCGTACAGTTATCCAACAAATTTTTTATTTGTTTCAATTTTTTGTATTTCACATTTTAATATTTATATTTTCCTTATTGTGTAGTTATAGTTGTATACCTTTTATATATATGCACATATTTTTGCCTAATACTTCATTTTTTTGTTCAGGAGTTTATGGACGCTTTTTGTATTGTGCCATTTAATCCTATTATACATCTTATTTCTGCAAGAATGTTCCTATTGTTATTTTTTTTATTTCTGTCATGTACATTTTCTGCTCTGTAAATACGTGATAAGCTTCATTTACTTTTGATTCTGAAATTATGTAATATCTTACCTTCTTTAAATGCTGAGAGAGGGGGTGATTGCTTGCTGGGGAGCCGATTTGTAGTTCTAAACCCCTTAGGGGAGCTCGGTTCCCTTGGGTATTGTCAATAGCCCTCTTGTTGTTTCTCAGTTCCACATTAATGAACAATCACTCAGTCACTTACATGTGATGTCTAATAAATCAGTACCATCTGTCGTATTTTTAGCGAGGATCATTTTTAATAAAATTAAATCATCGTATCCTCCGATCCTAATCTGAAAGAAATTGATCACGTGATCGATTTATAAAGTTGCGTGCCTCTAATATTTTTCGCTTTCAAGAGCATAATTCTCCTATAAGAGATCTTACAAAAAAGGAAAAAAGAATCTCTCCTTTCTTTCCTTTTCAAAGAGAAAACGGAAGGCTTTCTAAAATAGAACAGTTGATTGCAATTTGAACAAAGAATGAAAAATCGTTCGACTCTGTGTGAAACTAATTAAATTTGTTCTTCTCTAGGGAAGAAAAATAACAATGCTTAATAGAGCCATTCTATACTAAGAGAAAATAAACCTTTTGATTGTTGCTTACTAACATTATTGGTTCTTTTGCTCCGAGGCATCTGTTTCGAAAACATTTTAAAGTAAACACCTTTAATCCCGATAAACAAGAAATAATAAATTCTTGCTCCAGATTTAATTGATTATTTATTAACGTCGCACTGAGAAGCGACATGAAGGCTATCAGAGAAGGAAGAACTTTATTTTGAACCTCGATTAAACGACGAGGATAACACCTGAGATGGCACTTCCTCTCCCCACTTCCACGCCACTCCCATGGAAGAATTATGAACTTCAAACAGGTTTAACGTGTACCCACTACATGACGAATCTGAGTCCGCGGCCACGAGAACTAGGCTACCGCAGCCACAAACTCTTAAACTAAAAAAAAAGTTATAGCAATGAAAATATTTGCTATATTGGCCTTAATAACTGTGATAATACAAAATTATTATAAATTAGAAATAAAAAAACACCTTAAAAACTATTAATTCATCGGCATAATGACTCCGATACAAGAATGATAGTGTTTTGAATAAGTAATTGAAAGGGATCACTTCGCTTAGCAAATATTCAATATCTTCAGAATGATAAAAATGACCTCTTTGAAACCTTTTTTTTTTCAAGGAAAAAAAAAAAAAAAAAAAAAAGAAAAGAAAAGAACTGGTTAAACAGCCCTTAATTTTTTGGAGCCTTTAATGCATTATTATTTGAATTTTAAAGAACAATTTTGTCAAACAAATTATTCGAAAAAATTATGTTTAATATATTTCAATGCTCATAATTTTGATTTTTTTGACTGTTACTCTATGAGGCGTTTGTACTTCAATATTTATCTCTACGGCCATCTTAATTTCCATCCCACACTACAATTTTTAGGTGAGTACAGGTCCCAAAGTGCATGACTCGACTCGTACTTATCATCCATGAAATTCTCGATCGTAGCAATAGTCTGCATCCCCCATTAATGACCACAGACACAGTATCTAATTGATCGTCCAATTTCGAAATTGGTATCGGACTAAGGAGACAAGCAGGAAGAGTGGTTTTTGAATACGCTACCTTCAACTCCTATAAAATAGAATTTTGATGCAATATGTCGATTTTATTTTCATTCTTTTTTATAAAGCTATGGAGAATAAACGAAATTTAAAGATTGAGGAGAGGTTATGCTGTTCAGCTAGAGCTATTAAGAAACTTTATAAATGACAGACCTAAACATGGTATTGTTACGCGGAAAGTTTGTATGTTGTTATTTTCCTACCAGCAATGATTCTAGAATTCCATGTGGAACTCTAGAACATTTCCTATTGTGACCAAATGTTCTAGAATTCCACATGGTTTTCATTTCCAGTCCCCTCTGATTTTACAGTCAAGGTGATTATATCAAAAAAAGTAATGTTGAATAAATGGAGGTAATCTTAGCGACGAATTTGCTCGACAAGTGTCACTAATTAGTAAAATTTGGCGACAAAAATAGATGTCCCTAGACCAGGGGTAAGCAACCTATTAAAACAAAAAAGCCAGAAGTTACAATTTACAAAATTTCCCAGTTTTTGAAGACCCTCAAAAATTTTCGATTTAATATTATTGTGTTTGTTTACATATATTTAATTTTTTATTTAAAATAAGTGGCTTTAAATACGGAATAATATTTATTCATATAAAAACACAAATATAGATAGTTATATCAATGGGAGCATAGGCTTTACATGCCTTTTGAAAGATTGATTAAATCTGGCTTATAACGTTGTTTTAAGTTTCAAGTACGACTCTAGATTTTTATTTGTTAGTTGACTTCTAACTTTACTTTTTATTATATTCATGCCAGAGAACGCTTGCTCACACGAATATGTCGACCCGTAGATTGTCAGCACTCCATATGTAAACTTCTTCATCTCACTGTAGCATTCTGGAAGACTATTCCATCCGCTGAATATGAGGACGTCAATTCGCAGAATTTCTTTTAGAGCTGTTAACTTGTGCTGTTCGATGTGCATGCGTTTCTGGACCTCCACCTCTTCCAACTTGATGTTGGGTTCTGTGAACTTACCACTCCACAATCTTTGGTTTTCAAATCCAGCAATTGCATTTGAAGTGATCCAGCATAAATTCCGAATGGCTCTCGTGTTCATAGAGGATTTACTAAGTAAGCGAGAGTACTTTTGTTTGTTTTGAATTGCTCGAATCTCTCAGCGAATAAATTCTTCATGTCTTTTAAAGCTATGCTGAAGTAATTCGTGACAATAGTTGCATTAGTCTCATCGTGATATTGATTCAGATTTTTAAAATAAGCAATTTACCGCTCTCCATGTCTTCAACAAAAAGAAGTAATTTTTTTCGAAACAAACTACTTCTTCAAACAAAGCGTAGGCCTATCCTTGCAGTTTTAGATTTAGTTCATTTAGTTTCATTGTGGTATCTACCATGAAGCTGAATTTTTGCAACTGAATTTATTGCCTCCATCCAATTCGGGATGTTTTATGCTTTTTTCATTGAGGAAAGTTTTTATTTCACTGAAGCACAAAGCAAAACGTTACAATACATTACAACTTGAAAGCCATCGCACTTTATTGGCAGAAGTAGATCAGAAAACTGGTAATCTATTTCTTCAACGAAATCATTAAATTGGCGATGGTAGAGTGCTTTTTACAAGATGCTATTAATAATCTTAATTATCAAGTTCATGACCTCAACTATTCCCCCGGAAATGCTTAGGCACAAAGCGCTTCTTGATGAATTATGCAGTGAAACGTTAAAATTTCATGTTTTTTTTTCTTCTGAAAAATTGATGTTACCCCTCAATGTATTCCTGTCATACTTCTGGCTTCATCGGTTGCTATATAAACGATTTTATGTATATCGACTCCATTGTCTTCCAGGCATTTTTGCACAGCATTTGCTATATCTTCTCCATGAGTTTGCCCTGCGAGTGGTAGCAATCCTAGCAGTTTTTCTTTTTGATCTTGGGACGAAATATACATGAAGAAAAAGGTAACTTGTGCCTTGCTTTTTATGTCGCAAGAGTCATATATAGCAAGTGATAAGGCAGAAACCAGTTGAATGTCTTCCATTTGCATATGTGTTATATTTGAAGACATTTTAGCAGTTCTATCTTGAACTGTTTTAGCAGATAATAATAAATCTTTGATTTTTTTTCGTAATTTTTGTTTTGTTTTTAAAATCACGAAACAGTTCTTCAGATGCACGTATAAAACAATCTTTGACATACCATCTGTGAATGATTTTTCTCTTTTTGCAATTTCTAATGATACTGCAAAGCTAGCCAGATTTACATTATTGGAAGATTGCGCCTAGTTACTTAGTATGGAACTTGACTGGTTTTTCTTAGAGCTCTTCAACAGCTTTTTTCAATGCGTCACTGGTTGGATATTTACCAGCAAACTGGGTACGTTTTGTAGTGAAGTGTCTCTCTAAATTTGACTTCTTATTGTGTGCGAGTTTTTAGAAGGCAAATGAGACAAATCGGAAGGTCATCTGTGTTGCATATGAATGCTAACGACTCCATCCAATCTTGATTGAATTCTCAGTTTTTCTCTTTTTTTTTTAACCAGATGTCATGCTGGTGGAGGAGCTGAATTTTTTTTAAAAATTTTACTTCGTTATTTAAAACGGCAAACAATTTATTTACCATTATTACTTCGTTTACACGATCCTCAGATAAGTAATCCAATTCTGTTACTGATTTTATTATATTACACGCCTACATACCTTCGAGAAGATAATTTGCTTAGGAATCGTATTCTTTTTGAAACAACAAACGAATAGACACACAAAAACCGCAAGCGATTAAATTAATACACATGCAATGAAACGTCGACTGCGTTATACGAGGATGGCTGACTGACAACACGTCTGGAGTCTAACATGTTGTCTAGAACTCTAGATGGTGGCTGTTTGGGTGAGACGGAAATGGAATGCAATTGGCTAAAATATAAACATGGTCACGGAGTCTCATTTCTAAGAACAATTCAAAATTATCTCATTATGGTCAGGTTAAGCGTAGCGATTTATAATTAACGATTACAAAAATAGAAGTAACTGAGAAATTAGATACTTAAGAATATATTTTCTTATTTTTTTAAGGGTTTTGATAGTAAATTATTAACTTTTTCGTATGGGACTGGAGAACCACAATTTATATCAAAAGAGCCGCAGGTTGTCGTCCACTACCCTAGATAAATCTAGTGGCTTTTAAAACAATATATATATATATATATAGAGTATATATATTAGCCACTGTATGTATATGTTATGGGGAGCAAATCTAAGTTCTTATCCGATATAGTGATCACGTGATTCATATTACTGTGTTTAGAGATTGGTTGAACTTTGAATTATTGCGATGCTATATGTTTATATGTATGTATTAGTTGCTTCTTGTTAAAATGAAATATAGGACATTTGCTAAACAGTCATTAAATTAAAATTTAGCCCTATTCTGAAAGACCTTACGTATCAACTGCGTGGACACATTTAAGGCTCTCGTCTATCCTCCATTTTGATTTCGCGGCCGTAATGTTAATCCTATGTAATTCTGACTTTAATTCTCATATCTTTATTATTTGATCTATTTGAATGCAATAAAGTGCATCTGAATAAGCAAAAAATAACGAATGCTTCTATGGAACTACTTTTTTCCTCCGATTTTTAAAAATACTTTTATTCCTATTTTAATGATTCGTTTGCGAGTTTTTTGGTCTTTAAAGAATATTTTTAAATATTTTTAAGAATCGGAGGGAAAAAGTAATTCCACAGAAACATTTATTATTTTTTTGCTCTATCAGATGCACTTCATTGCACTCATATAGATCAAATAATAAAGATGGGAGAATTCAAATCGACATTTCATAGGATTAACATTAAGCTGACGAAATCAAAATGGTAGGTAGAAGGGAGCCGTAAGCCGATAAACCACGTAACAGTATTATATAGGGCATTAGTAAAAACACGATGTATTTGTCGAAACTACAGTTGTTGCCAAAATAGACGCCAAGGAATCTATGAATGGACGGAACATCCAATTGTTAACTTTCCGACAGCCTTGATTTTAAAATTTTGGGTTTAGTATTCTTTAATGCCATACAAGTATTATAATATGAAGTTGCACCTGTCGAGATAGGCCGAACTTATTGAAGATTTTTATACTTAATTTAATGCGTTACATATTGAAACAATAAACGATGGTTTTTCTTTGAGTTTGCAGAATGTTATGGAATGTACTATATGGGTTGGTGGGAGAAATAGTCATTAGTTGCCAACATGAAAATAGCAATGCTTCAATCTCAAAACGCGTTCCTGAAATTCACTACTTGTGGGATAGAGAATTCATTTATGTAGCTCACAATGCAATTTGTTATTTAAAAAATTAAATTACATATTATATATCAGGTCTCTACCGGATAAGTCATGTGCGTTCGTGAAGTGAAA
Organism: Nephila pilipes; assembly: GCA_019974015.1. NCBI lineage: Eukaryota > Metazoa > Arthropoda > Arachnida > Araneae > Nephilidae > Nephila > Nephila pilipes. The sequence goes on from BMAW01019968.1 coordinate 17,013, forward strand.
GGAAATGATACATGTTTCATATACTTAATAATATTTATTGTACACTATATTTTCCATTTTACTTTTGAGCTCTTGCCAGAGTGACGGGAATTTTTAGATACTATTTTTGAAAAATGCCATTCTTAGAGGCGAAGATCTCTAGTATTACTAGGTTGATGTATGCTTCAGTTTTGATTTTTTTTCTTTTCAAAAATTTTTGCAGAAGGATAATCAAGTGATAATTAGAGGGCGCTAGGTCAAAGAATGTATGTTGGATGTGACAGAAGTTCCAAACCTAGCTTTGTGTGAGTGGTTTTTTTTGACGAAGTCCAAAAGCAGCATACAGTTTGGCATTATCTCATAATACAATATAATGTGCTTCATACTGAAAATCACCGGCCTATTTTCTTTAAATCACCTATTTGCTGACAGTATCTCTCCGAATTGAGCTTTTTGTTAGGTTTCAAAGGCTTGTAATGTATTGGTACTTCGGCGTCCCATCTTTTGCAAGCGTTCTCTTATTCTTAGAAATGGAGGGGACAGGTAATCCATGATGCAAAATGCTCTTTCCTTTACGATGCATTTGTAAATAATCCACTTTTCATTACCAGTTCTCATTCGGTCCAAAACGGAATTGTTTTCTACCCAAACAAACAGAGATGTGCATATGACGACTCGATTAAACAAACTTTTCTGACTTAACTCACGAGGCATCAAACTGGAATGTTATAAACCAATACTAGTTCATCGAAAATTATATTAAATGTTATTAAATATATGAAAAATGTATTATTTTCAATCCTTCACAAACGGATATAACCATACGGTTGACCTAATATATGAAATAAAAGTTTAATAAGTTCTTATTACACTCAGATACTTGTATCGAACTTTATAAAATATATTAACATCTTGAAATTAGAGGCAGAACAGGAAAAAAGACTTACTTAATGGAAAAATTCTTTCATTCAAATAATTAATTCAAAAAGGACACTCGTTTTGATACGGATATATATTATTTAGCTACAATATTAATCTTATGTCCAGTATATTGGTTAGAGGAGAAACATTAATAAATCTAATTTGATATAAATAATTTAGTATTTATTGCACTGAAACTCTCAAACTCTTATATCCTACTGGAAACCCAGT
>BMAW01019970.1:0-35460 GCA_019974015.1 Nephila pilipes
CGTGAAACTATTGCTTGAAAATGGAGCTAATGCTAATCTGGCTGATATCAAAAATAGAAATTCTGTTGAATTAGCAGTTGCACATGGTAAAGTAGAAGTAGTTAAATTGTTATTGAAAGAGAAAAATGTTCATATTAATGATAAAGGTAATGATGGCTTTTCATTATTACATATTGCTGCTCAAGCAGGTAACTTAAACATTGTAACATATTTAATTAATCAAGGAGCAGATGTAAATTCTCAAAATGATGCAGGATCAAAACCTATTCATATTGCTACCAGAGAAGGTCATAAGGATATTGTTGAATTTTTCATAAAATTCAGATCCCTGAATAATTATATTGATGCATTTAGTCAATCACTATTACATTATGCTGTACTTGGAGGTCAAACTGAAATTTTACAATTGCTAATTGACCTAGAATTTGATGTTAATGTGACTGACAGAAATGACTGTAAACCGATACATGTTGCAGCCATTTCAGGTGATAAAAATGCTCTTGAGATTCTTTTACAACATGGAGCATATTACAATGCAACTTATAAGGACATGACACCTTTACAACTTGCTGCAGAAAATAATTATTTAAGCTGTGTTCAATTATTGATGTTAATTAAAGAATTATTTAATGCTGTGAAACATAACAACCTTTCTGAAATAGAAAAGTGCATCAGTGAAGGAGTAATACTTAATGTAAAAAGCACAGACAACGTAACACCCTTACATTATGCCTGTTGGAAAGGTTACCAAGATATTGTTAATATTTTATTAAAAAATAAAGCTGATCCAAATGGCATTGGGAAAGATGGTTCTTCCCCATTACACTATGCTGCTAAATTTAATCATTTTGCTATTGTCAGACACCATTATCTATTATTTTGCTATTATCAGACACCATTAGATCTTTCAAAAGATCAAAGCATCACCAATTTATTGACTTTGACTGATGAACTGTTTAAAGCTTCAGAAAATAATGGAGAAGTCATTGTGCAGAAAGTATCCAAGTTGAGCAATAATGAAATTGTAGCTATTGTAAATGCCAGGAATATTAAAGGAAATACTTTGCTGGAAAATGCAATTTTTTATCAACCTCCTGAAATTCTAAGGAGTTTTTTACTGGAGCAAAGGATAATTTTGTAGAACTTTTAATTTTATATAAAAGTATTTTGCTAATTTTTATTATTTTGCATGCAACAATTTTTACTCATGTTATACAGATATGTCTTCTCTATTTCTGAAGAACTATTATAATTTAAACATTAATTTTGAATTATTCACTATTGAGCTTTTACTTTTTCAATATCTAGCTGCATTTTATATTAGATATCTTGAAATTCCTGCAACACAATTGTTGAATATTTTTGCTGTTAAAATTCGTTTTATCTGACCCAGATCTGCCAGCAAGGGAAGACATTTTAAAAGTAATTTATTCGGATAATAATTCAACTAAAAATGCAATTTAGTTCTTTTTAACTAAATTGAGCTTTTTTCGTGACAATTTTTTATGCACTACTTCAAAAATGTCAACATTTTTGTGACTATTACTATTGTAGTATTTTAATGAAATATCTTTGGTAATTGAACTTAATTCAATCTACTGGAATTACAGAGTGTTAACAATCATTTTCTTCATGGGAAATTTAACTGTCTTACTTATTCGTCTTTAAATGATAAGATTTGAATGGCTGTGTAAGAAAGGAAAGGCAACATAAGACCTTTTCATGTATAAATGAAAAACTTCATTTTTTTTTAAGCATTTTCTGGAATTTAAAAATTTACAGTTAGTAATCGTACATTATTGAAATTTTTATTGTTGCAAATTAAGTTTTAGAAAAATATTTTATTTGAATGAACAATCAAATTTTTAATATATTTTTCTAGATATTTTCTTTATGAAACGTGTGTGTGTATGATAGTATTTTATAGTTATTTTTAAATTGAAAGCATTAATTTTGAAAGAGAAATTTTTAATAAGTATTTCTTTATCATAAAAATATTTCTTTTTTTTAAACCTGTGTGTTATTTATGCATCTTGTTAATTGTTAAATTTGTTTCCAAGTATTTTGTACTCAAATAAAAAAAAATCTACCATTTCTTTATATTTTCTATTATTAGTGTACTCTAAATTCATTATAATTATTAAATGTTTAAGAAATAAATATTTTTTCAGATAAAATACCATAAAAGCTCATTTTTTTAAAATAAATCTTGAATTATTTTCTGGGGTTACATTTATTTCAGAAAATATTAACTGGTGTGAAATATGATATGAAGTGCATCAATTCCTCATGCTCAGATTATTTACAGAAATTATAGTAAAACATTCCAATATTAACTTAAATTTCAGATTTATTTGCCTTTTCATTAGCACCATAGAAACAATGTTTTACATATACTTTTCACACAAAGAAAATATCCAAAATGTTTGATGTCCAGGATAAAAGCCTTTGTTGCTCTATATCCCATAACACCAATCAATGTTTCAAGACTTCTGAATCCTCATTTCTTCTTGGAACAAATTATTAAATGAAATATTTCTTTGTTGTTCGATCTTTTTTTAATGACATATTTCTAAAGCCTAATTTTTGAATGAGTTTCCTTTGGTGTTGATACCTTCATTTTTTTTGGTTAAGAGATTTGAAATAACTAGCCATTATATCAAAATGTCTTATAACTTAACTATTTATTACAAGTATAAAATATGATTAACACAATAAAAATTTGTTTCAAAAAAATGGAATTGATGCTTTGCTCTTAAATGTTCTATGCATCTCAACAATACACAGTTGAAGATGTAAAACTTGCCAGCATCAGTGCAGGATTTAATTCTTTTATTTATCTTGAATTGAAATCACAAATCAACTGGATGAATTTCCATTTGAAAAGATTAGTTATTTTGAGGAATTAAAAGATTGATATTTGCGAAACCCATGATAAATATATATATAAGCCCATATCATATTGGAATTGAATTCTCTCTTCCAATTAAGGTAAATTCAATATTATTTGCCCTTCATAAACCTCTGATAATAAAGGACAGAAAAAAAGACACAACTAAAACATTGTAATTGTAAAACACAATAATAGTAGGGTACTGGTATTGAAATGCCTTCCATCACCTGAATGAAGGGTACTTTTAGCATATTTGCTGGTTTAGAGTTGTTAAAGGAAGAAAAGAATTCTAATATTGAACCAAAAACATGAGGCTCTCTTAATATTTTTGCTACAGCCATGTTATGCTTAAAGCCCTATTACAATCTCAATAGTTAAATATAATATAATGTATTTGGATGGAGTGTGAAATCAGAGTAATGAGATGAAATTGAAGAGTTATCCTGCAAAAATGGTTTTGAAATGCAGAAAACCCATGCACAATAAGAACTTCAATATTCCCATGTCAAAACAGTTTTAAAGCTGCTCAAAATCCTCCCACCCCCTGAAAAAAAGTTCTAAAATTACTATAGATAATTGAAACAACTTTCTTTACAAATATTTAATGACTTTTGCAACATTAAAGTGTTGTCGACTTTTTAAAAATATTTTTTGACAAATATATTCATTATTTTTTAAGTTATTTGATAAACTTTTGTTCACAAACATGCTTAGGTATTACTTAAAAAAAAAATTTGGGGATGTTTGACTTTAAGTAACAGTACTTAGAATTTTTTAAAAAAAATCATATATGTTGGATCAGTGAAGTGAATATTTAGTGAGTTTATGTGGTTGCTATATATATTATATTAAGACAACAAACCGCTGTGCAAATATAAAAAAAAAATAATATTGATTCCTGAAAGCAAATTTTATATTTTTGTGTAAATATTAAGTGGGAATTTTAAAACTAACAGTATTTTGTACTTTAAAAAGAAATTTTTTAAATCTGAATGGGTGTCTTTTTTCGTGTGTGTGTGTGGGGGGGGTAAATAGATTACAAAAATTCTTAAATATTTTGAAATTCACTGTAATGCTTTTTCAGAACAAGTTTAAATTATTTCTATTGTTTTGATGTGTAGATATATTTTGCTATGTGTACATAGTTGATGGTTTTTTTAAAAAAAAAAGTTTTGTATTCACGTAAGAGAAACATTTTATTATATAAGCAAATATCAATATTTTGATATTATATTGATTATTAAATAAAATTTAACTTTTTAAAAAATGTATTCTTTAGATTTGTGTGAAGAATTTAAAAAATGTGCTAAAATCATACACATATGTTACAATTCTGACCTTTTATAACCTGTACTCCGACAGTAAACTATAAATTACTAGTACTAAAACCTTTTTGATCTGAAAAATTTATTTCTTCATAAATAGTGATTTGGAAATTTAATTTCAGGTTTTACTTATTGAATTTTCTCTTGATAAATATAACAGTTTTCCCATACAATTTTTATCTAAAAAAAAAAAATATTGGTTTTCATTAGTTCATTCATTTTTCTTATCAAGGTATAATTTGTTGCATAATATGATGTATGAAAATTTTATTTTCTTGCAATAGCTGAAGACATTATAAACATTTGTTTAAAATTAATCAACATTTAAAATGCAATGATGTTTCCTTGCACTCATTTTATCAAAATTCACCAGGCCAAAAAGAAATCTTGAATAATTTTTGACTAATATTTCTTACCTATTCTGTTACTTGTTTAGAGACATAAAGGATACTTCCTATTATCTCCCTTTTTTTACTTGGAAGAGATATAAAATCAAATTAATAGAACATGCAACATCGATTTACAAAATACATGCACATTACTGTTTGTAAAAAAGGAAATCGAATGTAAATAACTGTTATCATATTTCCTCATATAGATTCAAAATAGTTTATTATTTCTGATAATGAAATTTGAAAACCTGACACCTGTACTTTAACTTACTACAATATTTCAAAATAATTATTAATATCACAAAATATTAATATTTAAAGTTCAGTTTTGCGATGGAAATATTCAATCAACTTTGTTAAATTATTTTTCAAACAAAGGAGTTTCTCTGAATTATTAGGAACCAGTAAGAGGTCTCTTTAATTAGATTACCAAATATGTTAAGATTATTAAACATTTTCCCTTAAAAAAGCATTTTGAATTATTTATTTTAAAATGAAGTTTGTTGAAAAATACAGTTTTAAAAGGAATATATTATTACAAATCCTTTTTATAATTTAATAGTTAATATTTTACTGGAGGCAGTTTTTAAAAACTGTATGAAAATATGCTGTTACACATTATTATAGTTCTTATGAATATAAAAGTTCCTCATTTATAACTGCTATTGTGCAGGATTTGTTTTGTGTAAATAAATTTAGTACGTAGCACAACATGTTAATGATTCCTTATTCAATACAGTTCAAGAAAACATTTTCTTAAAATATTTTTAAAGTTGAGTAATTGTGTATTAAATCCTTTACTAACCTAAAGTTAGGGTTTACATTACTTAAAGTAACTTTAAACTTATATCATTAAACTACTTTTTAAACTTAGCGAGATTGCCAAAAGTAAGTACATGCCAGTGAACACTTGCCTAGTCATTAATGGTGGTTAACATGACACCTGTACTATAAATACATTATAAAATTCTTATTTAGTTGAGATTTAAATGTTGGTTACAACTTGATATTCATAGCAATATTTTTTTTTTTTTGTTCTTCTCCTTACTATATTATTTTCTATGTAAAGATAATGTCTGTGAATGGATATCTAATTCCGTATAATAGCAAATTTTATGGTGCATTTGCAGGTAAAAATGTGTTTTTTTTAACTCAGATTAATTAATTGAAATAGAAATTAATATGTTTTATAAGAGCAACAAATAAGCAAATAGGTGTATTTTTCAAATGATGTGGAGATAAAATGACATTTTACACTTCCAACTTGGTGAACATTTACATGTCTCAACAAATAATTTTAAAATTAGAAATATTAATGACTCATTTTCTGAAATCAATCACCAAAATATTTAATAAAAGCATTTCTCTTAAACCTATTTTTTATTGAATTTAATGCAACTCGAAACACTAAAACATTTTCTCTGAATTTAAAAGATTGAAATAAAACAGGACATTTTCACAGAAGAAAGAATTCCATATTGTAAATTCTGTACATTCCATCAAATGGGTTAGTAGAGCTCCTATGACAAGAACATAAACCTGGATAAGGGGGGAAAGTAATGGTATGTTGGGAAAAATTTCGGTTAGAAATTACAAGTAGCAAACATTTGGAAAAGGGGATTTGGAGAATAATTATTCAAAATCTACATGGAATCTGGCAAGAAAAATCTCAGTAGTAATGTCAATATATAACATTGTGAATCATAAAATTTGATATTTCTTGATGCAGGAAAGCTCTGATTAGATTTAAAAAGAGAGAGAGATAGAAGTAGATTTTTTTGTCACCAACCTTGAGAATTTTATTAATAATATTCTTGAGTCTTGTACTTCCAGTATAGTGTTTCCATGTCACAAAATTGTATGTGTGAAATATTTTGGTTTACATTTTATTATAATATTGTGCACTAATTCAAAATGGTCCCACTCAACCTTTTTAAAAATAAATTCCTGATATGCTCTACATTTTATCCATGTTTTCATATTTGCCATATTCTCAGCTTTGTGTGTTGGTCTTGCATTTCAATGTCAGTTTGAAGCTATAGAAAAGGTCGGGCACTTAACATGTATTTGTGGCTGCTAGAATTATTCATAATTGAATTTCATTACAATATTAATGAGAATATATATCAATCATTAAGATATATATAGGAAATAAAAATTTAAATGATATAAATATTTACTCTTAATGTAAACAAGTTTCACATGTTAGGAAGTACCACAAAATAACTAATGCTTCCTTTGATTTTCATTTTTCACTTCAAAAATACAAAATTGTAATTAATTTATATAACAATTCTTCTAATAAATTTTTACATTGCATTCCAACCAAAATTGCATAATAGCAAGATTTAATCAAGTGAAAAAAAATTAAGAAATTTACTTGCAATAACTAAAGAAGAATCTACTTTCAAAAAGAAATACTACAATCTGTGAAAAATATTTGGATTTTTTTTTTTCTCTCTTAACGATTTTTCATTTGAATGTCTTGGTTCGTAATGAATAAAAGAATATTTGACAGTTGAGTAAATTTAAGAAACTTTTCTGTGTGTTCAATATTTAAAAAAAAAATAAGTTTCATTAAGTTATGTGCATATTAAACTACATTGCTTATATTTTCTTATAATTTAAAATAAAATGTAACAAAAAAAATAATTTAAAACAATTAACAATATATTAATGGAGAAAAACAAAACATTAAATTTGAATCCAACAATATTTTGAAAACAATTTAAATCATAGGCATTAGAGGAATTTAGCTGAGATGTTGAGGAGATTTCCTGGGATCGGGATATTTCCTTTCAGGAACTTTCAGTCGTACTGGCAAAGTAAAGACAAAACGTCACATTAAATCAGAGCTGGCGATTATTCATTCATCATTTTTTGCCCTAGTAAATGAACAGGAACTGCACCTTCCTTGTGCAAAAAAAAAGAAAAAAAAATTGTGTGAATTTTAATATCTCTGAAAATCTTGTGAAGATTCTTTTTTCATTGCAAGTCTTAAACGGTTCGGTCGCTCAAAATTGTGTTTGTGTATCTTCTGAAGTTTATGATGGAAGAACACCAATATCCAAAAGAGATGCTAATGCTCTCAATCTTCAATTTGTTTTAATAGTTTGCATTTTGTATATCATATTCAATATGCTTTCTATGCTATTCAACTGTTATTTCAATGGCTTCTTCGTGATATTCTCTGACTATTTTGATGAAAGCCGAACATGTTTTCCCACATTAACAAGCACTCCTGATGCAATATGTTGATTCCTTTCTGGTTTTAAATTTTCTATGCTACTCCTATGCAAATAGAATTCTCACAAACGATGTTGTCATGGCACCTGCTACCTCTTTATTCATAAATAATGACATTGTCTTTTCCATTCATCAAACTCCCTGCCAGAGTAAGAAAAATATATTGCAAATTTAAATTTGTATCTTCATAAGATTTTTTGATGAAATCTCTCATAAGATTAAGTTTTATACTCGTTCTTGATTACACACAACATCAACTGTGTAATACGAATAATATGATGGATGAAATATCTTTAAGTGGACATTATAGCTCCCTTTCTGTGAAAATGTGAGATTGTATATCTCACAAAGCCCTATTAAAGGGCTGCTTTTGCCAAATTGCTGGATCAGACATTATTACTTAAAAAGCTCTAATTATGAAAAATGAATAGGTAGTACTCATGATGATTATCTGATATTAAAGATTTTCCTCGTGTATTATGAATGAGCCCAACTGAGCTATTGTAAGTCTAAGAAGAACAATTTATTTTCGATTCTACCAATAGCACCAACAGATACAGCTTTCCACTTTGATTGTTAGTGATGAAAATGATGAAAGATTTCTAATTACCATCTGTTACTCAAACAATGTATGTTCTGAAATTAATAATACAACTTGTTTTTGAAGAAATTAAAAAAAAAAAAACTGCTGACTTTAATATTAAAAGTATTTATGACTGATGATCAAATCTTATTTTTATATATAATGCATGGTTAAAAGTTTATGGGGAAACAATTTTGTTTACTATACAGCAGGCATATCTTGTGTGACTGGAAAAGACAAATATTAACATCAAAAATTGAAGGATGTCATTGGTAAGTCATTTTAATCAAATTTTACATGAAATGAACTAAGTAACTTTCTAATGCATCTACAAATAATTTGTTTAAGAATATAAAGATGAAGAAATCAAAACAATAATTGATTATTTTCAAAAAATCTGTGGAAGATGACAATTTGGACCTATTGCTAGAGTTCTCGTTGAGTTATTAACACCAATTACTCCAATATGAAGAAGCTAGTGGTATAGTTATAGGATTAAATAATTATTTTTCAATTGTTCTTAGTGCCATTGCAAAAAATAATAATGGATTGAATTATCTCATGGAATGAGGGAAATTAATTTAAAAAATATTACTGATACAACAGCAGCATGATAAAAGTTTCTCTGAAACAAAAGAATATTTTGCCTTTGAAAAAACACACTATGATTGCAGCATTAGATGTGACAATCGTAACTTATGCAACCATTCCCTCACTTGCATTTATATTGATTATTCTGTAAGATTTCTTATTTGTAAACATATACATTTTGTATGTCAAAAATTTAAGGACAATATTTCTTTTAACAATACTGATACAACTGATGGAAATTTGTTTGTAATAAATGAGGATGCAAATCATTTAAGATTAGAAGAGGAGGCAGTCTTTAAAAAAACTGAAAAATCTGTTGTTAATGATAAACTGGATGAACAAGTCTCTTTTTCAGCTAAGATACAGACAATGCGGAATCAGTTTGCTAGTGTTAAAACTGATGCAGTAAAATTATACAATAGAAACTATGAATTCTTTTATAAATGGTATACACCTTTTAATCCTGGAATGTCTCGAAACGTTATTAAAAATTTTGCAGCAAATAAAAATATTACATGTCAGAAATAACAGCAAGAAATTCGAGACTGTCTTAAAAGCAAAGAAATTTATTGTTAAATCTTTTTTTTAACCAGATAATCAATAATATTAAGTGAGAATACCTGTATTTATAATGAGTATTTTTAATATGTATGGAGAAATGAAATCATGACAATCTGTTATTCAGTGACCAGCTATATGCAAAAACAACTTTATTTCTTTCAGATCTCAAGCACAATCAAATGTACAACATAATTTAATATTTGAATTTGAAATAGGTTGGCTATACTGACTGGTTAGAAAGAGGCAGTCATTAGAAAAAGATGCAAAAATCAGTCAAGTAAATTAATACCATGCACACTTGTATTCACTTTGTAATATAATTTTTCATTCAGTATTTTCAATATTCATGATGATATGAAATCAATCTGTGTTATTCAATGGCCAGTTATATACAGGCAGGGACGTCTTAAGGCATGGGCCCAGGCCTCGCCTTTGAGGGGGGGCCTCGTCTCGTTCTGTACTTGGCCTCAATAAGAATAATTTTAATCGTCAAATGTTATTCCCGGATATGACTAGTTGAAGACAGTTATATCCAGGAAGTTACTTCTTTATTAAATATTTCTGTTTACAATTTTTGCTGAAAATCATGGAAAATATTGGTTTTATTTCTAAAGCGAGATATACCCAATTTATTGATAAAAATGCTGCTGTGGGAAGGACAGTCACAGACACTCCTGCCAGCGACATTAAGGATCGCTCCTGAATGGACAAGAGATATACTTAAGCCCCCAACAGAAGTGACAAAAGCACATTCCCTATTTTATTATAAGCGTCAGGGATAATAAAAAGATGATTGAAATGACCTTGAAGGAAATCAGATTTTTTCGAAGAAACAAGTGGCTTATAGTTGTAAATCGGCAATTCATTCTTTTAAATTTAATTTCTTTGAAACTGCAAAAGGTAATTATATTTTTATTTTTGAATTGTATTTCTTTGAGATTTAAGATATTTTACAAACATTTATTGCACATGAAAAAAAAGTAGAATTGTACAGACGGCGTAGGGTGTAGCTGATGGAAAACAAAGTTATGTGCTTTGATTGTAATTTTCGCAACTAGAAAGTGTATTTGGCTTCTGTAGCCTCTTTAAAATGATTTACTCAATTTGTGATTTCTTTCATTTATAATAAATTATGTTATTTTTGCAATCGTGGCCATCCTTGTGTCCAGAACTTGACATCAGTGAACGAATGCGCATTTTTACTGTTATTGTATTCGTGCTTCATTGGGGAAATTCTTTCTGTAATCTCTTGAACAAAATTAGGATAAGCCTTTGTGGTGCCGATGTTTTAGTAGATTTAAGAACATATGGATATAAAATAAAGATTTGATTGCTATTATAACAAAGTTATAAGTACCTATTTTAAGCCACCACAATTACTTTATTTTAATTATTCCAGAAACGTTTTGAAAATAGAACTGCGAAACGCAAAAGATCGAAGGAAAAGCAGGAATCTATTGATAAATTACCGAAATTCACCCAATTTTTCATTAATACAAATTTTACATCTACATCTGTCTCTACAACTTCTATCAGTATATCTAATAATGTATCTGAAGTTGAAGGACAGAGAGGAATATACTATTTAAGTATTCGAGAAGGTACTATAAGACCTATTGAAATAAATATAGTAACTGATGACGTTTCAAATATTTTTATTGCAAGTACTGATCCAGGGCTGTTTCCTTCATATATTGACAAGAATTTACAGTTTTACTAGGTTGAGAAAGGTCCGTAATTTGTTCCAACAAACATAATGATTTTGAAAAATCAGTACGTGTTCACAACGAACCAAATGATTAAAACTAATACAAGATACCTGTCTACGATGGTGTCCAAAAAGAGTTACACAATGGTGAGGTTGTAGACCATGAATATCTAATATATTCTCGATCACAAGGAAAAGTATACTTTTTCGCATGTAAATTGTTTTTATCTACCAATTTTACATTACAAGCGTCTAGCCCCTCACATACTAGTTTCCTCCGTTCCTCCTTGAACATCTGCGCAGGTCCCCGCGCAGCGTGTTTACGTCAGGGATCTCGGCATGCAGAAAGGAATCAGCTGTCACCGCCATACAGTGGACGGGCATATTCTTAGAGACGAACGAAAAAAACAAACATTTTTTTTGGTTTAATGAGTTAATATCATCGTCTTGAAAGTTCTTGAACTTTACAAAACGCAGGGATAAACATTGCGAAAAAACGCAAATCGCCATGTTTCTGCGTAATATCATGCTGTACAGATTTATTTTGTTTGTGATTGGAGTAATATTTGCACTTTTTTCTTAAGATATATTTAATTTCATTATTTATCGTTCGCTTTGATTTCAGGGCCTGAAAAGAATATGGCCATTAACTTTAATAATTTATCATCTGCTTAAATTTTTTGTCAGCCTTTTTTTTTTTTTTTTTTTAATATTTGAAATTAACATCCTCAATAGCTTTCATAATTTACTGTCTATTTTACTGTTTGCTCTTTTTTTAATATTTAAAAAGAACATTATCAAAAGTTTTCATTGGCTACTGTAATTTATTATCGTTTGCCTTTATTCGTTTTGTTGTAATATTGGCATCATTTTTGAACTTAAGAATGTTTTTTCTGAAGGTTGTGTATTCCATAAAACTTCGATCATTGTGCGTGGATTTTATTTGTTTTTTTTTTACAATAAAAACAGCAATGTTTGGGACAAACCGTGAATTATTCAATTTCTTATTACTGCTTAGTTGTCTACAAAATTATCTAATTCTAAAAGAGGAAATTTTGTTCTACACATCTGCTTTGAATTTATCTCAGTAATATTTTATTTCTTAAAAACAAACTTATATTTTTTTGCACTCATTTGAATCAAGTGGATAAATGCTCATTACAACAAAGAATTCTTTCTTCTTAAATATGAAGGTTGGTACAATAAAGGCTAAGATTATCCCAAGGGATTTTGACAGTTTCCTGAAGTAATCATATAATGATGGCAATATGGCACAGATGTTTTACAAGGATCCTATGCCTACATTAAAAATCATGTGGTCATCAAAGATTCGCAGTTATATTGCAAGCAATTTCTTCTAATAACCTGGTTCGCCCCAGAAAATTCAGATTATTTTCCCAAAGAAACATCCGAGATTTATGTCAAGCTCTACTGGTCATATTTCCTGCCACCAACTGTGCATAAAGTGTTGATCCATGATGAGAAAATAATTGAAAGTTTTATTCTTCCAATTGGGAAAATTCTCAGAAGAGGCACAAGAAGCTCTCAACAAAATTTTTCACCAAAGCAACAAATTCCTTCTCAGAAAAGTGTTCTGAAAATCTACAAATGAGGATATTTTAAGTAATATCTTAATCAGCTCTGGTGCCAGGATTTAAGCACTCAAACCACAGTGATCAAGTTGTCAAAAACTGAACTGGTGCTGAATGTGTCACTGAAGATGACTACAGCAGGCTTTTTGAATGTTGTAGGAATATGTCAGGAATAAAACAAAATCTTTTTCAGGAATTAATTAAGATTATGTTAAATATGTTGCATTCCCAGAAGAAATGAATCCCATGATGGAAGTCAACTAAAAGTACATCATTTTAAGAATTTCATTGTTTAATTGTATTATTGTTGTGCTATTTTAAATATAATTTAATTTTTTAAATTTTTTTTGTTACCTTTTTTTAATATTGTGCTTCATTTATTAACGTTGAAATTAACTTAAAACAATTTTTACACTTTCTAATTCAATTTTTGAAAATTTCAACGAATTTTATCTTTTATTACCCGGTACCTGCGACTTGTCCACATTCAACTATTACACATCTTTCAGTTTTTGAAAGTTAAAATTTTGATTTCTATTTTTTTTTTCATTTTGTTTATTATATTTTTTAAAGAAATTATAGATTTGAAAAGTCCCTTCTTATCTTATCTCTATCAAATAAAATAAACCAGTTTAATAAAATTCAGCTATCTACATCAAGCTGTATGAAGTGGAGTAATGAAAGAATGAGTCTACTGAAGATTTTAAATATTAGTACACATATGTATTTAAACCTAATCAAGTTTCAATTGTAGGCAAATTTTGCTGTAATAGTAAAAATCAGAAAGAAAAATGACCGAAAAATATGTTTATGCTCCCAAGTGATTATTTTTTTTATTGATATAGTTAGTACAAGGTTTAATGTACCTGTTAATGTTAAGAGTATATGGTTTCTATTTCTTATGAAACTAAATAAAATCAAACAGATTCAACATTTTTTTTCTATTTGTAACCAAAAACAACACTTGACAATTTTCTAATCTGAATACATCATTGAATAAAAATTCTAATCAGGCATACCTTTAAATGAAACTATATTTACTATAAATTTCATGACTAGGTTTTAGTGTTTTCAAATTTATTTCATTATTATCACTTGCTAAAAGCACCATACTTTTAATTCTGTGTTTCCTTTCACTTTTCAGTCATTTTAAATAGCTGATATAATAGTTTGCAAACCCTCCCCCCCTCATTTGTCTATTGGAACGAAATCTTCCATCAAGTTCATCATTTTAAAATTTTCTAGGAGGACATAATCTATTTTATATTTTTCAAACATGTATGGAATTATTTGAACAGAAGTTTCAGTTGTATTTATTAGTACTTGGAAAGTTTGTGAGGACAATGCCTAGAAAAAAGGTATTGTCTCCAGTGTTTAAGTCATGTTATCACTTTTGCCAAAAATTTGACTCGAGGAGAATCAACATCTCTTATAGATTTTGATTTATGTTTTCCCTTCCAGTAACCTTTTTGTTCAGATGTTTTATTATAAACTAATATATATATATATAAAACTAAGGTTTCTATTATTAAAATGTTATTGATAATTATAATCAAAATAAATACTAAGCAGCATGTGGCAATTCACAGAACTGTAATGTGATTTTTAAATTGTGATGAGCTTCTTTCAATGTTCAATTAATTTCATACAATTCTGCTCATAACAAAATGACCAGTGCACAACATGTGAATGTACATGGGGTTGAATAATTAGAAAACTTGACAAATATTAAATATTGCTTGTAGTTCAAATTTGGGATTGATACAGTTTCACCAATATATTTTCCTACATTAAAACTATTGGTAGTAATCTATTGAGTGAACAATATTAATGTCAATGAATGATTAATTATATGGGCAATATTTGATATTGTTGGCCTTGTGAAAAAGGAAGGCAGTAATACAAGGAAAATGAACCAAAACAGACTTCCTCTTAAACACAGAATACTTCGACCTATCACGAGCATCAGAGATAAAGAAAGGTTCAAGACCCAGTTTGGACCTTTCGTATCATGTATTGTTCCTGAACAATTTTAGGATCAGAGTTGCAGTTATCTTATTATTAAAGAGAGGTTCTTAAGAATGAGAAACTATTATATAAATAAGTGGGTACATCGCTAATTGAGTTCCAGCGCACAGGTGGTGTGCGCTTTTTCTCCGTAGAAAGTGAATCGTATAAAGTGGTAAACAGATATAAAAAAATTTAAAGCTTTGAAGCTCGAATCAGTGATAAAGAGAGGCTCCAGTTGTGGCAGCAAGGGTAAGGATGCAGGGGATTACCCGCTTCGTACTCGATCGGTTTCGGCGGTCAAAAAAGAAGAAAAGTGAACCTCCAAGATTTCTCATATCGTGGGGGAGAGGGCGGGTGTGCAGGCTCTCGTCCAATCCGAAGGGTTTGATGGCGGGAGTGTAAGCATCTCAGCCAATCAGAGTTAGTGCGAAGGGGTGGGAGCGGGTGTGCAGGCTCCCAGCCCGGTGGAAGGGTAGAGTGGGCGAGTGCGGGTGTGCAAGCAGCTCGTCCAATCAGAAAGGGAGAGGGAAAGATAGATTTTGGAGTGAGGTTTGAAGTCGAAGCATCCCTCTCTTGAAACTGGTTTTCTGCCGACGGCGGGATTTTTCTCCCCGTATCGCGTGCTGTATTCAACGGCGACTTTTTCTCCCTGCGACGCCTGCTTGATCGGATATGTAATCGAGTTCCATCGATTTGTTTTTGGACTTTTGCTGATTAACTTTGATTCATACAAACTTGTTAGTGACTTTTCCAACATTCTAAATCATTATTTTTAGATTGTTCATCTTAAAATTCTACGCATTGTAGAAAACTTACTTGTGTTTCCCACGTGCTACTGCACGTGTTGATTTGGATTACCCTCGACTTTTTGGACTACCATCATGGATACATCAAACTCATCAGAGGTAAGTGGCCTTTCTGTTATTAACCTGTGTGATTTAAACTTAGAGGATGCGTATCATAGGGTTGATATTTTACATGACGCGAAATCTTGCGAAGCATATTGTGATTATCTGGAGAATCTGATTTATAATTACACCAAACAAAACTCAGACGAACTAGACATGCAATTAGTGAATGAGACCCAACACATCATCATTCGATGTGCGCGCAAATCTAACAAGCTCCTTTCAGATGAGCTTAAATACTATTTGAAGTAAATCCTTGAAAATGTTAGACAGAAACCTACATCCCCTCTCCCCCCTCCATCTCAAAGTAATAGTAACAGAAAAACTAAAAAGAATAAGAGAAATTTGGCCTCACCCATAATGGAAAATTCTGAACCCAAAAAATCAAAACAAGTAACTAATTCAGATTTATCGGATGTCGAATCCATGCACTCCGCCGCCTCCTCTTCCGAAGAAGAAAGCGAAATAGAAACAAAAACCTCCACTATGCCCGAAACCGCTCAAACTGAAGAAAATAATGATAGTGACACTGAAAACAACAATGGCTTCACTGTTGTTACCAGGAAAAAAAGAGTTCCTCCAATAATTATCGATGAGAGTATGAACACTCCTGAGCTTCTGAAAGAGCTAAGTGAAAAAACCGGCAACAAGGTGCTAGGAAGATTCATAAACGGGAAATTGAATGTTTTCCCTGAATCACCGAACGACCATAGAATCATTCAAAACTACATCTCGGTAAAAAAGCTTAAATCCCACACATTCGAAATGAAACACCAAAAAATGTTGAAAGTCGTGATTCGCGGTTTACCCTCGGACTATGACACTAATGAGATAGTTAGTGAATTAAAATATTTTGGATTCAACCCTGATCATGTATCAGTTCTCAAAAGTAAAAGAAATAATACCAACATGCCACTTTTTCTTGTTGTCTTAAAAAAATCTGAAGAAACTCAGGATATTTTTAACATTTCAAATATTGGTTATTTTAAAATAAAAATAGAAGCTTTCAAGAAAAATACCATGCCTGCGCAGTGTTATCGCTGCCAGGAATTCTACCACCACAGCCGGTTCTGCAACCGCACTCCTAAGTGCCTCAAATGTGCTGGCAGCCACATCACTCGAGACTGCACCAAAACGATGCAAACCCCTGCCAAGTGCGCTCTCTGCGGAGGTCCACACCCCGCCAACTTCTCCGGATGTGCTAAAAATCCATTAAACTTCAAAGCCGCAAAACCACCAACCATAAATGTTTGGGAAGAACGAAAAAAGCAATTTCAAACTAAAAATGCCCCCCAACCTCAAGCCATTCCTCAACAACCTACCCAAAACAATAGCTCAACAGAGGCTCCTCTTGTAAATACGATGACCCAACTACTAAGTCAAATGGGCACCATGCTCCAAATCATTCAAAGCCAGCTGTTAACCACTAAATAATGTCTATTACACCAAACTGTAATAATCCTTTACTCCGCATCTACAGCTGGAATGCAAATGGACTAAAAAAGCACATAGATGAACTAAAAAATGCAATAGCTAAACACGACCCGGATATCATTGGTATCCAAGAAACGCATCTTCGGCCTTCTGATACTATTAAAATACCCAACTACTCCTGCCATAGAAGTGACCGTCTTACCCACAGGGGAGGCGGCACTGCTCTTTTTATTAAAAACTCAATTAAGCACTTCCCAATCATCATTAACACCCAAACGTTTGAAAATACCACCATTAATATCTGCCTGCAAAATAACTCTTTCATCACGGCCTCCAGCATTTACAGACCTCCACATGGAACCATAAACACTATCGACTTAGATTCTATCCTCGTCCCAAACCATAAAGTTATAATATTTGGAAATTTCAACGCTAAACACCCCTGTTGGAACCCAGGAAGAGCAAACAGAAATGGTACTGTAATCTGCAATTGGGTGGCGGCTTCGGCTCTCGACATCATTGCTCCTGACCATCCTACACATTTCCCGCACAGAGGATCAAACTCCATCCTTGATTTCGCCATTGCAAAAAATCTCAGACACTCTAACGTCACTAGCATAAATGAATTAAGTAGTGATCATAATCCCATCATCATCGATCTTCTTTTAAACAATATCCTCCCTTCTGATCTTAGAACTCATAAATCAACGAATTGCTTAAATTCCAAGAAATTATACATCACACCATGCCTGGAAATCCCAAAATTGAACACAATGAAATAGAAGACGCTATCAAGGACTTCAACTCCAAAATTATTTATGCAATCAACTGTTCTTCCACTACAAGAGTTATTAACACCCCCCACCTCAGACTCCCTCTTCATATCAGGAATCTCATCAGAACTAAAAACAGGTTCAGAAAACTCTGGAATCAGACTCGTTACCGCCCCTACAAAAGGGAAGTAAACTCCTTAATTAGACAAATACGCATCTTAATTAATGATCACAAAAATAGAAGCTGGAAAATCCTACTTGATAATCTCAGCCCCGAGGATAATTCTTTGTTTAACTTGAACAGAATTATCACTCGTAAAGCTTACAATTTTCCACCCCTCAGTGGCCCGAGTGGAATGGCTTACTCTGATTTTGAGAAAGCGGAAGCTTTCAAAGATACCCTGGAAGCTACATTCCAAGAAAACGCTTTTCCGTATTCGGACGAAAAAATAGAAGAAGTGGAAAGAGTCGTCTCTGATTTCCTAGAAAATGATCAAACACTCTCCAACATCCCCCCCTTGGCCACCCCAAACGAAATTAAGCAAATAATCAAAAATCTTGTAAATAAGAAAGCTCCAGGTCCAGATACTATTCCTAATATTGCTCTTAAATATCTTCCGGACAAGGCAATCACCAATCTGACTAAAATCATTAACAAGTGTCTCATGGCAAATTACTTCCCTAAAAAATGGAAAGAAGCTACAATTGTTATGATCCCAAAACCAAATCAAGATCATAAATTCACTCAAAATTACCGGCCAATCAGTCTTCTAAGCTCCACTGCAAAAATTTATGAAAAAATCTTACTAAATAGAATCAAAATCCATAGCAACATTGAAAACTGCATCCCCCCAGAACAGTGTGGATTTCGAGAGGGCCATTCTACTATCCACCAACTAACCAGAGTGACCAACATTATTAATGAAGGTTTCACCCATAATCTATTTACTATTGGCATTTTCTTGGATGTTAAAAGAGCATTCGACAGAATGTGGCACGATGGGTTGATTTATAAAATGATCAACTTCAAATTTCCTTTCTATCTTATCAATATCATCAACAGTTTTCTCCACGACAGATCATTCAATGTAAAAATTAAAAATAGTTATTCAAATAAAGGAACAATGGCTGCTGGCTGCGCTCAGGGGTCGATTTTAAGTCCTTTTTTATATAATCTCTTCACCTCTGACTTTCCACACCATGCCAGTGTCAGTGTGTGTCTCTTTGCTGATGACTCTGCTGTGTTAGCTCAGGGGGCTAACTTAAAATATACCGTCAAAGCTCTCCAAAATTATCTCAACATCTTAGAACTTTGGTTAACGGACTGGAGGATAGCAATCAACGTTGATAAGACTCAAGCAATAATCTTCAAAAAGTATGGCACAATAAACCCCAACAATAATCTAAATCTTTTTGATGAAGAGATAAACTGGGTCTCGGTAGTACGCTATCTTGGACTTCAGTTAGACTCGAAACTCACATATAAGCAACATATCAAATTCCTGACTGAAAAATTTTGGAATAAAATTCATTTATGTATTTCACTCATAGGCAGAAACTCTCCTCTCTCATTAAATAATAAAGTCTTACTATACAAACAGATCCTTCGCCCAATCATCACCTACGCCTCCCCTGTTTGGGGTTCGGCCGCACAAACTCACATGAAAAAAGTTCAAATCATGCAAAACAAAATTCTCAGAATAATGACAAATTCCCCCTGGTATATAAGAAACAATGTAATCCACAATGATCTTCAAATTGAACCAATTGCTTCATATATCACTAAGCTCTCTCGAAATCTCTTAACCTCCATTCTCCATCACAATAATCCAATTATTAAGGCTCAAATTCTTTTTACCAACCCCCACTCCAAATTCAATTTCGCATATAAAACTACTAAATGGTCCCTCCCACTCAAACCCCCATATTTTTTTTCATTTTTCACAATTATTAGACCTTCATTATGCAAGATTTTGGTACATTTAACTTTGTTTAATATCCTCTAATCACACGGCGTTGATACTGCAAAGTGTCACTGGTACTCTTGATGTTTCTTTTTTTTTTTTTAGTCCAATCGCCCTTAGGCGTCTTCTACATTGTTTCTTACGACCCACTATATCCATCAATTTGAGCAAAAGCGATGACTCGCTGACGCTCGTCAGTTTTTCTTATGTCTGTCTGTAGGTTTGAAGTTTGGGGGAGCAGGGTAGAGGAGAGGAGGGGGAAGAAGGAGGTTTCCCATTGGTCAGGAAGGTAAAGAAAGAACTTAGAAAAAGTAGGTGGAAAGTTGTTGGGTCAGGCCGGTACGGAAAGTACGTACTGGTTCTGCCGTCAGAAAGTGGCTATTGGCCGGCTTGCTTTTCTGCCTCTTCGGTCCAGGGAACGTCTCAGCGTATGTTCGCCGTTTGGTGTGGATAGGGATATTTTCCAACCATTTGGAAGAAAATAGCCTGTTCTGAGATGGTGGGATTGGGATGTTGCTCTATTGTGCTGTAAAATTTTTCCGCTTGTTTCTGGAACTCCTCTTTAATGGTAGTGATTTTCAGGTCGCTATGGAGGTACTTGATAGATATATATTTATGTGCGTTCGCTATTGTTCTCAACACCTGGTTTTGAATGAGTTGTAGTTTATTTATCTGATGGGTACTGATAACTCCCCATATACAACAGGTATACAAAAGGCTAGGCCTAAGTATCTGTTTGTATATGAGGACTTTGTTAGCTATTGACAATTTCTCTCTTCTTCCTATGAACTTCATAAGTGAGAAGTGTTTCCTCCAGTAATTTCTTGTTATATTTTTGGCGTGTTGGATATAGTTGAGTGCTCTGTCCAGGGTGACTCCCAGGTACTTTGTGGAGGTGGTCCATTGAATTTGTTGTTCAAAGAGCTCGATTGGTTTTGCATTTTTTATTAATTTTTTGTTGAAGAAGATTGCTTGCGATTTGGTAGAGTTAATTTTAATCTTCCATCTCGAGAGCCATTTTTTGTAAATTTTCATATACTTTTGTAGAGAATTTCTTATTTCGCTCGATTTTTTCTTCTGACATAAGAATGCCGCATCATCTGCAAAAAGGCAAATCTGTATATCTTCCTTACAGGGGACATCTTTGGTATATATTTTAAATAAGGCCGGAGAGAGATTGCTTCCTTGGGCTGTTCCGGCTTGCATCGTTCTTGTGGAGGCTGTGGCATATTTTAATGAAAAAATCTGCTTCTGAGAAAGCTATTGATGATTTTAACTATGTAAACAGGGAATTTTAGTAATATTAATTTGTAAATAAGGCCTTCGTGCCAAACCTTGTCGAAGGCCTTACTGACGTCTAAGAAAAGAGCTCCAGTGATTCTTCTGGTATTAAATCCTCTTCTGATTTGATTCGTTACTCTTAACAGTTGATGTGATGTGGCAGTCTCTCTCCGGAAACCGTGTTGGAAGTCAGGGGTTATTGAGTTGGAACTACAAAATTCTTCTAGTCGTGATAGAATGATTTTTTCGTAAATTTTGCCCAGGGAGCTCAGAAGACTAATAGGGCGGTAACTTTTAGGGTCGTGCGGGTTTTTTCCTGGTTTTGGTAGCATTTTAATTTTAGCAATTTTCCATTGGTCGGGAAAGTAGTTTAATTGCAAGCTTCTATTGAAAATCTTGGTAATGTAAGTTATGGCGTTTAATGGGAGGGACTTGAGTGCTATGTTTTTGATGCCATCCAATCCAGGCGCTTTTTTGTTTGAAAGTTGAAGGATGATGTCTTGGACTTCTGTCGGTGAAGTGAGGGCGGGTGTGGCTCGGTCTTGATTGTTCGTTAGGAATTTCTCCACTATTCAATCACTTGTTCGTCGTGTTTCTCGTTTTTTGGCTCACTATTAAGTTGAAACTGTTTTTCTAGGGTGTCGGCGATCAGTTCTGCTTTTTCCTGGGAGTCATGGACATAGCCTGATGGACTCAGGAGAGGTGGAATGATGCTATTTTCTTTATTTCTGTTTTTAATTATCTTGTATAGGGATTGATCTTCCGGGCTTGCTTCCTTTAAAGAGTCGTTCCAGTAGTTGTTTTTAACCGCCTTAAGCCATTTCTGGATTTCGCGGTTTAGTTTGTTTAAAGTTACTTTAAATCTTGGTTCTCTGGTTTCTTGCCAGCGCTTCCTGACTACGTTTTTTAATTGAATCTTCCGTCTGAGAGGTGGTGGGATAGTGTAGGCTCGGTCTTGGATGATTTTTGTTTTGCTTGCTGAGTTGATAGCTGAGTTATATTGGTTATTGAAGTTATCTATTGCTTGGTCGATTTCTTGTTTAGAAAATTTTTTTTAGGTTTCCTGGTAATAGATGCTTTAAATGTGATTGAAAGGCGTTCCAGTTGGTGAATTGGAAGATGTTGATACTATTTTTCTGCAGGTCATTGGTATGAATTGTAAATAAAATTGGGTTGTGGTCGCTGGATAGCGCTGGAATGGATTCAGAGTGGATCTTGTCAAAGCCTTTGGATATACAAAGGTCGATAACTGAGTTCTTAGTGCGGTGGGAAATTCTTGTAGGCTGGTTCGGTGCGCAGATTTTCAGATTATTACTCTGTGCAAAATTGTACAGAATCGTTCCTGGACGGTTGGCTCCATCTGGGTTCCAAGTGCGGTGTTTGGTGTTTAGGTCGCCGACGACGAGGACATCTCTTCGGTTCCTAAACAGATGTTGTAGTTCTGGTTGATCTAATGGCTTTTTTGGGGGTTTGTAAACGGAAATTATGGTTATTGATTGCTTATTCCTCCTTTCTAAGGTGATTGCAGTTCCTTCGATGTTTGATGTTTGAAGCGGTGTGGCGTGGTGTGGAAGAGAGTTCCTGACTAAAATGGCAGTTCCGCCTCCTGCATAAGTGCCTCTATCTGTTCTGTGGGTGGTGAAGTTGGGGATATTTAAGTTAAGGGATGGTTTCAGTCTTGTTTCTTGTAATGTAATGACATCTGGTTCTTTTTCTTTGACAAATTCTTTAAATTCCAGGATTTTATTGGTGATTGAGTTGCAGTTCCAAGACAGGATTTTTAAAGGTTGTGGACTATTAATCATTAAAAAAATTAGTCTTCTTCTTCTATGAATTTAAAGAGGGCGGCCATGCGCCCTGCTTTTGTTGGTATGTTATTTGCGATACGGACAAATTCCTGCATCTCCTTGTAGAGGGTCTGACATTTCTCGCTTTTTAGAATGGAAAATGGATCTTCTATGGTACTTTCAATATTTTTTGGTTTGGTTCTGGTGGGTACTGGTTTGCTAGGAAGTGGAGGGAAATCCTCGCTATTGATTATTTTGGGAGATGGATTTTCGGCTTCCTGGAGTGGTGTGGAATTCGCGGCTCGGCGTCTCCAATGGTTTACTTTTGGTGCTGCCGGTTTCGGTTTGGGTGCATGATTAATCGGATTCCTAGGACAGGCTAGGTAACTGGCCGGATGATTGCCTCCGCATAAACAGCATTTTGGGTTGTCCGTGGATTTCAATGCACATTCTTTTGTCAAGTGATCACCTACACACTTGACGCATTTAGGGTCGCGTGTGCAGTATTGCGAAGAGTGGAAAAAACCCTGACAGCGAAAACACTGTGCAGGGCCGTACTTCTTTCGAAGGGCTTCGACTTTGATTTCAATGCAGCTCAGCTGCTTGATGTTGTAGATTTTTTGATTTTCCGGTGTCCTTGCTAGCGTGGCTAGAAAGAGGGGCATCGGAAGTCCACTATTTTTATTTGTCATAATGTGCAGTTCTTCCACGGTGATATTGTTTTCTTTCAGTTCTTGGGCTATTTCCGCTGGGGGCATGTCAATAGGCATTCCCGTAATGACAACTCTGAGCTTTTTGTCTTCTGGCAGCATATAGGTATGTGCCTTCAGGTTCTGTTCATCTATGTATCTTCTAATTAATTGGTATGCGTGGATGGTTTGAGGGAATATTTTAAGGTTGGTTCCGGTAAGCTTCGCGATTATTTTCACTTTCGTGAGGTCTTGGAGGGCTTTGAGCAACGATGCTCCGTTTCTCACGTTGTCGATTGTAATCGGTGGCGCCATCTGTCGCCTAGGAATCCGGTTACTTGAATTCAGATGTGGATGCGGAATATTCTTTACCGATTTAGTGGGTGATGGCATGGGGGTTATTTCTCCCGCGTCCATTTCGTTGTCACCTTCGTCTTCCTCGATGGCGAGGGAGCTGAATCGATTGGTATAATTATCCGTTCTTGGCTTTTTCCCAGTTTGGGAGTCTGCGCTCTTTCTCGCTTTATTTTTCCCTTTCACGGGTGTGAACAGGGTATCTGCTCTTTGACTTATTCCCCATTGGTTGAGGCGGTCTTATTATATAAATAAGAAAAAAGTATTACACTCGACACATATAAAACACAGGCAGAGAAGGAAGATGTTTTTAGATTAGATGCTAAGCGAGGTTTTCAACACAGGTTCTAATTCAAAAACAGTAGAAATAATGACAATTTTTCTGTAAAAAGTAACCACATTTTTGAATATGTAATCAAATTAATGACCTTATTTGCATTCAAACATAGTTTGCTTTGGTGTAAACTTTTAATATATTTATTGGGTTATGTTAATAACATTAATTAATAAGAAGTGGAGTACTATGCAGTGATCAATCAGTGTTATTCATTATTGATTTATAATACAGTAGAAGCTGCTCAAATTTTCCTTCTTAAGACGTTGTATTTCTGTGGTCTCAAATTTTCCCATATATATATAATCATAAAATTTTCTATTTAAATTTTTTCCCACTTAAGAAATTTTTCTCCTCCGAACCTCTTTTTCAACTGTATTGTGAAGCTTAATTTTTAACCCAATGGAAACAGGGATTACAAAAGAAGGGAGGAAACACACCTGGATGGACTTTGTCAAGGAATAGGGCAGTAAAAAATTATTTTGGGAATACTTAAAAGGTCCTCCATTGCATCCCAAGGCCTGTTAACATTTAAGAGTTGAAGGTCTTCAGCCAGTGGTCCAAAACCCAGTTGCAAGCCATAAAACTTACAGGGGGAAGTACCCTCCCAATTAAAACTAACCAAACGAATTTTATGGTGATAAGTAAACAGAAACTTCACATTAATGAAAACATGTACAAAAGAGTACATTTTCACAATGAAAAAACTTTGTCATGTTTCCTCAGTCATATTCATTTTTCTAGTTCTTAGATTCAAATTGCAGTTCTAGAATTGGTTGAATATCCATTTCAACTGAGTATATTGTCAGGAAACATGAAGACATTGTTTTGAATTAATAAATAAAAAAAAGTTGCTGAAGTGTATTTACTGAAACAGTTAGATTCTTTTGTGTTTCTTAGAAACTGTGTCTTTTAAGTGATCCAGAAAATAAACGTGACTCTTTAGTGGAAAAAGTGACCCCGGATAACTCTGTGTTAAAAATGCACAAAAAGAATTATGAATATATAAAGGTAGTAATGTTTGTTATTAAAACATGTATTTTTCACTAAGATTCTTCGGTGGGACTGTGGGTGAAATTTTTGTGTTCCAATATAATATTTAGAATTGTATTATTGTCATTTTGTGAAGTTACTGTGGAAGTTTTGGTCAGTTTCCTTTTCTTTTTTGCATTTGAGAATCTTTGGGATATTATATTTTTATTAGGTGGAATATCTTTATTAGTAGTTGGGAAATGTATTTCTTGTGCATTTAATATATCTGCAGCTTCTAGTTGTGGTGGTATTGATTTTAAAATCCTTTCTAACACATCACATTGCTTATCAGAGTTTAACGAATCTATTAGTTCTGAAAACTTTCGTTTTATTTCATCCTTTCTGTGCTCAAGTGAGAGGGTTTGCGATTTTTTTTTTTTTTTTTTTTTTTGCTTTTTCATTCAAAATTAATTCATTTTCATCATCTATAATAAGGGGAGATTCATGAGGTACTGTAGTTGTATTTTTAATATGCTGGTGTAAATAATGTATGTGTTTGCACATATTCCACCTAATCAATGCAGCTGCATATATATTGGTGAATGCATATATTACAATCAGTGCATTGTATGTGACATGTACAAGTTTTATTATTTTCATGTGTATTGTATATTTCTGTATTACATGTTGATGAAACTGACCACCCATTCTCATTTTCTATTACTAGTAAAGATAGTGTTTCACTTGTTTATGTCGGATTCTTAAATCCTGTATCTTACTTGTCAATTACCTTTATTTGATGTAATTAAGCGATCTATCATTTTATCTCTTACGAATCTCATTATACCGTGAATAGCCTTGTCTATTCTCTTAACATTTTTCCCCTTGAAGATAAATATATTTCAATGTTCAGTGTATTCGTTCTATGTGCATGTTTGTATTAATGCCACTGTGAAGTCTATAACAGTATGCCCAGCTGGATATATTTTGTAAATAATACGTTTCAAAATAATTTGAAAATTCAATAGTGTCGGGATCTCCTTTAAGAAATTTTATTGCTGTTTCTGTCAGTGTTTGAAAAGTATAAATGTCTCGTTCTTCTAAGAGTGATCTGATAATTTTATATGTTTTTGCTTGTTTTTCAGCGCCTTTGATTTTTTTTAAAATTTTTTCTCCAGGCTCTATCAATATGCCATGCACAAAAAAGACGTTTTTGTGGTACACCCATTTCAGACTTCCATGCATTAAAAAAAGATTCTGCCATATCAGACAAAAATTTGAGGTTGTAATTGACCAATTTTTTTGTTTAATACACGAAAAAAAAAATTGATAGCACTGGTTGATCGCATCGATTAGAAATTAAAAAAGCACATGGGAATCCTTGGCGCAAATCATCTATTGTTAGTAAAGTTACGAGTTCAAATCCATATCCATTTACTCCATGTGTACCGTCAATACATATACAGTCAGAACTAAATTTTTTCAGAATCTCCCCTTGTGCTTCTGTCATAATTATCAAAACAAAATCATTTTCTTTTAGAAAGGAATATTGCGTACAAGTTGATCCTTGGGTTTTATAAAATAAAATGCATGGATTTTCTGAATTTTGCATTTCACGCACCCACATATCCACACTGACCCCGTCATTTTCATGTTTCACAGAATTAGAAGACAGATTGAAAGATTTTTCAATATTATGTAGATCTTTTTTTGTAAGTAAATGAACCCTCTCAAGCCCAGCATCAGATATGGAATTTCTAATTTCATCTAAGATATTATCTAGAGGAATTTTTGCAGCTATTTTTGAGGCAATATTTTCCCTTTCATCTGCGGTTAAAAATAAGTGACCTAAATCATTCTGGTGCCCAACATGTACTTTCTGATATGACACTATACATTTGCCATCAGTATGTTCTGTTACTTTTAATGCAGCTGGGCAATAAGCATTTATTTTATTGCTGCCAAGGATTTTTAAATGACGCAAACCTTTACTTTCCGACATAAAATTTCCTGAACGATGGTATATGAAATAATAGTATTTTACACCATGTATATTAATATGCTTGGTACTATAAGAAATAAATTTTGACTTCGTATTATTTTCAATCTCTGCCTTCCATGCCAAAAAATCATTAAATGAATTCAATTCTAACTCGGTATGATCCATATCAATATCGTGAGCATTCTTAAAATGAAATATTATTTCTCGCTTTTCAAAATTACCATGACATACAAGACACACATAATTAGCATTTTGATTAATCTTAGAAGTATGAACTTTATTCTGATGACATTTAAAAATCTTTAGGTCACTAAATTTGAGATGGCAGTCCTCACACTTGTAGCTAAGTGATCGATTTTTTAATGACTCAATTATTTCAGTATTATTAGAGTGTACTTTATTTACATGGCGTTTCAAATTATATCTATTTTTGAAAGTTTTTAAGCAATCAGGGCACACAAAATTATTTTCAGACACATTCCCACCTTAGCACACTGACTTTTAAAAGACTCAATTAATGTAGTATTATCATTATGAAATTTATATACATGACGTTTCATGTATATAAATACACTGACAGCACACTGACTTTTAAAAGACTCAATTAATGTAGTATTATCATTATGAAATTTATATACATGACGTTTCAAATTGTATTTATTTTTGAAAGACTGAAAACAATCAGGGCAAACAAAATCACTCTCTCCCACACTTTTATCATTTGTACTGTGAACCATATCACTCGTAACAGAATTAGGGTTAGAATTCTCACCATACATAAAAAATCACTCTCAGCCACACTAAAATCATTTGAACAGGGAACCACATCATTCATAACAGAATCAGGGTTGGAATTATCACCACACATAACAAAATCACTCTCAGCCACACTAGAATGATTTACACATTCAAACATACCACTCATTACAGAATCAGAATTCTGGCACTCGATTGCTTCAACCAGATTTTGGTTCGATTGAGAATCCAAAATTCCTTCTGATGAAACAGAAGTATTTGGCTCTGAAAAGAGCCGTTTTCTTGCTTTTCTGCAGAAGACATATTATAACAAAATATGTAACAGTAAGAAATTAGCAGTAACACGCTTACAGAGCAATGCAGAATGTAAAATGAACGCGGGAAACGACATACAGGAGGGAAATGACAACTTGCGCAGATGTTCAGGGAGAAATGACGACATGAGCGGGAACCTGCGCAGATGTTCAAGGAGGAACGGAGGAAACTAGTATGTGAGGGGCTAGACGCTTGTTTTTGCATTCAGCAGTAGCGTATTCAATGATTGGAAGCATGCAAGTACGGCTATTTCACAACATGAAAACGCACCTGAACACAGAAAGTGACATACGTCTGCGCGCAGGAAGATCATAAGAGAGTAGGGATTTTTCAATAGGGGAAAAAGGGATTTGGACATTCCGAGCTCAACATTGAAACGGATAGGAAGAATCCGAGATCGCTCTGCACAATTGGGCAGCAATAATGCTAATGTTGGAATATCAAAGGAAAGGAATAACATTTGACATTTCTTGATGCAACAAGACTTCCATCAGTTTTTAAAGAAGTTTAACGAAATCACAATTTTCTAATTACATGCTATTTGAATAATTTAGTTTTTAAATTGTATCGTTAGTTTATGAAGTTTTTAATAGTTTTCATTTTTATTAATTAAAAAACATTTTTTAACCTTTCCTAAAGTTGGATTGCAGCTTAATTTTTTGGAATGATTGATTTAATTACCATACGAAATCGGCGAGGGAAAGAAAAAAAGATATGCATATAAATTCATTATAAAAAAAAAAGAGATGCATGTAAATTCATTATAAAAAAAGAGATGCATGTGAATTCAATATATATATATAAAAAAAAAAGGAGTATGTATCATAATTTCATTGTTTTTATAAGGGAAAACTGTTTTAAAATAATTAAAAAGCACTTCATGAAAGTTAAAGCTATACGTTGTTTACTGCTTAAAAAATAAATTTCATGTTTATAATAAAAAAATTTCATATCCTTCCCCCTTTTTTTTACATTGCAGTCAGGTTGCATGTGAAATTTAACTTTCCAGCATTTATAATTTTTTTTATTAAGGAAACAGGCTGTATGCAAGTACTTCTATATGTTGTGCACTAATTATTGTAATATAAATCCAAAACTGTCAACAATTCATTCTCATTAGTGCAAAAAAAGTTAGAAATATTCATCTTGTTAAAAATATCAAAGAGATAAATACTGTTGGAGAGTAGGTACTGTAAGATAATATATATATATTTCTGCAGAAAATTTACTTTTCATACATACATTTTTTTAATGAGTGAGAAATTAGGATAAATTGTACATTTTACATGTTCTTGGTTTTCTGAGAAACTTAGTAATGGTATAAAATTAGTTTTTTAAAGATATTTGTGTTTATTAAAAAAATTATTTTTTGAAGCGTTTCTTTTAAATTTTATGAGGTAAATTAATTTTCAAATGAATAAACAAATTAAAGGCAACCAATTTACAAGACATTTTTCTTCTTCTAAATTGCTGTGAAAAGTAAATGGTGAGAACCTAAAAAACCTATTCAGCTATAAAATAAAATTAGTAGTTTGTTTTTCAATACTAATCCAAGATATTTTTTTGAAGATGCAACAAATATTTCTCTATGATGAATGTTTAATGTGAACAGTGTGTACCAATATTAACATGTTAGCTAATTACAACTATTTCACCAAAGGATAGAAAGAATATTCATAATGTTGGTTCGAATCCCACAGTGTAATTGGCTTTAAATTAAAATGAGATATTTTAAAGAAATCTAATTACGAGTGCTTGCTTGGAAAATCTGGCAACCTGAGATATCAGTATCTGAAAATATAATGCAACTTTTGATTGTAAAAAAATAAATAAAACTGAATAATTTGTAATTAATATTTTGTATAACTTCCCCACAGCCATTTTACAACGTTTTTCTGAATTTCACTTGGTGTGTGAGTGTGTGTGTCATCAAATTTTCGATCGTTAATTTAACCAACTTCCCATCAAGCTAGAGCTTTGAAATTTTGGGAATCGTTCGTACTCGCCTAACAATGCAATATTTCGACATTTGCGACAAGTTTTAATTAATATTTCAATAATTTTAAAAAGTCAAAATATTCTTTCCTCTCGGCGCTTTTAGGATTGAGGAAAAAATTTCTTTCCCCCTCTGGGAATGCCGGGCACTCCCCACGCCGCATGAGGTATCGTAAAACTTTTGAACTCACAAAGGGGAGATACTATCTCCCCTTTACTATCTCCGAGATAGTAAGGGTTGCTGACTTTTAGTCAGTAATCATTCGCAAGAAAGAAAGATTCCAATATTTGGCGCCGTGTCTTATCACAATAATTTTTTCTGAATTCTGGTTCCCATTTTTTTTTTTTTTTTAATAGAATGACTTACAAACTTTCAAATGCATGTTCTGATTTTATGAGTATCATGAATTTTTTTTAATACTCGCACAAATGTCTCTTTTTAAGTAAATTTTAAAGTTAAAAATAACTAACAGTTTTAACTAATATTTCAATAATTTTCTCTAATAAACTTTGCCACCATATAAAAACGTTGGTTTTTATATCGAATTATTTATAAATCAAGTCTTAGACAAGGGTAAATATAATCTATATTTTTTATTTTTTAACTAGTTATTTTACATTCAATTTTGTATTTACTTTTAAAATTATGGTAACTTGAAAGGCTTTCATGTATAGTTCATAAAAAATGTATATATATATATATATATATATATATATATATATATATCTGTGTGTGTGTGTGTTTGTTCCATTCTATTAACTACTGTTAATTGTGTAATGTAATTGTATAGTTAAAAATCCCATGTACAAAATAAATTTTTTATTTCAAACAAAATATATATACAAATTGAATATATATACACACATAGAATTAAAAATTCCTCATCCACAATATCAGCACAATTATATGAATACAATGTACAACAAAAATTCACTAACAAACATTCTCTAATAGACTAAAATTATAAATCATCTAGCCTTATAGAAAACACCAGCTAGTATTTGAATTAAACAAAATCTTTATAATAAAAAAATTATGCTACTAACTTTTTTAACATGTAAAAAATAAATACATTTTCACATTTGAAAGTTCATTGCCAAATACTGACATATATTACACAAGTATTATTTATTTGTGAATATAAATGTGTCATCTTTCAGCATTCTGTATTCTCTTCGTTTATATAATTTCTATAGTAATTTTTAAAAATGTATTGCAATTAATGAAATACAGATAAGTGTAAACGTTGGATGAATATTGGAGCTCTTAGGTCTTTAATCTCCTGTTAAAACGAATTGCTTCGGCCTGTTACTTGCGCAAGAAATTACAAAATTAAGTTCATTTTAAAATGACATTTCCTCTTAACAAAAATTAACACATGTACATAAAAAAGTTATTAATAGTAGCAACATATTAAAATAAAGATCATTTTCCTTCCAAGCTTAACCAAGAATCATATTCAAATATTCTGGTATAACAGAAACGAGTTCACTCAGGAAGCGAATTTTTCACACGTTTAACTGAAAGCATCAGGGTGAATACAATTCATGGCACTATATAAAAAGGTATTGTTCGTTAAAATTAAAGAAGGGATTTAGATAGTCTTTCACACATGAGAGAAATAATGACCCTTGAAATGAATGCAAGGTCAAAATGTAAATTAAAGGAAATTAACTAATGTATTTCTGAGAAAAACATACATTGAGATAAGTTAGTTGGTTCTATTTTTCATTACTCAAAAAAACTGTAAACTATAAATAATTTTCTCCATCAAGATACTGCTATAAATGATGATGTAATATTTCAGATGTAGAAAAAATTTATAGCGGCACTTCTAAAAATAAAGAAAACATTAAATAACTTCTAAAAGCAATGCATGTCAAATGTTATAAAAAGAAAACATTGTATAAATTGGGTTTGAAACTTATACTAACAAATTTATTCAGAATTATTTTTATTCACAATTGTTTTCATTCGACTCAATTCCTATTTTTATGTATTTCAGAAGTATAGAAAGCTACATTAACTTAAATTTTTGAGAGATTACTTACCTTGCTCCTAATTTCACTATAGAAATATGTTTACAATTTGGTAGACCTCTTATAACTTAATATATATTCATATAATTTAAGTCAAAAATTACAAAACACAGACTTGTAGCATTAATCTCAAACTGCCTAATTACGATTATGCAGTTTGAGACAAATAAAAAGCACTCGAAAATACAATAGAAAATTTTTTATTCAGTTTTTTTTAATGCTGACAAAACCATATGAAGATTATTTCAAATATTTGAATTACAATTGTATTTAAGTTAGAAGTAAACACAAACGAGTAAAACTTAATTATTCTTTGCCATAAAATAGAGCAATATACATCAAAACGTGTACTTAAATTATTTTACAGAAACTGAAAGTTTTTTCTACATTGTGTGTTAGTCTTGCATGTCGTCGTAAGTTTGAAACTGTGGGAAAGGACTTATCGCACAAGAAACAAGTATTATCCATGATTAAATTAAGCAATACAGAGTAACCGATAACAGACAAAATACAAACACTCAATAATGTATATATTGAAAATAAGTTTTAATAATACCAAATACTCATGAAGTAACAGAACTTCCTTTTCCACAATATTCTGCAAGTACCTATCGAATTAAATATATTTTAAATTGATTAACGAGGTCAATGATTAGAAATATTAAAACCTTGAAATTTATTAATTTTCACAACATATACAAAAAAAAAAAAAAAAAAATTCAGAAAGGAAGAATATAATTTGTAAAAACACTTCCGAGTATTTTTCCTAACATTTTAATCATGGGAACATCGGAAATAGAAATTACATGATTTTATACTCATTCAATTTTAGAACAATCGTATATCAAAAATCTAACTTAATCGGAAATTGAAGAGAAAATCAGTTATTCTATTTTTTAAAAAATGATAGAGGAAAATCTTAAGAAAAGTTATTTCCTAGTATTTTTACAATATTTATGTAAAACAATCAACCAGTAATGAAAGAGAAATCACTTACCGCTAGCTGAAAAAAAAAATGGTTCTTATAAACGGCGGGAAAACTGAACGAGATTGTAAAAACCGCGTACTATATTTTCCCCTTTTTCTCTCAGGCACATTTTCCCTGTCCCTCGCGATATAAGCGCCACCTGGTGATTTCATGTTTTTTTAACATTATGATCTTCCTTCTCCCAGAAGCTTTACAGAAAGTGTATGATGAACTACCACATTCGATTACAGTTAGTTAGACAACCAACTTATTATGCAATTCAATGATGAACGTCATTGTTCGAAAGAAGTGCTAAAGAGAATAGTGGCTGTTAGTAAAATTTTTAGCTTAAAGAGGACTGCCTTTCAGAGGGAAAAAAGATACTATAGGTTCAGTAAATAACGGAAATTATTTAGGCACTTTGGAACTTTTAAGTAAGTTTGATCCATTATTAAATGAACGTATTAAAAAGTACTGCAATTCTAGAAAAGGTAATCCTTTTTATCTATATGTTAAAATATGTGATGAATTCATTGATGTCGTGGCGTCAAAAGTTTTAAAAACTATCGTCACTGAAATATAGAAAACTAAATTTTATTCTATTTCCGTTGATTCTACTCCTGATGTGACTCAGGCTGACCAACTAACTTTTATTTTATGGTATGTCTAAATTGGTGCACCCATTGAGAGATTTTTGCAATTTATTAATATTAATAGACATACTGAAGAGTATCAGACGGATGTTGTGGTTTCATTTTTGGAAAATAACAACATTTCCCTTAGTAGTTGTAGAGACATAATCAGTCATACGATAATGCCTCGATTATGTCTGAGAAATATTCAGGATTGCAAGTCCGACTTCAAGAAAAATAAATTATAAATACGCAATATGCGTACCATGTGCGGGACATTCTTTGAATTTAATTGGCGTTCAACAGCAGAATGTAACTATAATGAAAAAATTTACTCTGATTTTGTCCAAAATCTTTGTAATTCTTTCTCATCGTCAACCCACCGTTGGAATATACTAACATTAAATTTGAATTGTGATAGAAATAAAAAATATACTGAAAAACCTATCAAAAACACGTTGGTCAGTACGCGCAGATGCAATTAAAGCTTTGAGATATTACATTGAAAAAATTGCATATTTCGATAAGATTATAATGAGCAATATTTAATAAAAAATTTCTTCATCATATGAAAAATTATATATATCTACATATTTTACAATAAAAAAGGCAATGTTTACCCCATCTGTAAGTTTACTAAACTTAGTTTCTGCTTTGATAGATTGTTATTTTTGACCTAGAATAGCTACAACACTTTCAATTTTATTACCAAAGAAAATGCAAATACGTACACCATTTAGTTCATTAATATTCCTATCCCATATATTCCTATTAATAAAATTAATTTTAAGGGTTTGAAGGTAATCCAGTCATACAATGCTGATCTCAGATAAAATACAAGAAAAGAACAATTCATTTAATTTGGTATTTTACAAGTAGAACTTGACAAAATAATAAACATATAAGAAAAACTGATCAGATTTCTAAGACATTCTTGTTTGATATAAATCAGTTCTTTGATAAAATCAGTTAAATAATTCAAAATTAAATGTTTGTAATTACTAATTTTTAAATAGTACAGGAGAAGCACTTGTATTGAAATATATACTGAAAATATTTTAATTCTGATTGTTCAAATGAAATGAAACAACTGTAATACTGTAATAATTACTTCCTGAGCTGTTAAATAAATAACGTTAATTTTCGACACATTATGAAAATTTATGAGACATTTCTTAAGCTAAATGATGAAATACAACTAACAGAAGTGAAGAATATTTATTCAATTGCAAATTAATTAATGGAAAAGAAAAAAAAAAAATAAGAAATTTATTTCGTTTTGGAGTTCCATTGCAAAAAACTTTCGACAACGGACTTGATAAATCGGAGCAACGGTTAGATGAAGACTCGAATCCT
>BMAW01019973.1:0-16212 GCA_019974015.1 Nephila pilipes
AGGAACAATTTACATCTAGCAGATAAAACATATACTTAATGTAGCTTTTTAATCTGTCATTTTTGATATTTTACAAAATGTTTTTATATTTTCAGTCACTAAAAAAAACTAAAACTGTTTTTGTGCAAGATTTGAACCCTGAAACTTTTTATGGCTTCAACAAAATTAACATTTTTAGCTGCTACATTTTTAATGAAAAAATTGCAGAACCGTTTTACTTGATTCATCGATGATAAAAAATAGCTTTAAATGAACTTTGAAAAATTTTCTCTCTCACGAACCGACTAAAACACACACTGTAAAAAAAAATTTTTTTAATCATAAACATATATTTAAAAAATTAAGGTTTTATGGAGGTATAAGCTGGACACCCACGACAACTTTCTAAGGAAGGTATTGATAAGAATGATGTATAATCATACGGAAATCGAGAATGAATGCGACATTTGAGAAAGAATATTGCCCCTGAAAGTAATTATCTCGTTTATCTTTCTATAATGTTTGTTACGACTTGTAACTTTTTTTTAGGAGATTGTACCCGACACTTAAACACATTGAGCATTCGAAGATTCAGATAGATAAGTTTAGAATGGTTGAACACTAAAGAGATTTAATGACATTTTATCTGTCGTGTGAGTTTCAACTCTCTAATGTTTGACACGAAAAAAAAGAAAATGCTAGTTTTTCCTCAGCAGTATTCTAACATTCAATTACTTTCTAACAACCAAGAATGACAGTATATATTTTTTAGATTTAAACTTAAGAAAAAATGAAGTAGATTATTTTATTGCAAAGCAACTTCTGTAGTGGTGATAAAGTCGAGAAATGTAACACTCTCGGCAGAATTTTAGAATTAAAATAAACAATGAAAGCGCATACAGAGATTGGCCTCTTACTATAAATTATATATTTAGTGTTTCAGTTTCTCTCGAAGTCTTAACATTTGTATATTAATAAGTTGAATATCAATAAAAAAAGGCTTTAAAATATTTTAAAGGATTTTATAATTGACTACAAACGAAGGAAATATATGGTGATATATATAAACTGTTGCAAACATACAAATAAACTACTATATAACAGCTCAGGTTTTCTAAATTTTTTTTTTTTTTTTTTTTTTTTTTTAAATTATTTTGACTGTCTGAATAAATTCACCACTCATTAAACAGTTAGCATAGTATGTAATATTTTCTATCACTCACTTCATTCAATATATGTTTAAATTTTGTTACAAAAAAACTCCCTTTTTTTTCCCATTTTCGAGTACTGCTATTAGAGTATAACTAAAAAGTATTATTATTTTCTTCTGTATAAAGTATTTTGCGAAGCAATTGAAACTTTTGATAAAGATTTAATTTTTTTACAGCTATTATGTAAAGAAATTATCAAACAAGGATGAGTTGAATGCTGTTTCAAAATATATTTCTTCCATTTTTGAATAACTTATGCATGTAAACTTAAGAGGAAACGGTACCCTAAAATTGATAGAATACCAAAGGGAAAAAAAAATTACCTTATTTTAATTTTAGAACTTTTATAAATTTATGCGCAATCTTTCATAGTTCCATCTGTATTATTTAGCGCATTATCTTAACTATCTTTCACAGAGTGCACCATATTATTTCATTGACTTTTAAAATTTTTGAATTTTTTTTTTTTTTGCTTCTAATTGTTCACGACTGTCATGCATTTACAATTTTACAATTCCAAGTCTTTTTTTACTATCAGTATAATGTATCAAATTATTCTACTCATACCATAAGGATTTTGATACATAATTCCTTTTTAAAATAAGCCAAAAAATTACGTAAAACTGTAACACACTAATTTCAAAACGAGACCACTAATTTCAAAACGAGACCACTAATTTCAAAACGAGACTGTAGATGGCGCCACATGATGAAAAGTTTTTAAAGTGTAAGGGCGTGGCTTTGTGATCTAGTATTTTTGCCAGAGAGATGCTAGTATTTTCTAATCACATTCTTAAAAATCTCCCACTTAAATTTATTTTTCTTCTCACGCTGCTCTTTAACTATTTAATGTTGAACTGCTACTTCCCTAAGGCTTGGAAGATCGCCGTGGTGGTCCCCATTCTCAAGTCTAATTCAGATGATTCGAATCCTCAAAATTATCGCCCCATATCGTTACTCAGTTCGCAGAGCAAAGCATATGAATGTGTTATTTTGAGTCGCGTGGACCAGTTCTGCAATTCCAGGAATATTGGTATTCCAGAGCAGCATGGTTTTGTTCCCAAGTGCTCTACAGTAACACAGTTACTTAGAGTTACTGAGACGGTCCAACAAGGCTTTTCCAATAACAAAGCCACGGGTATGCTTTTTATCGATATTGCCAAAGCTTTTGATAAAATTTGGCACCATGGGCTTATTTCCAAGATGATGCGACTTGGAATTTCGGACCAACTTATCAAAATTATTCACTCGTTCCTAGACTCTCATAGTTTTCGGGTTCGAGTCGAAAATGCAGTCTCCTCCCCCCGTCCAATCCTTAGTGGAGTCCCCCAGGGATCGATTTTAAGTCCAAGAATTTTTTCTTT
Organism: Nephila pilipes; assembly: GCA_019974015.1. Lineage (NCBI taxonomy): Eukaryota > Metazoa > Arthropoda > Arachnida > Araneae > Nephilidae > Nephila > Nephila pilipes. Next base: position 2,555 of record BMAW01019973.1, read on the forward strand.
GTACGTAAATGACATCCCGAAGGCTTCCAACATTCATTTAGCAATGTATGCTGAGGACACTGCTATTATGTCCCAAGACATCTGCAATCGGAAAATTATTGCAAGATTGCAGAGATACATTTCTCGTTTACAGCTCTGGCTCATTGACTGGAAAATTAAAGTTAATGCATCCAAAAGCGCTTGCCTCCTCTTTACGAAACAACGGTGTATTGGCAATTTGCCAGCAGTCATCATTTTTGATCAACCCGTCCCCTGGGTTACTAAATATAAGTACCTAGGGTTAGTTCTAGACGCTAAATTAAATTTTGCCCACCACATCCAAAATGCCCATCAAAAGGCTATCGGAATGAGCAGTTTGCTCACTCGCTTGATTTCTCGAAAGAGCAAGCTGGCGATCAGGCACAAAATCTTGCTCTACAAGTCGATCCTAAGACCGATCATGTTGTACGCATCGCCTATTTGGGCGTCCGCTGCAACCACCCATCTGAAACGACTGCACGTCTTTCAAAACATTCACCTTAGGAAAATGATAAATGCGCCCTGGTTTGTCCGGAACGAAGTCCTGCATAAAGACCTAAACATTGAACCAATTCTAGAGTTCATTAAAAAACAATCACTAAATTTCTTTAACAGGATCCCTCAAATACCTAATGCACTGCTTCAACAACTCCCCGCGTATGATGCGTCAATCGCATATTCGCAAAAAAGACCGAGAGCCGCTCTCGAACATTCATATGTTCATTTCCCAGCCCTAAAAAGGCTGCGAGCGCATTGAAGTAATGCATTAGTGATATCCTGCTTATTTTCAAAATTCAGGACTTCACATCGATAAGTGGCAATGCCCTCTGGTCAAAATGGACCTCGCGTAATACTGTCGAGCACTTTTAAAATTTTTAAAATCTTTATAACTTGAAAATTTATACACTTTTTAATAATAACTGCATTTTCCTAAGTTTCATAACATTTTTAGACACCAGGTGTCGCTAGTGGCGCTCAATTCAGCTTAATTCTTGTTTTTCAAACTCATCTCCTCGCGTTTTAATTTTCCCTCAAAATTTCTAATTGCATATTTCTCTAAATTGGTTTCGGTACGGCATTTCTTTTTATTTCAATTTAATTTTAACTTTTTTTTTTTTCACCTTGTTATAACCTCTCAAAAAACCCGCGGACGACAGCTTTCTCGCAGCCGTTTTCGACTGCGAACTAAGTCCCACCCCTAACGCTCTCTCCGCCCATTGCTATATATGCTCCTTAGCTTACTGGCTACAGCGTCCAATGGAAATGCGCGCTTTCATAACTTTACTTTCCAACTTTGATTCGGCAGTTCCTCACTCTGCCGAACGCCCAGGCGCTTGTTGCCTTGATCCTAATTACTATATCTGTTTACAATTAAGTTTATTAATTAATAATGATGCACTTAACTTTAATATTAATTCTGATGAGAGGGTAAGTTTTATTTATAAAAATAGGAACCTCGTAAACTTAACCGTTACCGTTACCGTTGCCAGAGAGAGCTGGGATTTCGTGGAGTAAGGTCTCCTGTAGCTGTCCAACCCTGGACTATGTTAAAGTTTACTTGTGATAAACTTTTTTCCTTCTAAATGTTACTGTTAATTGTTTTAATTCCGTCTTTGTAACTGTGATGTTTTATGTCATTAAAAATATAGTAAGTTACCCCGAGATGTTGTTGAATTCTTTTGCGTTAAAGCAGTTATGGCATAAGAACGTCGGTTACAAAATTGGCGCCCAACACGCTGCCCATCCCAGCTCTGTCTCGCCTTTTTACCATCATGTTTAGGTGTTGAGGTTTTGTCACACCGACAAAAAAGAAAAGAAAAAAAGAAGGTTCGCATCCTGCGAATAAAAGATACTTGCATCCAGCAAATTTATTATGTGCTATCTAAGATAAGTGTTATTTTTTTCTACATAAATTATACTCTATTATTCAGCATAAAAATTGTGATTATTGTTACTCGTACTATTGTATGTTGCAGTATATTGTTTGTTTTGATTAAGGCTAACCGAAAGTTAGTTTATTATTTATGAATGCATATTTTCTTCCTAAGTTAAAAATTTTATACCATTAACACATATGTAGTTTTGTTTTCAAGATATTATTGCTATTGGTATTTATTCAAAGCATGTCACTTTGATTCTTATTATGTTGATTGCAATTCTTATCATAATGATTTTTTTGTTCTGTTTTTATGACTAATATAAAAATAATATTTTTATGAAGTATATAACGGAGTTGGAAAAGAATTGCTATAACATTTGAAAAGTTGTATGTTATTCATAAAGTATTTACATTTCTGGTTTTTAATAAAAATTTTGGAAAATAATATTAACTACTTCTGAGTGTAAGCAAGTTTGCAATATTGATAACTCCAAGGTTAATAAAATGATTTATGAATGCTATTCCTACTTAAACATATTTGAATTTTTGTATAAACGATTTCATGTTAATTGCTGATACTGTTTTGATTAATAATGAATGTTATATAAACTTATTTTGGTTTTGATTTTGATGAAAGGAATTAGAAGATATTTGTTATTAAAAAAATTGTTTCATTTTAATCTTCTTAAGAATGATTTTCAAATTAATTATCACAATTTGATATAAAGGAATTTTATTGTTTTCAGCAAAAGTGCATAAATATTGTTATTTTTATATATAACAAAAATTTTAAATGCATAAGTATTATTTTATATATAACTGAAATTTTAAGTGCATAAGTATTATTTCATATATAACGAAAATTTTAGTGCATAAGTATTGTGTGACTATAACGTTTTCAGATAACAGAATTAACACTGTCACTTAGTGAACTTTTATTCATTAACTTTAATTGAACGTTAGAAAATTAAATTTGAAATAGACTAAAAAGTGACGAAAAATGGCATTTTTGGGAAGATCCAGAAAAGAGGATTTAAGGACGTTAGCCATAGAATTGGGTTTGGTTCCGTCGGACAATCTCAAAATTATTGAACTAAAAGATCTCATAACCGCAAGTGATAGGTATGATGAGGAATTCGTCAAGGATATGCTCAGTGTCATTGTGGAAGAACGTATAACAACAGAAAAACAGAAAGTTGTGGAATTGGAAGAGAAACAGAAAGTTGCGGAATTGGAAGAGAAACAGAAAGCTGTGGAGGTGGCCCAGCAACGAGAAAGAGAATTCGAACTGGAAAAATTGAAAATTCAACTTGAAATGCAGAAGTTATCACAAACATCTGTTGTAAACCAACAGTTAGGAAACCCAAAGCTTGAGCAAAGTAGAATTATTCCGAGATTCAACTCGAAGGAAGACGAAATGGGTCTATACCTGACTATTTTCGAACATCAAGTGAAATTCATGAACATTCCTGAAAAAACTTGGACAGCATACCTGTTTGGATCATTGCCACCTGATATAGCTCAGCTCATCGCAAGAGAGGATGAAGATGATTCTCAAAACTATGAAAAGGTAAAAGAAATGCTTCTAAAAAGATTTCGAGTTACAGGAGATAGGTTTAGGTAGTACTTTTCTCAACAGAAGAAAAACCCTGACTCGACATGGAGAGACTTTTATTTCGAATTAAGTTCTTATCTTGAAGGTTGGATCAAAGAATTGAAGATAACCACGTTTGATCAACTTAAAAGTCTAATCATCGCTGATCAGATGAAAAGAAAAACTCCTGCAAATATCAAAGAACACTTTCTGGATATTTGGGCGGATTTGAACGATCCTTTGGAATTAGCTGAGAAATTGGACGCATACGATAGCCTAAGGCCTGGAATGAAAAATAATCCCAATCAGACTTTCAAGAAGAAAGAAGAATTCAGGAAACCCTTTCCAATAAAGAAAAGTCCACCTGTTGGAGGCTCCTATGATAACCACACACCAGGACCCTCTAGAACAGTACCTAGATTCCCAAGTTCCAGAACTGAAGGAAGAAAGCCCATCCAGTGTTACGGATGCGGGACTCCTGGAGTCATCAAGTCAAAGTGTCCTACCTGCAAGAGAGCTAATGAAACGGAAACAGCAGTGAACTGTATGACGTTATCCAACTTGAATTCAAACTCGGATCCCTCTAGTTTGATTGCTCTCAGAATTTTTGGAGAAAAGATTGCTGTATGTGCGGATACCGGTGCTTCCCATACCATTGCAGGTGAAAAACTGTTCAAATTCCTGCAAGAGCACGACATCATCTTTGCGAACAAGATAATTTCATTTATGATGGCTGATGGAATTCGACAGACCATTACGGCTCTGAGTGCTGTCGTCAACTTGTACATTGAAGGCAAAGTTATCCCAACAGAATTTCTAGTTTTGCCTGAAGCAAAAGGAAATAAGACTCTGTTAGGAAGGGATTTTCTCAATGCAGCTGGAATCGTCCTTGATGTCCAAGGCGGAAAATGGTATTTTTCCGAAAATCCTCGAAAACAGTACGAGTTGTTCAAGAAGCCCTTGGAAGAAATAGCCATCAGTGCGTTCGAACTTCGAGAAGATGAGGGTAAATACCTATCACCAGAACAGACAAGAAAACTAAATAAACTCCTGGACAAAAATGAGACATGTTTCCAACCAGGGGGAGGGCCCACGCCGTTTATCGAACACCGTATCGACACGGGTGATCACCCTCCAATTGCAACGTCACCCTACAGGATGAATCCCATTAAGAAAGAGATTTTAAAGGAACAAATTGAAGAACTGCTGAAGCAGAATGTAATCGAAGAGTGCGAGTCTCCTTATGCCGCACCTGTGGTACTTGTTCCTAAACCAAATGGGAAAGTACGTCTTTGTGTCGACTACAGGAAGTTGAACTCTGTTACGAAAATGGATACGTATCCCTTACCACGAATGGATGATCCATTGAATGAAGCAACACCGACATTCTACATGTCAACAATCGATTTGCAATCAGGCTACCATCAAGTAAAGGTCGCTGGCATTGACCAGGACAAAACTGCATTCATTTGCCCTTTTGGAACTTATCGCTACTTACGTATGCCCTTCGGCCTACGGAATGCTCCGGCCACTTTTCAAAGATTGATTGACAAGTTTCGAAGTGGCTTGAAAGATGTTTTCGCACTTTCCTACCTAGATGACATCATTGTTCTCTCAGAAACATTTGACAAACATCTGGAAGATCTCGAAAAAGTTTTTGAAAGACTGTCTGTCTTTAAACTCCATGCAAACCGAGATAAATGTCGCTTTGCCTGTGACCGTGTGAAGTATCTGGGATTCTGGATAACGAAGGATGGAATTGAAGCTGACCAAGAGAAGATCTCGTCTATTCAAAAAATTCCAGTCCCTACCAATGTGAAAGAAGTCCAATCTTTACTACAAACTTGCTCTTGGTTTCGTCGATATGTCCCTAACTTTGCTGATATAGCACGCCCTCTTAGTAACCTCACTAAGTAGAAAGTGCATTGGCACTGGGGTCCTGAGCAACAAGAATCTTTTGAGACGTTGAAGATGTGCTTGATGACTTCTCCTATATTGAAGCAAGCTGACGGATCAAAACCTTTCACAATCCGTACAGACGCAAGTAATTATGCCTTAGGAGCAGTCCTACTCCAGGGAAGTGGCCCCGATGAACATGTCCTCGAATATGCAAGTCGTCTGATGATCCCAGCAGAGCAAAACTACTCCACAACCGAGCGAGAAGCCTTAGCGGTAGTGTGGGCTTTAGAGAAGTTTAGAGGTTACATAGAGAATCAACAAATATTCCTTGCATCAGATCATCAACCTCTCAAATGGTTGTTAAGCATAAAGTCACCTTCTGGCCGTCTGGCAAGATGGGCTCTGAAAATTCAGTCCTTCAACCTGAAGATCGATTATACCCCTGGAAAAGCTAATGTAATAGCTGACATGCTGTCAAGACCGTCATATACTGAAGGCGCAGCCTCTGATGTGTGTGCCATCACTGTGGACATGCCCTCCAGGAAGTCCAGTGATATTCGAAAGGGACAGCTGGAGGATGAAGAACTAAAGAAAATCATCGACTGCTTTGAGAGCATGGACAAAGATGAAAACTTTGCCAACTACACCAGTCGAGGATACCTAATGAATCAGGGTATCTTGTATAGGTATTCACCTGATAGTGAAGAGGAAGAAGCTCAACTTGTAGTTCCTACACAAGAACGAGAAAGAATCCTTCAAGAATACCACGATGCCCCGACAGCTGGTCATTATGGCGTAGAGAATACCTATAAGAAAATTGCATCCCGATACTACTTTCGAGATATGAAAAAGTTCATCTCAGATTACATCAAGACTTGTCCTGAATGCAATCGCTATAAACCAACATCCCAAAAACCAGCAGGACTCTTGAGAACACCCGCCTATGCACAAAGGTTTGAAACGCAGACCATTGATCTTTTTGGCCCTCTTCCAGAAACTCCCACTGGCAAGAGGTGGATCTTTATCGTAGAAGATACAAGCACCAAATGGGTAGAACTCTTTGCTCTTGCTAAAGCCAGTGCTGAAAACTGTGCTAAAATACTCATCGAAGAGGTATTCCTACGATATGGTCTTCCACGAAGACTAATAAGTGATAACGGACCACAGTTCGTAAGTGACGTCATGCAACTAACTTGTGATTTGCTTGAAATTACGCAAGACCTCATCCCAGTCTACCACCCGCAAGCGAACCCATCAGAATGAAAAAATCGAGACTTAAAGCCTAGATTAGCAATACTGGTGGAAGACGAACATTCGGCTTGGGAGGATAAGTTACCTCTAATTCGGTTCGCAATGAATACTTCAGTTTGCGACACCACTGGACACACGGCTGCCTATTTACAATTTGGAAGACAATTGAGAACTCCAGACGATATCAGGCATGATATCCGACAAGTGATTGACAACGATAACTTTGTACCGGAAATCACCCCTTATCTCAAGAGGTTTGCCAATTAAACCTTGGATGTCAAAGATAGAGTTGAACAGAAACAGGATCGTCAGCAAGGTAACTTCAATCGACGAAGACGAAAGTACTACAAACCTGGTGACAAAGTTTGTGTGACCATTCATCCCATAAGTCGGAACAACAGAAGCAAGAAATTCATGCCAAAGAGGGAAGGTCCTTACCTCATTCTCACCTTGAGATCTCCAGTAACGTATGAGATTGCCAACCCGGCCAACCCAGACCAAGTCCTTGGAACTTTTCACATTTCTGCCTTAAAGGACTATCATGAGCCTGGAGTAGAAAAAGACACTGGACCAGTGGCTCCACTTAGAAAAAGAGGACGTCCCAAGAAATTACCTCCTGGTTCCAAGCCGAGACGTCAACGGAACCAGAGGGGGAGTCTGTAACACACTAATTTCAAAACGAGAAGGCTGAAGTTCTTCAAGAAATGTATAATATCATAATCTTTCGAAATTTTAGATAAATATTAGTCTTTATAATCAAGAAGTTTAATTGAAAAAAAGAAAGAAAAATATTGAGTCTTTATGAATGTTATACAATTTCAATTAAATTCCGATTTTCTCAAATCAACGGTGATTGATTAAAAAGTTTTATTAACGTCGCACTAAAAGCAACACAAGGATCTTTGGTGACAGGCCTCGTAATTTTGAACCTCGGTCATGTGACGAGGATGACACCCGAGCTGGTACTACATCTTCTAACTTCCACACCACGCCAGTGGAAGAACTTTGAGCCTCGACAGATTAAACGTGCATCAGTCTCGACTACACAGCGGGTCTTCAATGGCATCAACTCGATGATAAAATGTTTTAATATTGTTTAATTCTCTGAAACTCAAAATAAATATTTTTGAAGTGACACACACATTATACGCTAATAAAGAGCAAATGTACATTAAATATATTTTGTTTGAAAATTCTTTACAATCATCGATTATCTAAAAGTCAATAAACATAATATAATTTTAAAAAAATCAGTTCTTTTTGACAATTATATGACTGATCCATTAGTAATGGCTTCTTATCAAATAATAATTGAAAAAAAGATGTATATTATTCTTAGGAAAATTCTTACGTTTGCTTCTTTAAAATGAGTAAAATAATTGATAAATATATTTTTTCTACATAAAAAGTTATTCGTGATTAATCGAATTGTTTGTTTTTCATATATGATTTCAATAACATTTGAAATATTTTGCGTGTGTGTTAGACAGAAAAATATTGCTTAAATTTTAAGAGTAATACTCAGAGTGTTGGGTGATAAAAGAAAATGAAAAAAGTAATAATAAAAATAAGTAAAGGCAGAAAATATGATTTTGAATTCAGTTCTTAGGGTAACATTTCTCTAAACACGAAGTGTAATAATGTTAGAAGAGAACCAACAAATATTGAGAATCGGGGTGGAAACGTTCCTGAGATCCCCTTATTAGAATTACCTCCATAAAAATTCCGTCTCAAATATATAATAAACATTTAGTTAGTAAAATTAAATAGTTGAAGTGACCTGGAAAACAAAAATATTTTTAACTAAAGAAAATAGGAACAATTTACATCTAGCAGATAAAACATATACTTAATGTAGCTTATTAATCTGTCATTTTTGATATTTTACAAAATGTTTTTATATTTTCAGTCACTAAAAAAAACTAAAACTGTTTTTGTGCAAGATTTGAACCCTGAAACTTTTTATGGCTTCAACAAAATTAACATTTTTAGCTGCTACATTTTTAATGAAAAAATTGCAGAACCGTTTTACTTGATTCATCGATGATAAAAAATAGCTTTAAATGAACTTAGAAAAATTTTCTCTCTCACGAACCGACTAAAACACACACTGTAAAAAAAAAAAAAAAATTTAATCCCAAACATATATTTATAAATTTAAGGTTTTATGTAGGTATAAGCTGGACACCCACAACTACTTACTAAGGAAGGAATTGCCGACACGCATAACGTCAATTAAATCAAGAATGATGTATAATCATACGAAAATCGAGAATGAATGCGACATTTGAGAAAGAATATTGGCCCTGAAAGTAATTATCTCGTTTCTCTGTGTATAAGGTTTGTTACGAATTGTAACTTTTCTTTAGGAGATTGTACCCGATGCTTTTTGAAAACTAACCCTTAAACACATTGCGTATTCCAAGATTCAGATAGATAGGCTTAGAATGGTTGAACACTAAAGAGATTTATTGACGTTTTATCTGTCGTGTGAGTTTCAACTCTCTAATGTTTGACACGAAAGAAAAGAAAAAGCGAATTTTTCCACAAAAGTATTCTAACAACCAAGTATGACCGTATATTATTTTTAGATTTAATCTTAAGAAAAAACGAAGTAGAATATTTTATTTGAAAGCAACTTCTGTAGTGGTGATAAAGTCGAGAAATGCAACACATTCGGCAGAATTTTAGAATTAAAATAAACAGCGAAAGCGCACACTAAAATTGGCCTCTTACTATAAATTATATATTTAGTTTTGTACTTTTATTGTGTTTAAAAATTCCACTGCACTTATAAAAACTTGTTTTTTAAAGATTGTAGAAGAGAAAAACAGGGGAAGGGGGAATGTAGTCATTGCTAGTTTCTGTTTTAATTTTTCAGTTTCTCTCGAAGTCTTAACATTTGTATGTTAATAAGTTAAATATCAATAAAAAAAAAAGGCTTAAAATATTATAAAGCATTTTATAATTGACTACAAACGAAGGAAATATATGGTGATATGTAACTGTTGTAAACATACAAATAAACTACTGCATAACAGCTCATCTATTCTAAAAAAAAATTTTAATCAGTTCGAATAAATTCATCACTCATTCAACTGTGAGGATAGTATGTTATATTTTCTAATACTCACTTAATTCAGAATATGTTTAAATTTTGTTACAAAAAAAACCTTTTTTTTTCTCCATTTTCGAGTACTGTTATTAGAGTATAACTAAAAAATATTATTTTTTTCTTCTGCATAAAGTATTTTGCGAAATAATTGAAACTTTTGATAAAGATTTAATTTTTTAATTTTTTTTTAATATATATATATATATATATCACCTTATTTTAATTTTAGAATTTTTATAAATTTATGCACAATCTTCCATAGTTCCAGCTGTATTATTTAGCGCATTATCTTAACTATCTTTCACAGAATGTACCATATTATTTCATTGAATTTTAAAATTTTTGAATTCTTTCTTTCTTTTTTTTTGCTTATAATTTTTCACGACTGTCATGCATTTACAATTTTACAATTCCAAGTATTTTTTACTATCAGTATAATGTATCAAATTATTCTACTCGTTGAATAAGGATTTTGTTACATTATTCCTTTTTAAAAAACGCCACAAAATTACGTATAACTGAGTTTTTTTTATTGTTTTTCGTAACGTCTGATAAAATAAAATAATAGCAAAGCTATAAATAACTTTACTAGAAACAAACACCCGCATTGAATTGTGAAAAAAAAAAATCCACGAAATTAAGAAAAATATAACTAAAAAATATTAAAATTTACTGTAGTGAGAATTATAAAACATTAAAATATTTTAAAAATAATTAAAATTTTAAATAATTATTTTTTTTTGAAGATGAAGTTTCTTTTTTTTCTTTTTGGAATGCATAATTTATGTGTGTCCATGGTGAACATAACTATTTTCTTATAATTTTATAAAATTGCTCAGCTCAATTTTGTAAAAAGACACCATTTGTCAGTGTAATAATTAATACAATTAATACAATACATTCTTCCTAAATTTAGGTAATGTAACATAATTTGAAATATATTGTGTTTATGTAACAAAAATTGTCCATCAGTAATCCTTAATATTAATAAATAATTTTAATAATATTTTTGTAATTGTCTCTAAACAAACGATGGATACTATCGGTGAGTAAATTATTCGCAAACAGTATAACTTTACAAATAAGTAAAAGAAGTTTCATAGTTTTAACAGATACGAGAAAGATTGAGCTGAACTATTTTAAGTATGGTTTCTATGCATTATAATATTTATTATTTTTGGTGACATGAAAGTATGCAAAATTATTCTATTTGCCAATCTATATGTTAAAGAAAATTTTGAAGCTTTATGTTAAAAACTACTAGTTAAATTATCAAAAACTTCTCCTCGATAACATTTTTATACAACATGAATTTCTTCTAAAAACCACTAATGAAACATAAATGCAGAAGTTAAAATTTATTTCCAAATAATGAAGTATGCAAATGATGTAAACTAAAACAATGAATTATTTATTCTTATCGTAAAAATGGTCTTTATTGGTGTGCCCTTGTAACCCTCAACTTTAAATCACAGAATCGCAAACCCCTCTAAGGGTAAAGTGTAACCTCCAGTCTCCCCCTGCAGATTTTTAAGCGATGCATGTTAAATCTGTTGAGGCCTACTGTCCCTCGTTTGCGTAATGTTTAAATAGTGGGACCGAGTTCACCTGTCATCGTCGTCACTCTGATCAAGTTCAAAAATTACGAGGTCCGTCACAAAAATTTTTCATATTGCTTTTCAGAGTGAAGTTAAGGAAACAACAATCAATGACAGTCTGATTTTCAATTTTGCACAACTTATTGCTGCAAATCTTTTTACCCACTATGTACCTGTGGATTCTGTATATCACTTATATTTAAATAATCATCTTATAGAACGGCAATAAATGTTACACCAAATTTGAGAAAGATTTGATGAAAGCTTTGTTAAATTTTATTTTTATTAATGTATTATAATAATCCTTGCTTTCTGTTACGCCTGCATTTGATTACTTACAAAATAAGATACATTTTGAAATTGAATAATTTCAAAATATGGCTCACATAGTGATACATTTTCTTTTTCTTTTTAGTCTTTTACATTTTCCCATAGGATTCGGAATTGCAAAATTCAATTCGAACTGGTAAAATGAAAAAGGTACAGTTATGAAATACACTTTTTAAAAATTGTGATAGCTAAGACAAACACCTCTCACAGCTGTTTATAAATTTTCCAAATTCAAAATATCTCCACCCCTAAATGGCTGACAAACGAACGAAGCAGATAACAGCCAGGGAAATCACAGGTGCTTAAAAACATTCACGAAAATAATAAGTTATACCCAAACTTAGTTTACTATTGAATGTTAAATAGCATACTCGCATTTGTACAATTTAAAGACAGAAAGAGGTTGATTTTAAAGTCATATACTTAAAAAGTAGATAATTGTACAAAGCGCAATTACAATTAAACACTATATTAATTTAAAAAGTTTGTTCTCATAAATAACTTTACTCATACTTTTTGCTTTAATGCTTCAGAAAGTGTTTTTGTCAGAGCTAGAAGGATGTAATTAAAATTTAAATAAATTCTTCCTACACTTTGTTTCTTCTAGATTTTCTCAGTTTTCTTCCTTAAAATATTCTTCAATACGATTAATGCAGTTTCTTCAAGAGTCTGATAAAAGAAATGATATATTTGATTAAAAAGGGAGCAAAACTTTTTGAATTAAGAAGTCACAAGACTAATAGTTGGCTTTCCATATTCAAAACTATAATTCTTACATTATGTATATAAAGTATTAATAAGGAAGAATTTGTTGTTAAGATGATAAAAATAAATTAAGAGCTATTAAATCAATAACTATTTTAATATCGAAAAATAAGAACAATTGCATCTATTTCATATAAGAGCAAAAACACATTATCACCACTGAGACAAATTTGAAATATTCTAATCAAGACGATTTGTATAAAATTATTAAAGAATTAAACTATATTTACATTACTTTTTGTAATCAGGTTTTCTAAGATTTTCAAAGGTGTGATTTTCTTTTCATGCCAAAGTATTTAAGAATCTAAATAAATACTTTTAGAAATTTGTGTTTTGAGTTTCATCGAAGTAGATTATTTAATAAACAAATGTGATTTTTGTGCATTTTTCTCACTTCTATATATTTGAGGTCGGACTGCTTTCAGAAAAACTAATTATTCCATCTTACAAGCAAAACCTGGGAATAATAAATAAGCAATTTGTATAAAACCTGTTGTAACCCTCTCTATCTTTACTTCCACTTCTTTTTAATCAAAAAGTTACCAGCGGAAAGGCCACAATAGCTCAGTGGTCATGGCTGCTGGATTCGCGGCTAGCAGTTCGTCGAGACGGTGGTCCAAGCCTTGATGCTACTAAAGACCCGCCAGCCGAGGCCGATGCAATGCTAGATCTGAGGTTCAAAGTCCTCAATGTCAGTCCATCAATTAAAAAGCCCTCGTGTTTGCTTTTAGAGCGATAATAAACCAACTAAAATTCTTTTTACCTAAGTATATCGTAGCAAAGAAAAATGCTTATAGAAGCTTTTTCACTTCTTTTCCGAATAAATACATACATTAAATATTAGATAAAAATATTAAAAATAAACAAACTACTATTTGTTCGATAACAACCGATATTATCGTTATATTTTTGTAGCTTTTACAGCTACCTCTAAAATATCATTTTGCATATCAATTCACACTGCACAAACAATGGTACTTTTTAATACCAAGTCCTCCTTGTTGAGTTTAGATATCAGTTCTATTCATAAAACTGTTTTGCCGATATAAATGAAAACTAATGATAATTTCTATTAAGTAAAAGGTTACTTAATACTTAAGGATTTTAAGAGTTTAGCTAATTTTTAAAAAGAATATGAGGTACCAAGAAAAGGAGAGGGTGACTTCATTGATGATTAAGCAATACGTAACTGAACCAGAAGCATAACAT
>BMAW01019983.1:0-14942 GCA_019974015.1 Nephila pilipes
TATATATATATATATATATATATATATATATATATATATATATATATATATATATTATAGTCTTTGTTTCCTCTGATATATTTATATTGTTCCTAGGTAAGACACCGTTCATCAAAGTTAAAGTTATCAACCAAGATCTATTCAGGTGTGTTTCGTTTTTCTGGGAATCAGAATTTCAAAGCAATTTTTGAGACCAAATACTTCAAGATCAACTGATTAACAAATTCTGCAGATGATTGATTGCAATGAATTTCGAGCACTTAACCGACTGAAGCACTAATTATTGCTAAGACTAATGCGAACTTCAACTTTTATGGCACGGAAAGCAGTGCCAAAGGCATTTAGCCACTGAAACATTATTAATATGTTTCTTTATAATCCGAATGCACTCTTTTATGTTACAGACTCGAAATCCCCAGCATTTATGAAGGTTTTATCCTACCTAGGGCGAATTAATATTTTAATGTGATTTCCTTAAAAGCATCTCAGAAGGAAATGTATTATAATAATTATTAATAATTCCCAAAATGGCGTGCTAGGGTCTAACGGATTTTAAGCACTTAACCTGCTGAAGCGCAAATTTTTATTAAGACTAATTCGAACTTCAACTTTTATGGCATAGAAATTAGTGCGATAGACATTTAACCGTTGATATAACATATTATTAATACGTTTTCTTAAAATTTTAATGTGCCATTTTCAAAGTTATAGGCTCGAAATCCTCAGGATTTATGTCTTTTTTTTTAATCTTACATAGTGTAAGTATATATTAATTTGATTTGGCTTCTTCAAAATAATTTTAGAAGGGAAATGTGTGTTAGATTAATAATTAAATAATTCCTACAATGACGATATATATGTCTAACTATCAGAGATAATTCGGATTACCAGATAATATTATATAAATAAGCATGATACATTAATATTAAGGCGAAGTGTAACAAATTAGTTTCAAAATATAATTTGATTTCGAAGATATAGATTTCATAAATACTTTATAGAAGGATATGAGTGGAATAAAAGGCATTGTACACAAGTTTACACTAAAGAGTTCGAATAAAAAGGAAAATTAATTTTTGCCGTGTCTGAATTCGATCATCACAAATATTATATGTTTAAGTTGCCGAGTTCTGGTATGAATTAAACCATGTGCTTATGATTTGGATTATACCATTACAGAGTTTTAATCATACTAGAATATAGTTTTTAAAACATTTTAGATGAAAGCATGTTTTGAAGTAGTTTAATGAAGTAAAGCGTTGCAGTTGTAAGTTTTTGTAGAGATCTACGCAGTTGTTCAAAATAATCGTGTAAGTATTCGAGTTGTTTCTTTATAAATGTTAAGGTGTTTTATAATATGGTGCAAATGTTCAGAAAAGAAATTATAAAACTTATCCAAGTGAAAGATTACAAAGATTCAATGGAATTTAAAAAAAAAAATGAAAATTTTGCATTTTATTGTTATTTTTTGACTTACGTAGTTCATGCACAATAGCAAAGAATTTTTGCAGGTAGCAAATCACTAACCTGATTCGATGTTTTCATTAATATTTCGTTTGCCATTTCATTTTTTTTTTCAAATGTGATTTTATAAAAATAATTTTTGTTATACTTTTATAACTTAATTATCGATTGTGAGATTTATTATAGTTAAATAACAAGTGTCAAAACACCAAAGCCAATCATTGGAGGGTCGCATACCACCCTCTTGTTAAAGTCTTTAGTCCCTAATTTAGATTGATGTATATGCTTAGGTAGTCAGTTAGGACTACTATAATTCAAAAATATGAGTATTTCCTTGTATATACTGTTGTAACTTTAATTCATTTTTTTTATTAGGCTTGTAAATCGATTGAAAAACTATTTTTGAAAAAAAAAGATTTGGAGTTAGAACAAAAATCCAAAAATAGTTATCTGTGTTATGCACAATATGGTCATTACAGGCATTTGGTTACTTTACAATACCCAAAAATTGTTGAATTATTTTAACACTTTTCTAGTAACCGATACATGTTAATAAAGTTTTCAGAAAATTTATAATTTTCATAATTTACCACGTAATTCCGAATGCTCTTAGAGATCATGACTCATTCTCACTTCCTATAAACCCCCTTTTCCCATTCTTTTATCTTACATATTGCGCCAAGAGAAAGATTCCAATACTTTCCTAATTAGTGGAATAGGGAAGGATAGGGTCTTTTATTTTATCTCGTGTGCCTCTTTTAAAGGCTAGAAAGAGAGCGAGAGAGAGAGAGAGAAAAATCTCGAGTTGAGTTGAAACGGAGTCGTTGCGCTTCGGCTTCGGCGGAAAAAGAGCTACGACCGTACGTGGATAGGCCTCGCATGGTTACTTGTGCATGGATCAGCCCTGAGGCGAAGGGTTGCTCAAGCGTCGCCAAGTCCGTCGCCAAATGTCGAGTTGTTTGGTCCCTTTAATTTTTGTCAATTCTAATATGTAGCTTTAGCATTAATTTTTGCAATTTATTTTTTTGAATGTGGCAAGATTTGATTGATATGGTGGAGTCAAATTTCGTTGAATTAAACGTGTTTTACGTTAATTATAGGAAGTGTTTCTCACATGTTTATTTTATGACCTTAAGATTTCAGCATTAAATTAGGTATTTTATTACTCAAGACTGAAATAATGATATTGATGCAAAATGTTAAAATTCATACCGATAAAATGCTGCAAAATATAGGAGAAAGGAGTTTTACTAATATCGTTTTTCCCCTTTGTTAATATATATATAAACTCCCAATGTCATTTTTGTAGCATTTTCATATTACCTAATGGAAAAATTAAAAAATTCGTTATTCATTTATAACCTGCAGGGTGTGATTTTCAAAAGTATTTAATCTTGCAATCTGATAACTTTAATAATTTTTGAAATAGTTATTACGTCATCATAATAAATAATTATTTTGATCAAAACAAACTTAAAAATACTGATATTTAAATAGTACTGCCAGCTAATTGATTATTACTTGTCACAAAAGAAAAGTAGCCTCGTAACTTGAATACAAAAATTATCATTCTGTTAGAACCCCTTTTCTTTAAAAGAAAATGTATTATTTGTTAGGTTTTGTAACAATTTATTAGCTTTTCTGTTCTAACCTTTATTAAATCTACTATCTCAGTCTGAAGCAATAACAGTATTGAGCTTACTTGTTTAACATTTAATAGTAACTGTATATGTTGCTCTTTAGAATCAAAAATAACAGTTCAAAGCCAAAAATAATGTAATATCAGCTTTTTCCTACAGTTACGGATGTCATTAAAGAATAATTTATTTATCCGTCATTGTGTGTATATGGTTTTCAAAAGTTAGAGTAAATAATTATTAACGGTATAGTGTGATGTAGTACAAATTTAAAATGTATGTGATATGGTACATCTTTATCCACACCAGACCAATTCTAAGATCTCAATAAATAAATAAATAGAAGTTCTGCTACTTCATTGATAAACTACATGAAATAAAAGATTTTTTTTCACTACTAACTTAAAATTCATTTAATTAAATTTAAAACGTAAGCCAATAATTTTAAGAGATCTAGACCATAACACCAGATAAAAAATAATTCTACATTATACTGCGATCCTAGAATCTTACCATTAGAACTGAATCCGTTACCTTCATCAACAGCCAACCAGGTAACAACCTAAGCTAAAAGCATTTTTTTTTAAAATTAAGACAATGGAAATTTAGCCATTCTAAACAGCACATAAAAGACAAATGAATTCTGGATTCTGTCGCCTTTGGCTCCTAATGTAGCTCCAAATCTGATAATTTAATATAGCCAAAATATGTATAAGCTTACAATTTTGTTACCTACAACGATATAGTTTCTGATTCTGAAACTTCATCGCTTGAATTATGATGTAGCTCCGTGCATGATACAACAGACATACACACACAGTTTTAATTACCATCATTAGCCAATCCTAACCAATGATCGAGGCTGATCCTATGCAACTACCAATAGGTATATAACAAAGCTCATTACTAAACTAAACATAAGCCAACTGTTTAAATTTTAATCAACAAAGAGCAAAGACAATTTGACAACTCTAATTATTCGTATCAGAATAAATCCTGGACCGCCACTAGTAATTCAGAATGAAGTTCCATACAAAGTGTAAATCAAAGTCGTACTATTTAAATTTAAATCAAGCCAAAGAAGGGATAAACTAGCAATTCTAACTACCACTCCTCTCACTTCAAGACTCATTGAAAGCATTTGGCGATGCGAGTCACGTACCAAAGAGGCACCCAACGAGCCAAACACACAGGAAGGAGAAACTAGCCAGAATAAAGTTGGGGGGAGGCCACTCCATGTGAAGAAAAAGAATAAATAATAACACTGATAATAAATAAAAAAAGGCATCGGCTTCTAACGTAGAAGTAGAATAGGGGGACACGAGAACTTCAATGGAAGTGAACTCTATGAACCTTGGCAGTATTTTCTCCCACTTTGGGAAACGGACAGTTAGACCTACTTTTTGCGCGGTCGCAATGTCGCTTTGAGAGAGACTTAACCGGTTTTTGTTCTAGGGCAGGCCCTTGTCACTCTGATGCCTGTTTGAAAGAGACAAGAACCTAGTTGAAATGCAAGAATTTGCTTGCTGGGAAGGCTTAAGCGCATGAAAAAACACCAAAGAGATTCGATTAAGAGATAGGAAATGGAATAGGTGAAAAAAAATGTGACGGATTTTGAGACTGTGAATTGGAAATGAATTTGCTTAAGTGTTTAGTCATCAAAGTATTTCAAAATGGGAACTAGATAGCTGCACATGAGAAATGTAATCTAATGAAAAGCTGTGTTCAAACTCAGTAACAGAATTCTCCAGGGTCTTACCTAACATGAGAATTTAAATATTTTGATGACATTTCCATGAAATGTTTATCATCTACATATGTTTAGAGCCATTTTTTCTATGGATCCTTTTTTTTATTTTGGGAAACTTTTTGCACAGGGGTAAAAATAAATTGATAATCAATAGAAAGTGTGAAAGGATAAATAAGCGAATCAACTTTCGAATTATTTTTAAAGGAAGAGTTGGAAGCAATAGAATATGCTAAAAGAACTCTTTTATAAATATATAATGCTTATAAATAACATACATTTAGTTCTTAATAATAAGTACTTTTCCCAACATTAGAATTCATCAACCTTAATCTGTATATAGCACTTCTTGTGTTTGAGAATGAAAAAATAAATAAATTATTGACATTACCAATTTGTAATATATTAGCTTTCACTTAAGACACAATATATTGAATTTCGAGAAGAATTTAGATTTTCTTCACGTCTCTATAATCTCCCCTTATGATGCTAATATTGACTAATTCATCTACTGACTGATAAATATTAACTAATGTCATAAATTACAAGAATAAGTAATGATTAGTTTGAGAAGATCTTTTGAAACTCTTTTTACTAACTTTTTCCTGTTCATTAATTCCGATTAAATTTATTCAATTTTTTTTCCCTTCAATTTTTCATTCACCAAACTACCTCAAAAATTGAATTAAATAAGTCGTTGAGTTAAAAGACTGTCTTCGCTTAATGTCAAAGAATCTGACAGAAATTTCGAACACAGTTCCAGGCAGAAAATTGCTCCAATTTTCATATAAGTTTGCGACTTTGTAACACATATATCCGTTTATGATACAGTATTCTTAAAATTTAGTAACATTCCAAAAATACACCTCTTTTTCATTTAAACACGCAAAGTTTAAAATCCAATTAGCATCACAATATAGGAAGCGAAATATGGAACACATATTACATCAGGAAAAAAAGGGATTGGCTGAGATAAAAATTAATAGTATTTTAAAACATGCTATTCTTTAAAGGACAGCGAAATCAGAATAATTTACTAATATTCTAATTAATATTCAAACATTTTCTCATTCGAAAAAGCGTTCCAATTTCGGACCCTATTCTTTAACATTACGTGAAGACAGAAGAAAGAGCCTTAATTAAAAATTTATCATAAGTATTATTGTTTAAGACTGCTATGAAACTTAATTTGTGTAATTGAGTTATAGCTATCTCAAAAGACATTTGCGTTTTATATCTGATTTTGTGTAAATAAATTAATTTGTTTTTAAAATCCTTTCTCGATTCATTTATCGTGAACTATTATATCGACTATTACTTCTAAAAAAATTAATAAATTAAAATTTTATCGGTTGCAAAAAAAAGTCGATTTCTTGTGAATACTTAGGAAAAATCTCTAATTAAATTAGATTACTAAAATCAGCATAGTTTTGTCAAATCAGAAATGTTGAAATAATACACTAAAGTATTTCGAGGGCAACATACAATTACGTAAGTAAAAATCACCATCGAAAAAATCTATGAATAGATTTTTTTCGATGATGATGCGAACGTCTGTTGTGAGAATATTTTGCAACAAGCGCTATGTATACTTATTTTAATATCGCAAGAGCTATAGAAACAACAACAAATCCATATTTCATAAATTTATTCTATACTGAAATAAATCCCTGATTAATTTTCCGTTAGCAGTGATTTAAAACTGAAATGTGAATAATTTTTGCGAAAATTTGAAAAGAAATTCTTGTCTTCGTAACTAGTGCACACACACGCTCATTTACCTTTAACTTCTAAGAATGCTCTACTACATTGTTTGAGATGAGAACTTCGTTTTGATATTGATGTTCGTCTTGTGAAAGAACCGTGACATATGTTAGTGAGATTAACTAAAAACAAATCTAGTGAATAAGATAGATTTAACGTCCCGCATAGAAGCCGCACGAGAGCTTTTCGTGACGGACTTCGTAATTTTGAACCTCATTCAAGCAACGAGAATGCCACCTAAGATAGCCTCTTTCTCTTCAAACTTCCACAGCACGTAAATAGGAGGACTTGGAGCCTTGACAGATTTAGCACGCATCAGACCCGCTACATTACAGGTCCTTAGTGGCATCAGGACTCGAAGCTATGAACGACGAAAAGAGTCCGAGTCGTAAGTTCACGATCATGACCACTAAGCTAACAGCCAAGTAAATAGGAAAGAGGGGGAGAGAAAGGAATTAGAGAAATTTCTAGGAACACTATATTGGCTCGAGCAAATATGACGCGATATACTAAGTGAGTACACTTGACTTCGATTCCGTCACTAGAACTCTACAGGAATCGGATGTAGTTACGCATAATCATCTGTTTATAGTCACCAAGATAAGAAGTTTCTCATTGTAATACCTGGTTAAGGAAGCAGCTTGTTAATTGCTCCCCGTTTTTAATTAATATTGATATTGTTTTTTAAAAATCAAATAACCTGATAAAAGCTTTTGGCTAATTATTATTACGTCGCTATGCCTCTTGATCATAATGAAGACAATTCGCTGAATTTTAATTTTAAAAGAAACTCCAAAATAATTTTGGTCAGTCTACAATGTTAATTCTAAGCTATCTTTATAAAATCGTCAATGATTCAATACCTTTAGATTAAATTCTGTCTTTTTTTTTTTTAAGTAAGGCATACACATATTAACGATCGAGATAGTTTGCCTTATTTTATCGAAAACTTGTTGAGATAAGCAACTTCAAAGTTTATTTTTTTTTTAAATTTAATAAGTTTGAATTTAAAGTAATTTATCAGAATAAAGTTTTTGAAGTTCTTAGCTTTATATACGGATGTTTGATCAAATAAAACATTTAGAATAATTAGCTTTCATTTCTCTTAGATTGAAAATACGGGACCAAAAACGCTTGCCGAATTAAAAAAAAATAATCTTCTATAAATTATGATTTTAAGTATCGAAACATGCAAGCAAAAATTAAAAATAAATTGAAGATATTACAAATCTCTTTCAAAAAATTTACTCAATATGTACTTATTATACTTCAGAAATATACTTTTTAGCAATAGAAAATATTCCTGAATTGACTACTCATTTAAATCAAATGAAGCAAGCTTCCAAGACAACAAAAATTTATTACTTTATTTCAATATTACTTGCTCAAACAATATTAAAATTACAACAAAACATTGTTTTTAAGAATATATATCACTGATTTAATACAGCAAAATATTTTGGAGTTTATATACATATATATGCCCTAAAATTTAAATGACCTAATTGCAACATTTCTTAAGACTGTAATATTATTCAGAAGGGTCATGGTAATATCATTTTTGTAGTTTAATACCTTAAACAAGAATCTTCGAATGCAGTTTACTGTAACGCTGTTGTCTGATGCAATAGAATGTAGTAGTCATTATTATTTAATAAAGAACGAAAAGCAGATTCTGCCCGAACTTCAAAGGGACTTCAGCATTCTTTCTAGAGTAAACGCATGATACTTGCCATTTTTATGTTAGTTAATCTAGACAAAAAAATTTAAAAGCCAATGAACCATTTTATTCACTAGAGCTGAAAAATCATATAATAGCAGGTGGGAATGATAGACATTATATATAAAATGTGACGATAGTTCTCCTAATATGACAAGAATGACATCCAGGTTGGAAATAGCAACGAATTGAAAGAGCTGTACCGCCGTGATACACACATACACACACACACACACACATATATATATATATATATATATATATATATATATTAAAATGTGTGTGTGTGTGTGTGTACAATGAATTTTTCAGAAATGAAATAAATCACTAAATCATCGGATATTTGAACAATTTTAATAATTGATTCGTAGAAATTGGTTATTGAAATAATAAGTGGAAAACAAAAATAATTAAGCGAAATTATCCTTAATTTCAACACTAAAAATATCTTGATACTACCAAAATTTTAGCAGTTATTGAACCTCTTAATCCTTTCGTAATTTAATTTTTAACGCATCAAACATTTGAAATTCCAAGAGTTTGGTTTCAGAATATCTCGTAAAATTTTAAAAATTCAACTAAAATAATCTAAGACACAAAAAATAGGTATTGTAATGCACTTTTAATAAAAGTAATACTACGAATACAACACAGCGCATTTTTTTTTTTTTTGAAAGTTAAACTATTGAATTATTGCCTATTCTGTTGAAATAGAGAAACAAGATTCCAAAATAATTCTAAAGATTCCAAAATTCCATTCCTAAATTTTAATTTCAGTTCATTTACTAATTTCTGAAGGATTAAAAGTTAGCGGTAGAAAATTTTAAGCAAAATCGTTTCTAATGCTAATATTACAAACACCAAAATTTGTAGCGATTTCTTAGCAATTGAAGTAAATCACTTTCAGCAATCTAATTTTCAGCTAACTGTCCCTAAAAGTAGGATCGAATCATTTTTAAGACTTTAACTGAATTAAATACCATAAATATCATCATATAATTATTGGAAGACTTGGACTCTCTATCATTGGACTCTATTTAACTACACTTTGAGACTTTACAGGATTTTGTTTGTATTGTAGTAATCTCTCAATGAAGAGAACGTGACTTATGTAGATCAGATTAGATTTATTGAAACATAAGGAACAGGTTAGATATATTGCTTTTATTAGCAGCAAGGAATTCAATACTGAAGTTGCATGGTTTGTGGTAGAAATAGTGAGTTGTGTGAGACATCTGTATCACACCTGCGCTGAGCAAGGAGCATTGGAAGAGAACATGGAAAGGATCTACAAAGGGTCAGTGAATTGGATCCTCATCTCTGAATCTACAAAGGACTCGAACCCGATTGTTTCGATAAGGTGAGTGTTTACTTAATATATTAAAGTCAGACTCTGACGTGTATAGGAAATATTCGCACAGGGTTAATATTCATAGATCATAATTATAAACATTCATTATCATCACTGTTGACTTTATATTCATTTGACAGTTTTTATTTGTAACTCTTCCAGATTTAGAATGAGGAGAGAGAAATAATAACGGGGCGTTACACAAGGATTTCTGAATATTTAAAATAAGCGCTTGAATTTCAATCTTTAAAGATCTGAGACAACCAAGGACAAAGTTTTAAAAAGCAAAACTCTAAGCTTCAAGATCAATGTACGAAATAACGTTAAAATAATAATAATAAAAAAACAAGGTAAAAGTTATTAAGTAAAAACCAGCACTAATTTGGGTGCCACTGACACCTCGCAGCTATGAGAATTCTGAGAACCGAGTAATCTCCTGTTTCTACCGATCAAGATCTGAGACAGCCAAGAGCAAGGATTCGAAAATCCATTTCTAAATTTCAACGCCAATTTCTGTAGCAACAGCCAACAAGAGAGAATAAAAGAATTCAAATGCAATTTTCCGCTCGCCTCCTGCCACGAGGAAAATCTGTCTCTTGAAAAAACATTCCACCCTTTACAGACAGTATTTCTAAGGTCTTTCCTGCAGCTCACACTTCACAAAAGAGAGCGAAAAAGATAAGAGCTTGTCTCCTTTCGCCTCTGAGGGTCGACGCCGGAACGTGACTGGAACACCAAAGTGTCCTCAGCTCCGGCCCCACAGCAACCCCTTCTCTTCTGAACTTCGGACATTCCACTGTCGAGGTACACTTGATGGAAAAGAAAAAAGAGACAAAGGAAACGTAATACAAATGCCTGCGCTGTTCTGCTTTTGGCTGGTATAGGCTCCCAAAGATAGACTGTTTAATTGTGAAGTAATTCTTATATTCGTGTTTATTTCCATGGTGAAACCAACAAAACTTATCGTTAGGTAGCAAAACTTAGGTTGAATTGTACTTCACTACGACGGCTTGAAGTTGGATTTATTCCATGTAGAATAATTTAAAAGAGAAAAATGTCCATATTTCTCAAAATTAGATTATTATTTGTAGAACCTGTATGATTTTATTTTGGTCGTTTAGAAGAATTGATTAATTTCGAGTATATTTAGTGATACAATCTGATACCATTAGCACGTGATAGTCAAGACCATGTCTACTAAGCCTTAAGTTAACCAAACCACGAGTTACAGATATAAATACAATGTGTGGTTATTAAATAACGAGTTTGGTTCAGCTACAAAAGAAGTACACATGTGCCAGACGCCAGCGACCGACAGCTATTTAACGTGAAGTGGTTTCTTTCGAATGCAGAGCCTCTTGATTCTGTAAACAAATCCGTATAGCTGTAGCCTTTATTCGCATTAGAGTTATTTTCTTGTTTCGCCGGAAAAATGATAAGTGAGCAACGAATCATTAAGAAATTTTACATGAAACTTGGAAAAAAGCTACTACTGAAACTTATAATTTATTGATAGAAGTATATGGCAATTAATGTTCATCGCATGCATATGTTTTTGAGTGGTTTAAGTGTTTCCGAGATGGATGAGAAGACGTTGAAGATAATTCACGCCCGGATCTCCCTCCTACAACAAAAACGGATGACAATTTCAAAAAAGTTAGTAATCTTGTTCTATCTCCTCGTCAGTTACGTATTCGTGCAATTGCAGAGGCCGCAGGAATTGATAAAGAATCCATACAGCGAATTTTTCCATTAAGACAATGGCTGGATCATTCCACATTGCCTGTCAAGAGGTTTCTAGCCAAATACAACATCCCAGTGTTAGACCATTCACCTTATTCGCTGGATCTATAGCCATGCGACTTCTAACTGTTTCCTAAGGTGAAATCTGCATTTAAAAGAACAAGATTTGAATTGTTGAAGCTGTGATAGAGAAAGTGGCACGCGTCCTGAAGGAGCTGACAAAAGAAGACTTCTGCCACTATTTCGAACAATGGAAGATTCATATTAGGTCATTGTAGGGATAGAGGAGGGTTATAATAAGTAAATATGTATGACATCAAAATAAAATGTTTCACATCTTCAGTGTCGTTATTTAATAGCCAATCTTGTGGAACGAAAAATCAAATGAAAAAAAACATTTATCAGGATTGGTATTTTCTATTATCCTAGCCCATTTTCTGGCAATCCTTGTATTATAATCAACGTTATCAACAAAGCAACGAATTTTAAAAAGCCTCATTTTTAGTTAACCATGCACGTAACATTTACTCAGGTAGATTAGGTTCTCTGGCAATTTCTGATTGTCTCTTCTCCTTTTTGAATTCGTTCGAAAACATAAAAGATTTTTCCTCAATCGCATAAGCCTTTGGTCCCCGTTTACACTCTTTTGACTTTAATTTTAATTATTTCAAAAATCTTATATACAAGAAAAAAAATCTTTATAACTCTTAAAATATGACGTGTACAAAATGGTTGACATACAGCTGTCTCATTGAAAGAGCTTGAAAATAATCTTTTCCAATATATAGGAATCAAAAATGAAACATTTCACTCTCCATGAATTGGGGATTCTTTTATATAGAACATAAAAAAAGTATTGTCTGCTCTTAACAAAAAGTCTTCACATCATCCGAAACAAAAATTAACTTGAATTTCATATAAAGTAAAAAGGAAATTTTGATACCTCAATTTCTGGGAGTGATGCTGTCTGACCACATTGTCGAGAGAACCATAGAACAGATTCGCGTGCTACTGAACCACGTGTTAATGGAGTCAATCTGTATTGATTTTCTTAGTAAAATCCAAAATAAATAAATGTACTTTTAAATTAGAGAGGGACTGATTCTTTGGAAAACTAATTTCATAAGGGTTGAATAATATGCCAGGGAAGGGATCATCTGTGATTCTTTATCGATATAAATTTGGCCTTGTTGGAGATGATTTATTAAATGGGGAAATAATCTTGACATTCTTACTAGCTGAAGGGTTATACATTTAACGTGTTATTTAGCTATTGCAGTTTAGGTCCGTTTATTTTGGTATATACTCATTTTCTAAAAACATTCATTTACGTTACAGTTGATTTTAATTTATATAGTTTATTTTGTTTTTCATTTTTATATTTGTCTTCATGGAGATTCACTACTTTTTCTCTGTAGATAATATTTTAAGTGATATGTTTAAAATTAGTAAAATTACTTTGTGTTACTCAACAAATTACTGAACGTTGAGTCTAATTAATGAATTAATTTGTGTTACTTTAATTTGCTTGCTAAAAAGGAAAAAAAAATTTTTTTTGTTATTCGATTACCAGTTTATTCTAAGTCCTTGTGACTGTTTTGGATATGAAATTATTTGCTGAGTACATAGTTTTATTTAGGTAGAATGAAATTATACTTAATTAAAAGTTATCTAGTAATTATGTATTGGTTAAATTTTGAAATTGTAGAGCCTTTGATTTTATCAGTGAAATAGTTTCTAGTTACACACCTTTCATGGCTGAAGGCTAATAAATATTTTCTAAGATGCTTTCTTCTAGTTGGTTAGACAATGGTAATAATTGGTTGTTTTGGTGAAAAATAGTTCCAGTCGAGCCGTGAATTCGAGACTTTATTCCTCTAAAAACCCGTTGTAATTAAAACAGATAACTTTTAAGTCCTCCAGTGTTGTATGAGTTAGGAGATGAAGTAAATAGTTCTGAGGTAAACTTCGATACATTAAAAATTAAGAAGTATGCCACCACAAGAGCAACTCCTACTGCAGCGCTAATTTACTCCAAGGGCAATTAAAAAGTCCCTGTGGACTTTTTAGGAGATGGAGTATTAGGAATTTGAAATATGAATGGTATATGACAAGAAGTGATCGTTTTTCTTTTTTCTAAGAAGTCTATGAATATGATGCACTACACATTCCAAAAAACTGTCGCCATAACTTCTCTGATCGATGAGACCGCCTTCATCTTCTTTGGAGTAAGTTCACTAGAAGTAACCCATTAGTTTTGATAGTTGCTTTGTTTCCAGTTATAATGAAGAATTTAAACTCATCGATGGCGACATCTCGACGAACAGCTATGAGAGTTTTATTTTACCATTATCTGCTGCCAAGTAAAAAACTAACCAAAGATTCAGTGTTACATTTGTTTAAACACTGTTTAACAGGTGGCAGCACACAAAGCTAACTTTAAACTGCCTTAAAAGGTCAATTGATCAAAAAAAGATTGAACCATCCTCGTATACACACCCACGAGGTTGCATTTCTTTATGCAAATGAATAGGGACTGAAGAGAAGTATATTTCTTAATTTCCTTTATAAAACTTTCTCCTTATAATACTGAAAGGGCAGATAAAAATTTTAATTGAAGGAACAGACTGCAAGAGGAATTAAACGAGATAAGGCCCAGAAAGTATTGTAATTCTGTAATTATAGTAACTGACTTTAATAGTAATAATTGGATCTGGATCTAAGTTGAGATTTAATTATAGATGTAACTAGAATCTTAATTCCTTTAATTAAATTTAGTATTTGCTGTTCATAGACAGAGACTTATTTTGGTTATTTACTGTGAGTTGTAATAACTCCGCCAAATAAAATAATGATATTTTAATCTAACGTCTTTGTATGTCTCATCCTTGAGGCCTGGACACTATTCTTAGAAAATTGTGAAATACAATTCTTAGGGATTCCACTTCCTTGGTTGCAGAATGATTAAAATCCAATGCATTTGGAATTATTGTCTCTTCTTATTGATTTTCATTTTAAAATATTACTTTATTTATTTGTAGGTATTTTTTTTATCCATTAAATTATGCAATTATTTATTTGGTGATTTTGTTTAAAAATTTAACAAAAAATCAAGACTTGAAGTAAAATGTAGTTTCCACTTTCACCATTCCAGTAAAAACAGTTATTTATAGCTTTCTTTAAGAAAGCAATTGGCTCTAAGAAAAGTGAAAAACAACAAGAATATTCGAGTGTTTTCAGTAAATCACACACGTGTTTACGAAAAGGGAATGGTTTTTCTCAGAAGAATGAATAAAACATTCATATATTTTTTTTCTGGAACACTGAATACTTTATGTGGCTTTCTTGATTTAAAATGCAGTTTTCCAAGATTTTCTTAGTAATGAGAATTGCTTATTGAAATTCTTTTGTCCTTAAGGGTTTTAACGATGTCTATTGTATATTATTTGAAATGCACTTTTTGTAAGGAAAAAGGGTATTTTTATTTAAATTTATTAATATGCATAAAACATTTAA
>BMAW01019988.1:578-16212 GCA_019974015.1 Nephila pilipes
TTTTTTTTTTTTTTTTTTTTTTTTTTTTTTTTTTTTTTTGTCGAATAGCTAGAAAGGAAGAGGTTTGTTTCGGTTCTGCACCTCATGTGAAGTATCGAGTTCGGGTTGTTGAAAAAACTCACAGGAAAGAGACGCTTATTAAAAAAAAAAAAATGATTGAGAATGTGTTAGTGTTTTTGATATATGTGTATAATGTTGATGCACTTACCATTTGAGGATTTCGATTTTTCTTTGGAGGATTTAATGTTGGTTCACCAGATATTTTTTTGTGCTTTTTTAAATCGGATAGTCGTGTTACATTGTATTTGTTAATAAGGCTGAATATATGTGAAATGAGATGTTTATATACCTTGTTTTAACAATCACTGTAATGGTAATGCTATTTATGTGTATTATGTTGTCAGAAAATACCATTTTACCGATAGTAGATCAATTATAAAACGAGATAATATTTTGCCATAGCAACCATGATAAGTGATAAAAAGTTAAATCATTTCATTATTTATATGTTCATGTATACAGGCGCTAACGACATATACAAAACAGTCCAACATGGCACACAAGAGGTGGAACTGCTCCACTAATAGTAAAACTCGATCATTTGATGGATAAGTTCTCGCTACTATTTTTTTTAGGATTCACAGAGTATTGTGTACGTTGATTTTTATCATGACTGACGAACAATGAAAGTATTACACTACTGTAAACTTTTGGAGAAGGTTAAAGCAGTATATCTGTCCATAAAGATTTCCCTTTGCAGCCAACGATGTTCTTTTCCAGGACAATACAACAACCCATACTGGCGGAAAACACAGATTTTAAACTTCACTGGACAATACTGAATTTCCTTTCTATAGTTAGGATTTTACATTTATTTACTACGATTTATTCGAACTTTTCGAAATGGCTTTGGAGGGAGAAATATTTTCATCTATTGAAGAAGTTGAGGAATGTTTGCACAATTGGCTCCGTCCACCCTCGACTTCATTACATTTTATCATTGAGGTATTAAACAAAAAAATTAGTATGTGTGTATATTTGAAAAAAAAAAAAAAGAAGAAGCTTCTTTTTGTTGAGTATGTTGAAAATAACGCTAGTATAATTTTTATTAGTATTTTAGAAAATATATTTAAAAAATGCCTCGGTAATTGTTTGATCCGTTTAGATTTCACGTAAATATCAAACACTGCGGTCAATTGAATGTTGGACCCTTTTGGAACAGTTTAATAAACCTTTGCAGATTGACCAATCCGGCTTATACTGTTGAGGTATGCTCGTTAACTTTGCTCTTTAATTGTATTATTTTACTTAATGATTAGCCATCAAAGGGGCTGTTGTTTTAGTTGGATCTCTTTAGGTGTGCCAGATCACTTTTCAATTTTTTAACGTTTGCTTCAATTTTAATTGCATGTAGCTTAAATATATTCAATTTAATAATTTTATCGCTTGCTTTAATAATTTTAATTTTGGGAAAGTTTACTATTGTCCATTTCATGATATTTAATCGTTTACTTTAATTCTTATATTTTCAATTGATTAATTTAATAATTATTATTATAAAAAGCAGACCTTGGGTGGCTAAATCTGTTCTGTGCAAAACTTTGCAAAGAACTTTTAAATTTTTTTTTATATGATGTGTTTGTGTTTTTTCTGTCTAGTTTTTTAACAATACTGTAGAGTAAATCTAACAATTATTTATTTACCACTGAATCAATATCAATTAGATCAGCATGCTTTCCAACTGATTATTAGCGCGTCTGATGTTCCCCTGCGAAGGGCGGATGTCTGATTGACTCCTATTCGCTTTCGTATTGGACATATTCACCTTATTCACGAACTTCTTTTGTGTGACTGGAATGCCCCCGAATGTTTTTCCCGTCATGCTCCAAACACTGTTCATCATATTTTTAATAGATTGTTCACTGTTTCATTATCATCTTTTGGTCTCTTTTAAATCATTTGTTTTAAGCTTGTCTGGCTTGGTGGAAAATAACCCTACTGCAACTAGTTTAAAGAGTTTTTATATAAAATTAGATATTTTACATTAACTCCCATCACGTTTTGTATCGTTTTTTCAATAATTTTCTCTTAATGTTGTTATTTTTGCCATTTCAAATAAATGCTTGGTGTATCTTAGTCGCAGTTCTGTACCCATCTTACCTTCACTGGGCCTCATAAAATTCTGAATACGTGGGAGAAATTTCCAAAATATCTTGTATCTGATAAAACAATTGATGATTTTCCTGTTGTCTCTTATAATAACAGGGAATAAATCTAGAATGATTTGTAAAATCACAGATGGGGAGAAAGATAATGGAGGAAATTAATGTATTACTTTAGACGATTTTGTGTATGGATTTGTGTTGGGCAGGTTCTACACTCTTAATTTGCAAAGATATATAAAAGGGCTTGTTTGTATGAATCACAGCAGGTCCTGGTCCATTTGTTGGATCAGTCATTCTAATCCCTGGCTGTATCTAGCCTAAATATTTTAAGATATGTACTACTTTAAAGCACTAAAAACCTTTGGTAATGAAGTGATATTGGGTTATTGGGAAAATGAGTTTTAAAATTCCATAATATAATCGAAACTCTTTAAATTTATCACCTTTAGATTTAGATATATAGTATCCACACTTAAACCGGTATTGATTATTTGTAAAATATGAATTAAATGTTTTGTCTCTACGGGTGCAGAAACTGAGAATTAAAAACTGGTTAAGTAATGGGCATTGTGACCTCTTAGAGTATTAATAATATATTTGCGGATTTTAGGTTGAATGATTTACTCACTAAAGTGTTATCCGTTTAATAAGATCACAACTAAGAATGAGGATCGAAAGAACGATCCGTTCTTTCGAACCAGTTCATCTTAAACAGTGAGAACACTCAAGGCAACGTTCTGCCAGAAACATGTTCCTTTGTGCTGAATTATTCAGTCTTTTCTTTCCCTTGCGTTTGGCAGAATATGTCCCAAGATGACTCTGTGCCAGTAATTCCAAGCAGCCAGAGAGTTGTTTTCCTCTATCTTTCCAATTGATAACCTTCTGTAACGCATCGAATTACAGAAGGCCAAACACCATCGGAGCAGTTCGAAGATATTTGCCGGCATTCCCTCCTTACACGTCCGACGGTCCGCTCTTGCACTGGAATTAAAACAAATGTTTGCAGCAACCACTTTCCACCAGTTGCCAAATCTCTATCGACGAACAGGGCTAACATCACACACCTATGCTCCCTCCCACATTGTTCATCGTGGCGAGAATGCAATAAGAACAAAAGAACTAGATCAAGCAGTTATTTGGGTCCGCGGTAGCCTAGTGGTCAAGGTCGTTGACTAGCGGCCGGCGGTTTTCGTTCAGTCGCGGGTTCGATCCTTGGCCGCCAAAGACCCGCCGTGTAGCCGGGGCTGATGCACGTTAAATCTGTTCGGGGCCCAAAGTCCTCCCGTTGGCGTGGTGTGGATGTTAGGAGAGGGGGTGCCAGTTCAGGTGTCGTCCTCGTCACTTGACCGAGGTTCAAAATTACGAGGTCCGTCGCCAATAGCCCTCGTGTTGCTTCTAGTGCGACGTTAATAAAAACTAAAAACTAAATCGAGCAGTTATAGGTGAACTAGAGTGAAGGAGATAAAGTCCTTCTAACGAGATCTTTTCGCAGGGAGTAAAAGATCTGTAAAGCAGGTATTGGAACTAGAGGACCTATTTTGGAAGTTCTTTATACTAGTTTTCTAGTAGACCTATCAGAACAGTTTAGAGAGCGGTAAAGATTAAGGAAAGCGATTCCGATCTGAAAATAGTATTTCCGACCGATATACCTCCTTTTGTCCGTTTCGAAATCGATTTTCACGCCCAAATGAAGTCAAATACTGAATTGTTTTTCTTTTCATTTTAATTTCTTTTGCTTTCAATCTTTTTTTTTTTTTTTTTTTTTTAAATTCGTGAGTCAGTTCTAAAATCCTCTGGGTTTTATTCGGTATGAATCAGAAAGCTTGAAGAAGGCATTTGCAAAAAACATAATGCAATCTTGCATATGCATTTATAATTTCCCCCGAAGAATATTTTTGATTGTCAACATGGACATCATGGGGCTTGTAATGTAAGATTAGCACGAAGATGTTTGGCTACGGCAGGTTTATGTATATTTAAGAATGTGATAAATCTGAGAATGATTTATAAAGAATTTTTTATGAAAATTAATTGTGAAATTATTTTGATTCTAATTATTGCTTATCAGGAAAGCAAATAATAGAAGAAAATGAATTTAAATGTTTTAATATATTTCATATGTACTCTTGTTAATTTGTTCTTTTTACTAAAAAACTTAAATTAAACAAGTTTACGCTCTTCACATTTTATTTTAACTAATACTGCAAATTAAAATAAAAAACTTACATGTAAACATAGTATTTTGTGTGTTTCAGTAAGAGTATACTATCGTACGCATTGCTTATTAAATCATTTGAAGCTGATGTTTTAATTTTTTTTTTCTGCAAAACTTTTAAATGCTTTTGCCTAGCATTCATGTTGTACTGTGTGATATACAAATGATTTCAAATTCTTTTTTTTTTTATCCTTCCAGCCTTTAATTTATTTTTATACGTAAATATTTATGAAAAATATTCGTACTGATAAATTACCAAGGGAACTTTATTTTCCTATCTTCTGATAAAATTAGAAAATGTTCTATTTAGTATTAGTTTAATTAAAAACGGGATTCCCCCCCCCCCATAATTCAACCGATTTTATTTTTCTTAAAATGTGTAAAATCATCTAAAAAATGAGCAAAATCAAGTGAATCCAGAAGAACAAAAATTTCCATCCCTAATCGCAACTTCCTCCAAACATCGCATCGTTTTCAAGGCCATTGGAAATTATTTTGATCCCATTAAATTTCTATCAATTATTCCAAGAAATTGTGAAACTTTCGATGTGTGTCATAATTTCATTTATCATGTTTTTTTTTTTATTGTGTTTGCAAAGAGTGGGTACTTCGATTGGAATGCAAAACTGCTATCGTTCTAGTATCTTCTGTTCCAAGGTCAAACGTTTGTTGCGTCTGAAGCCGAAATTTTCTTCTGGTAGCAAGACTGAGGAAATATTTGCAAGTGTTATTAATTGCGGCATCCTCGTGGGCAAAGATATCGAATAACGAATATGTGACGAGCGTTTTATAAATGTATACATTTTACTCGGGTCACGTGTTCTCATTTTCCATTTGGATGAAACACTCGACTTGAACTAGCCCTTTCTCCTCGGTGACTTTTTCATCTCCCGATTTCTCTTTTGTTTTGATAATCTATGAATTGTCGGCGCCTTTTTGATTCGATTATGTGCCTTTTCGGTGAAATAAATGCCTTTGTGTTAATATTGAGCTAGTTTTGATTTATGAAAAACTGAGTGAAAAATATTCCTTGGTATTTATTTTTCAATTTTTTCTTTTTTATCTTCTCACAATTTTGTTCCTTTAACTCTTTTGAATTAACTTTTTGAGCTGATCAGAATTTTAAATGTATATTTAGCTCATGTTTAATCGCAGGCTTTATGAATAGGAATGTGCAACGTCTTAATTTATACATAGAATAAAGGCAGGTTTTATTGCCTCATATAATGAACAAATATGATTATTCTGTGCGATCTCAATGAATCAGTTTCATTTTATATTTTAACACTTGTACATATTTTTGTTTAAAAATATTTATTTTGGAAAAAAATTTGTATAGTTGAAAAGCCTTTCAGTTTCGAATTGTTAAATATGAATTAAAAGTATTCTCCACCAATAGCCCTCGTGTTGCTTCTAAGAGCAACGTTAATAAACAATCAATCTAATCCGATTCTCCATCTATTGTTATCTTTAAGTATGTAATTTTCATTCTTCATCGTTTACTATCTGATCAGAGCTGTGATACCGTGTTTAATTCTTATTTCCTAATTAATGATTTTTAATCTAATTTTTGGCAGTGCGTGCTATTTTCAATTCGTTAAAATGTTAGTTTTAAAATGTTTATTTCTCTCTCTTTCAAATGCTAATTTTTAAAACAATTTTAATTAAATTACTTTCCTTTTATCCCATATTTCCATCTGTTTCTGTAATTAAGTGCACAGTAGTTTGAAAATCTTAGCTTCTGCTTTTGCACTGAACCCATTAGGCAAATTAAACAAAAATGCTGCTGTTTTTTTAATGAATGACCATATGTTAAATATTCGGATAAATAAGTTTTGATTACGATAAGGAACAGCGTTAGTTTATTATTTTGTTATTTAACAATGTATTCTCTCTGTTCCTTTTTTTTTTTAAAAAAAAATAATAAAATAAACAATCGACTTCTATTTATTCTATAGAGTAACCATTTCCTTAAACTATTGCTGCAAATTAAAAAAAAATGATTGTTTTGAAAGCTTTTCTTTCTTTTTTTTTTTTTATCGCTAAAATAAAACTAAAATTTTTTTTAAATGTTTCTTTTCTTAACTGACATTATTGGTATCGTATTTTTTCGCATGAGACTCGTTATAGATTGAAAAAGTAAAAAGCGTCTGGTATGTGTTAGTAAAATATTTTTATACTGCATTAATAAAATCATGACAATTGTTTTGTTTATTTTTTTTAAAAAAATGCAACACCGTTTATATAAGCGAATTATTTTTGAAACTTGAAAGGATTTTTTTTTTTTTTTTTTTGAATTATTAATCTTTTCATTTTCTTTTATTCTGAAACTAGATAAGTTACAATTATTGGCTTGAAATATAACGAACATCATAAATTGTGTTCTATTTGAAATATTCCTTTATATATTTTATAACCTATGCAGTATTTGTTTTTATTTATTTTCCCGTTAATTTTTATTTTAGTATGTATCTATCATTTGTGATTATTTTGCTACAAAAAAAGAAATACCTGTTTAGTGATTTTTACCAATTTCCTTTCATTTATTTTGTTTTATCTCTTTCTCCCCCCTCCCCAGGAAGCCTACAATTGGATGTTATTTCGTGTAATCTGATAAATGCTTTTCGTCACTGGTGTAACTTTATTCCTAGGAGATTTGACTTCACAATTAATGACGTCGTTAGTAACGTCACAGTGTAATGGCGTCACTATCTGACATCTGTAAAGGTGACTCCTCGTGGTGTATAGATACGTATTGTTGATAAATTGTTCATCAATTCGATGATTACAGTGTTTTAAGACAACTCTATACTGTTTTTTTTTTTTACCCTCTTCATCTGAACATCTTTTTAAAGATATTCATCTTTGTTGGCGAAGTTGTTTTCTAGCTTAACAAAAATTCATTCTACCTCCCCCCCCCCTTATTATTTATATCAGGTAGCTGGTAGTTAAACTTAAATTTAATTCATTGCTAAAATTCACGAACCTCATGTCTTTGTTTCAAAATCATTTTTGAGATGAGATTGTTGATGCGGTAGAAGAATTTCTCTCTCTGATTTGTTTATATCTCTTATATTTTTGATGAGCGCATTTTATTAAATTTTGGTAAATTTAATTTTGTCGAGCAAATAACTTAAAAGTTTTATATCTGAGGTTGTTTGTCTTTTTTTTTACTTATATGAAAGACCTCGAAGTGATGGACATTTAAATATATATTTTCTGATTTTATTTCGGAAGGTTTACTCGATCTTGGTAGCCGAATGACCATGGATGACTTTGTTTCCGTCGAGTCGGGGGTTCGGGTCCTATTGCAATTAAATACCTTGGATTATACTTTTTCAGATACAACATTAGTATTGAATTACTTTTCGTATTGATAAAAGCTAAATTCTGAGTTTTACTTTTACACATTCAACCGAAAATTACTTCTAATTTTATAAACATTTCTGGACTAGGTAGACTTAACAAGGGGACTGTATTCGCCATTTCCACAAATTTAAAGTGTTGTACAGGTTTTTAAATTTTTTTTTTTTCGTAGTAATATCAAAACTTTTGTAAGCATGCAATGAAGGATGAAAATATTTTTTTAAAAAAAAACTTTTTAGGCCCTTTGAAAAGGAATGGCGGTCTGATTTATTAAAAATTCTCTTTATTTAATTTGAATGTATTTTTTTTTATAATGATTTGGATTCCTGTTGTGTATCACTTATGATAAAACACCGATCTATTAGTTAACAAATACGTAAATGGGAGAAATTTTACTTTTAAGTGAAACCGTTTATAAGGCAGACTTAAGTTGCGACGAATCAACTCGTATTTTATCAGGGGATCTCCAATCATGTTTTTTTTTTGGGGGGGGGGGGAAACGGAATGTTTTCCCTCCATTATCCGTATTTAACTCAAAATTATTGTGAAATATTTTTATAGATTGGATGAGTCTCGTAAAGACATGTCCTCGCTTTTAAGTGATAGGCCTTAAAAATATTCTTTTTTACCCTATCTCTTGATCTCTGTAAGATTCTGTTTGATTTACAGCTCTATTGTGTTGCGTCAACACAGATCCAATTTGTCTTAAAGTGCAGGAACAATTTACTCTTTAAATCCTTGTAGCACGTGTTAAAAAACTTGACTTGTCGTCTAGTTTTAGAAGGCACTTATTACGCAATTGGAGTCATCGTTTTGCAATGCAATACTAAGTCGGTATTAGTTATAGGGGCACGTGTTTTTTTCCTGTTTCTTTTTGATGTTTAATGAAGTCTAAATTTCGATTGTTATACAAAGTTGAAGGTCGGTTGTGTTAAATTGAATAGTAAGTACTGCCCTTGTAAATTTATATCGTGTTTCGTCTGTGAAATTTGTATAACGTTAGTAATTCGCTGTTGCTACGCGTTTGCTTTTTAGAAAATACTGGTTATTTTGAAAGTTGTGCTTTGTATGGTTGACAGAAACTGCAAAAATCCGTAAATTTAAGAAGGAAAAAAAAAAGTGAAATTAGCGTAACTTCAGATTATAATTGTAGAATTTAATGTGCGATTAATTCTTCTGTAGTTAGATTAATCTTCATTTGTTAAGTCTTTTTTTTTTTTTTTATAATTTACCTGCTGGCGTTTTTTCTTTCGTTTCGTTGGTTTTAGTTCTGATACCACTTATGCAGTTACAATATCTGAATGGTTACGGTTGCGAGCGAATGGGCGGCCTTGTTTACGTGGAGCCGTTTGTTCGAGTCCTGATTTCTCTCAAGACCCGTCGTTTAGTGTTAAATCTTGCATGGCTCAATGCCAGCACTTTGAGATGGTGTGGACATTAGGAGATAGAAGTGTCATCCTCGCCGAGGACCGATGTTCAAAATTACGAGATGCTTAAAGCAGCCCTTTGAATTTAAATTTTGGTGGGGTCAATTTATTTAATAGGAAAGTAATGGGGGAGAGATGGTGAAAATGCCCATAGAGATAAAAGCAAAACCTTACAAGTCGTTACTCGTATTTATAAATTCGTTAAAAAGTAGGTGCTATCCGAAAATTTAATTTGTTGCAGAAATATCCATCCAATGGATGTACAATGAAACTAGTCCAACTAGGGGGATTACGGAAAATGACGCTTTATCCACAAATATTCAGGAAGTGGCGAACCATAGATCGCTGGAACTTGTACGGATTAACAGTACATTCAGGACAGAAACAGCGCTGGTACAGATCAGCAATTCAAACAAATACGAAACCGCACTTTCAATAACGTACAGCTTACTAGTTTATGTCGTGTACAAATCTCGAAAGTAATACTCTGCACTCAACGGCAGATTCCCTCCTCCCTCCCCAATTTCGACAAACTGCAAGGATAGATAGCTTCCACTCACTATCTCCGCGTATTTATAGCTGTCCGGGCCAAGTGTGGCGTCACGGGGAAATTTTCCGGAAAATTCATAATTTCTCTCCTTATGGAGAGATCGTGACATTTCCAGCATTTTCTAGAACCTTCATTTTGTCATCAAGGTGGGGAAAGGGAGATCAAAGCTCAAACCCTCCTCGGTATGCGATATAACCTCTGCAAATGTTAATTTTCTTCCATGAGAATAACATTACAGGGTGACGTCATTGCAGATTAGTAACAATATGAAGTATTGGTAAAAATTTATTCGCGGGATTTTAAATTTAGTCTAGTATTGTGTCATTGCACTTACAAAGGATTCGTAACTTGTTTTATGTAATGTTTTTTTTTTTTTAATGAATCATAAAAGCACATTTTCCACCTTTTCCAATGGAATTCTTATATTGCCGTGCAGAATGTTTATGATGGATCAAAAATTTACACATGAAATACCATAGCTTTCAAAGAACTTTGAAATTTGTCTATTCGGAAAAGGGTTTTAAAAGAATTTTTTTTAAAAACTTTGAATCCGGCTTTATTGGATGTACTTAAATTTATTTATTGTTAAAATATCGCGGTCATATTTGGAAACAAAGTAATTTGCTTTTATAAGCTGTGTTTGTGTGTATATATATATAAATATTATATGTATATTTATAGTACAGGGTGATCAATTTAAAAGAGTGCTTTTTTTTTTTTTTTTTTTTTTTTTTTAACCCCAATATATATAATTTTTGTAGCAAGATTTTAACCGTAATTATAAATTTAATTTGTTTATTTTTATTGGGGGGTTAGTTCCCCCCCCCCCTCTCCAATTTCTAAATGCGAAAACTCGTTTTTTAAACATAATTACGCGTGAACATCATTAGTAATTTTTAATCCTATTCTGCTCAAATGTTTTGAGTAAATCGTCGGCTTCTCTCAACGTTTTTATTATTTTTTTTTTGAAAGCTCGTTTCGAAAGAAATAAAAATCGCCTGCGTGAACTAATTATTTGATTTTAATGAATTTCGAAGTGTACTTGGACATAATTCCAACTAATATTGCGTCTCTTGAGATAAAGGACAGTTACTGTTGGTTTCAGCTAGGCGGAGCCTTTCCACACACGTCAAACTTAACAATAAAAGTGCTTTAGGAATTCTTTGATGACCATTTAATTTCAATAGGCCTCTGGTCACCAAGGTCTCCTGAAATCATGCCGTTAGATTTTTTATTTATTTATTTATTTATTTTTGAGTTTTTTCAAAGATAGGGTTTTCCAGAGAAGTCCTGCAAACATCAATGAATTGAAACAAATCATAACTGTAGAAATCTCTTCAATAACATCAACAATGTTGTGAAATGTGTCAAATTACTTGTTTCGACGTGTTCATGTTTGCAATCAAAATGGTGGCGAACATTTTCAACATTTGCTGTAAGGAATGATAATGTAAAAAAAAATAGAATTAAATTATGTTTTCTAAAAATAAAATTATGACTTGGTTAAGTAACATTGTGCATCTCCATTTCTGTTTTATCTCACTAATAAAGTTGTGACAGTTCAACAGTGTTGAAAATTATCTCCCACACTTAAACAAGGCTCAAACAATTATACTTCAGTGTTAGAATATTTGCCACATCCTTCAGATTTAAGGGTAATAAGAAAAACCAATGAGTTCTCTTTTAAATTGAACACCCTGTACATTGCATAAGGTTTCATCTCTTAGAATATTTTTGACGAATTTAATTCAAAGGTACTTCTCTCTCTTTTTAAAGTTTTGAATTTCGACTTAACCACATAGACTGTGAAAAAATTACGGGACCTTAAGTATCTTAAATGTTGAAAATCACCGATTTAAAAGTTAAGTACTCTATATTGTAATCTCATTCCTTAATAGTTCTAGTAAAATTCGTGAACGCGCAGTCATGTGAAGCTAATATTAAAATAGATTTCCCCAAAATAGATAATACTACAAGGGAAAAGACATAAGAATTAAACGAAAGGAACAAACTTTCTGTTTGTGTGGGGAAGGGAAACCCAGAGTGTTCTTTCAACTATATCCATTTAAATACTCAATTTTGGGATGAAGATAAGAATACGGATTGCTTCACAGCTAGTCAATGAGCATTGGGATATTCAAGTTGACGGCTTTGATTTAAAGCGCTTCAAGATCGGTATCGAAAAGGCTTCCTAGTTATAAAGATTTTTTTTTCACCTTTGTATTGCTGTACATTTGATGTTTTTCGTAATTTACTTTTTGTTCGGGCTGAAATAATAAGGCGTTTGATGTACTGATATCGGCAGTGACGTTTAACTTCGTATTTATCAATTATGGTTTATGGTGTTCATAAGCTAGTTTTGTCTCATTTTGATTTTCATTTATTATTATTATTATTATTATTACAAAATCTATGTAAAAACTGTATCTTGAATATAAATGGGTGATTATAGTTACACAAAATGGCGAAAACGGCTATTCATCGGAGCTGGTAGGTTATGTATGGCTTCTTCGAGATAAAAGCTATAATTGATATTTTTCGTATGAGAGGATGTTTGTGTGTATTTTGTTATCTTGTGCTTTTATTTTTTTCTCATATTATTTCTCTCGTTATTTTCTTGATTTGCTTATTTGCTGGAAAAGTTCACTTGTCATAGTTTTACATTTAAAATGTATTTGTTGGCCTAATTAAGAAATTTTGTTTACTGTAGTCATATATATTTCCCCAATGTAGGAAATATGTTTAACATGTGTGCTGATTAATACTGTGGCATATCTCATAGTTC
Source organism: Nephila pilipes (assembly GCA_019974015.1). NCBI lineage: Eukaryota > Metazoa > Arthropoda > Arachnida > Araneae > Nephilidae > Nephila > Nephila pilipes. Next base: position 13,087 of record BMAW01019988.1, read on the forward strand.
GTAATTAAGAATTGCATCATTAATGACTGTCACATTATGAAAATAATAATTTTCTATCGTATCATTTTCAGTGTATAAATTATTATTAACACTTAACCTTTATCGATGAGTTGCCAAGAATGAAGAAGTTTTACGTGACAGCTTGCTCAGTTACTTTTGAATCTAAAGCCATTGTGCTGTGTTTTTTTTTATTGGGTTAATTATTTATTGAAAAATGATTGAAACAATTATTCATTTGTTTTAAAGTAGAAAATATATTTCTTCTCTCCTTTTTTTGAATAAGAATTTTTCTTTTTTATACACTTTTATTCATTGGAAGTTTATATTGAAGAAAGAGCAATTTGGCCGTATTATTTGATCATTCGCTTATGGGAAAACTATTTTAATAACCATGCATAAATGAATGATATGTCTTCTTTTATTGTACAAAACCTTTTCGAAGAAATTCGTAATTCTATTAACTTTAAACAGTAGAAACATATTTTTTAAAAATTTTATTTATTTACTTCATGAAATTGTTTATAAATCTCAAGAAAAATAATCGGCATGTTATTTATGATCGTACTTGAAATGTGTTATAGTATTTTCAGAAAATTTTTAAAATTATTTTAATACCTTTTACAGTTATAATGAATATTTGTAATACGGTAGAAGCGCTAAAATGGATACTTCCGCTAGTTGACTACATGCGTCATTTTACTCTTAATAAATTTTCATCATCCGTCATTTTACTCTTTTACTAACTTATAATGTTGATATTTCGCTATAATTGTTTTTTAAAATTATTTTTTCTTTTTTTTTTTTTTTTTTTTGATTAATCGCTGTGTTGCTTTTTCAATATAAATTGTATTTTCTACAACTACTGAAAACATGCATATAAAAAGAAAGGAAAATTTATATGTTTAAAATTGTTTAAATCTGGCTTAGCAATTCGTATTGTATTGAAATATTTATAGTTAATAATTTTCCGAGAGAAGATGTACAAATATACATTGGAAGTTAAAAAGTAAAGTGGTAAATTCAAAATAGAGATCGCTTTATCCATTTACCTTTTTTGAAATAAGAAAATTATGTGTTCATTACAAATTAATGAATGTGTTAACTTTTTGAGAAGTTTTTTTTTTGTGGGCCAGATTTCATTGTTTGATTATATGGACTTTTGAAAATTCTCCAAAGCTTTCTACAATTCGAGATAATCTTATAAACCTATTATTAATTTATAGTAATCATAAATCATTGTGTTGGCTATTTCTGTATGTTGCTCAAAATATGTCCCCCTCCCCCCAGCTTCTTTAGCGATCAATTTACTGTAGGCTTCTAGATTTTCTGTACTTCAGTCACTTGGCACTTGATTTTAAAGAAATGCAACCTATCCTCAAATTAGTTTGTATTACTTCGAAAGTGATTTATATCAGCCGTGAATGACAAGACGTCAAGAAACGGTTACAAGCAATGAGAAATTTATACGGTGTAACATACCCTTTTTTTTCTTTGTTTCCCGCTACAAGCATAAAGCGATGCATATTTAGTTTTCCCCCGCCTCAGTAAGATACATGCAACACCTGTTTTTTGTTGAGGAAACGGAAAGTTTTTAAAAATGTTATTGTGTATGTGTGTTTGTTTGAACTAAAGATATCTAATGTGTGAGTTCGACCTTGGCCTACTCAGCGAATGTGATTGTTCAAGGAGATTGACGGAATTCATCAGGAATGCGGGAAACGCTTGTTTTTAATATTTAGCTAACAATCCTCGTGGTTATATTGAATGAAATATGTGGAGGGTGTTCCTGTATAAAATGCTTGCAGGAAACATGTATTAAATTACAATTGATTTTTTTTTTATTTTGATGAGAAACTTATTTTAAATTTTTTTTTTTTCGAGAGTGTAAGTTATGATTCAAATCGACACATTTATATTACTGGAATGTAATTTTAGTTAAAAATTTTAATTCCAACATATGATTCTTAAGTTTTCTTTTTAAGTGTTCGGCATAAGATTTTGCATCTATTTCGGTATCTTTTTCCATTGAACTTTCGAATACGAAGATTCAAACTTGCTTACCTTCTCATTTATCCACGTTTTAATTTTTTTTTTTTTTTTTTTTTTTTTTTGTTTGTTTGCGATGACTTGTCGCAGCATAGCCTGATTTGGCTCTTTCGCCATAAAACCCAACATTCTCTCATTTGTTATTGAGTCGTATTTATTTTGAAAGCCGGTTTTTGTGCAAGGAGACTGCCTCGTTTGTCATTTTGATTTAAAGATAGCGCCCCCGATTTCTTTGCTTTTATCTCTGCATTAGCCATTCAATACGAGCTATGCTTAAATAAATGTAGGTGTAGTGGAAAAATCAACGTGGGTGAAATGTATTATGTTTTCAGATTTTGTATAAATATTTAATACCCTCTCCTTCTCATTAGACAAAATGTTTCAACTATTCATTTTCAGAACAGTGACACATTTAGTATTCATTAAAAAGCAAACTTTTTATGTAATGATGACAAACTACTCATGCCACTCTTTATTTCGAACAAACTATATTATGTAACTCCCTTAATTCCCATATTACCCATAATTGTAGTTGTAATTTTTAATTTTAAGGAATAACGGAATATAAAGTAATTTTCTATTCAATAATGAGAAAGCTAAGGGCCGTTATGGTCCCAGAAACTGTCATTGTACTGCCTTACAACCTACATTCTTTAATTTATTTTATGCTGGTTTTATTTAATGTATTACTTTTTTAAATAAATTGTAAAAGCAACATATGTTTTTCGGTTAGTAAATACTTTTTATTAAATGCGAAATAAAGTGTGTAATGAAACGAAATATAAATGTTTAGAGACTATTTTTATGTTATGGGAGGGGGCACTTTTTTTATTGCTTTTAATTAACACACTTATCGATGGTGTAGAAATAACACCTCGTAACACAAATTTACTCAAAATTGTAGAGTGCGTGTATTTGCATGCATTCTACAGAATTGCTTCTTGGTATTAATAACAATAAAATTGAGTAATTTAATTTTTTCCCCTCTCCTGAAGGTGGTCAAGGTCGTGGACTAGCGACCGGCGGTTTTCGTTCAGTCGCGGGTTCGATCCTTGGCCGCCAAAGACCCGCCGTGTAGCC
>BMAW01020014.1:0-55658 GCA_019974015.1 Nephila pilipes
CTGTTGTACTTCGTTCGGTTACGTATTGCTAATCATTCGCAAGAAAGAAAGATTCCAATATTTAGCGCCGCGTCTTATCACAATAATTTTTTCCTGAATTCTGGTTGAAATTTTTTTAACAGAATGACTTACAAACTTTCAAATGCATGTTTTGATTTTATGAGTATTATGAATTTCTTAATACGCTCACAAATGTCTCTTTTTAAGTAAATTTTAAAGTTAAAAATAACTAAGAGTTTTAACTAATATTTCAATAATTTTCTTTAATAAACTTTGCCACCATATAAAAACGTTGTTTTTAAAAACGTTGGTTTTCATATCGAATTATTCTCAGTTAGCTCCAATCAGAGTACTCACATTGACAAGAGATATAAGATCTACTTTCCATCCCCAATAAATGCGCAATAGAATTTTCAGGGCGATAAATAACTCATTCTTCATTAGGATTTTTCATTGATGTATTGACAATCTTCGAACTCTCCACTTCTATATTTAAACCGATTATACCAATTGCCTTCTGGGACACTGTGTTTTATAAACACATAACCAAGCAAAATGTTTCGAGTGTAAATAATTTTTGAACTATATATCTCATGGTCACTACATAGGCCACCTATAGACATTTGATATATTTTTGTCACCAATTTGTTCACAGGAATTGAATTTCTGTAGAGCTGCACACTTTCTTTAACCAATTAGGAATGTTGATGATAATCCCATAATAAATTTCTCACTAATTTTTGCTTCTGTATGACACACAGAAAAATGATTTTTCTGAAATTAATATCAATTAATTTAAGGACCTAAATTCCATTACAAACGTTGTTTTCTAACAACTGCGAAACATTACGTCCATTTTATAATTTTTTCACAGCTGCACTTTTATTTGGGGAAATAATTTCAAACGAAATACTGCCAAAAAGATTTTTTCAGGTGTTTGTTGCCTTGAAAACTTTCTACCTCATTCTCTGTCGAGACGATCGTTTTTAAAGCGCTAACTATAATGAATCTTTTTCTGAGAGAAATCAAATTTCATAAAATTAAATCGTTGAATGGTGAGAAATGTGGGAAAATACAAAAATTCCTATTCCGATAACATTAAATTTGAAACAGAACGGAAAGAAATAAACAAAATAAAGAAAAGCAAAATTAGAATTTGAATTACTATTATTCTATTTATTTAGTAGATTATTTTGATATAAAGTGTGACACTTCTACTAATATTGTTCAACAAAGAAATAAAATGTTCTACCATCTGTCAAAAGTGGGGTTGTCAGTAACAATTTGTTTACTTTCACCTGCGTGGTTAAGTGTGTCCTCGATGACACTAGAATATTTGGTAGATACGTTAAACTAGTGGTACCAAAATATTCAAAAAAGATGGGCTTCAACTTATTTGTTTAAAAAAACAAAACAATTTGAATTTTAGCTTGCGAGACCTCTGAATTTAAAATATGTTATTTCTATTTTCGATGCTCCGAAATGAAAGATTTATTTTCACTATGTAATTTTTTATCAGATTTATTGAGTTTCAATGTTAAATTGATTATTCTATCACTATTAAAAAAGAATTCAGATTGATCTTATAAAATGTAAATGTAATGGTCTGACATATATTTGGTGCTAAAAGAAACCTATAAAAACTTCCAAAACAATAGAAATATCGAAAATATTTTCTTTTTTAGAACGTAGCTATAATGCGTCGATATAAATGCTTAAATCAATGAAACACATTTTAAACATTATATTATCTCTATAAATTACTATTACTTTACTTTATATAAGAATTTGTCAAGTTTTTGAAAGCTGTGCTTCAACTTGCGTCTTAAACTAGATGTTTCCAACAGTTGTACTATTAAGTGTCTTAAAAAGGAAAAAAAAAAAATTCTGCGTCTCCGACTATTAAGAGTCTTGAAAAAGAAAAAGAAATTCTGCGTCTCCAAACTTATTATTTTCTCCTTGGTGGCGTTTTATTTTGACATATCTCATACTATCTGAAGCCAAAGCTTACGAACACATCAAATACATCGGCTTTTCTTAGACATCTATAATAACACTTGTAAGTTCTACTGATAAATGTATCGAACTGTAGCATGTTTTCGAAGAAGTTTTATTTTTATAAAGCATGCTTTTGTTTTTATTCTGATTTGTATCGGTATCTTCGTTGTTGGTTGTCCCTTTGTATACAGAAATATATCGATAGCTCTAAAAAATAAAAACAGTAAATTGGTGTGGTTAAAGTGGATTAAAATATGCTAACGATTGTTTTCTGAAAGAAAATAAATATTATAAAAATTGTAAATTAAACCTGATAAAGGGGATACAATTTTATTCCATTGTTTAAAAATTACTTTTAATTTGTAATTACTTAAACTGGCCTTTACATTTCTTATTTAACTTTTTCATAACAATTAAAGTATATTATTTATGGTGGACAAACATAGTTGTGGGTACGCCTTATCAGAGCAGGAATTGAAGCGGTTGCTCTCAATTACTTTACTCCACAATCATCTTAAAGTTTAATTAAATAGTCTATAAGATTACAAATAAAATTGAAGATACGCCAGAAAAAGCAACAACTCAGTTTATTTAACTATCTTCATAGAACATGTAAACTCCGTCTTGCTACCTCGTGGCAAAGTGTGAAGGTACAAGTCGATTGTGGATCCTCATGCTATGGCAAGAAAGTAGCAAGCAATTTAAGAAGGACAGCCACAATCTCTAGCAGCCTGCAAGTGAGACTTATTTTGCCAGTTCTCAAATTAACTTGCAACCTCATTTCAACACCCAATAATTCGGGGTAATTCATTTAAACTGTTTTTTATTGAATTGTTAAAAATATTGCAAAAAAAAAAAAAAAAAAAAACGTTTTGCAAGCCGCTGAAGTGTATAATCGGATAAAGTACAAATATTGATTCAAGATCTTACAAAGCATTTTCCTGTAACTGAACAGCTCAAAAAGCAAATGTAAGCTTTCCATGAAATGCCAGTCAATCGTTTACTTCAGTAGCAATTATTGACTTCATGTTTATAACCAATAAATTAAACGTCAAATGAAGAGAACAACAGAAAATTAAAATATCATTTTTTTTTTTAAATTTATCTTCAATTTGCGAATCATTTATATGTAATTTTACTCTCCCTAAATCTACTTTTATAAATGCTACTAAAATATAATTTAAAATTCACTCTTATAAATTTATTCGGGTTTGTTTGAGAAATATTGCTAGAGTCGAGGAATCGAGTGAAATGTTTTTTACAGACTTTTTTCTAAAATGATCTTTATTGAAAGCTAGTTACACACACACTTTTGACGAGGGTTGAAAATTTTTCCGACGTGCAAATATTGTAATATTCCCCATGTTTCTTTCAAGAATTTTATTTCCTACAAATTCAACATATTCCTCTCAAATAATTTCAATGTAACATATTAGGTACGTAAAAAACAAATAATATGATAAAAGAAAAAAAATGTTTCGAAAATTATTTGATTTAATTTATATAAGGAAATTTTGGTATTAAGATATAAAGTCAACATGATTTCATATACTAGGAAAACTTGCATTTCTTATATATTAGGAAATTCTTTCAAATACATATCTGGAAATGTTTTTCAAAAATTGGTTCTTTTGCATCTATCGAACACTCTGTATACAAATAATATCTACAGAAGTTTCCTTTGGAATAAAAACGCTCTTTGATCGAAAATCCAAATGTTAGGAAAAACGTTCAAAATTTCTTTAAAGTACCAAGTCATGGAATTCACTGATTTCTTCTTGCAAAGAAACTAGATAGTGAAATAAATAAAATTCTTGAAACAAAGATATAGGGATGTTTTTTTCTCCTTGTGCCACTGTGATTACACATATTAATAAGCCAGTAAGTGAAACGTATATGGTGCCGTAATTCAATTTTTAAAAATTTCTAGTGATTTTTGTTCATCTAGTGAATTTATTTGATTTTTTCTACCTATACCTTCTTTTTTTAGAGGAAGTACAGTTTACGTGTGTTTATAAATATTGGAAAAATTATCTGACTACTTTTCTATGATTTATTTCTCTTCAATGAAAAGTATTTTATTTTTATTGCATTACACATAATTATACAGCTTTTTTAAGCCTCTCTCTCACGAATTATGAAACAAAACAAAGAAAAAAAAACATCTTATAAATTAATATACTTAAGTTCCTGTTTTAAATTGCGTAGAAAAATATTATTTGTTCAGCTTGATCCCATTATGGGAAATTTGGGGAGCCTCATTTGGAGCTTGTACATTTAAAAGGTTGCAACTATGTCTAATCAAAAAATTGAAAGGAAACAAACAAGTAACGGATTTAAGGTATTTTATTTATTTATTGCAATGTTCTAAAAAATATTTCAACAATTATTACCTAATACAATGAAATTACAGATATAGTAGAAAAATTATCTTAAGTGAAAAACCTGGAAATACTATGGACATAATGCTTCCTTGCATCTAGCACAGATCTATCTAGTTTTCCTGGCACAGCTGGATAAGTGGAATTTGGAAGCATATTTAACCTCAGTATTAGCCGGATAATGCTCACCACCATCTCTTCTCAATTCAGCAGGAGCTTTGACTTTAAAACGTTTCTTTGTTAGTGGTTCCCGTAATGTACTTGGTCTGCTTTTCTTTTTCCTCTGAGACGAGCAACCTTTACGAATAAGAGAACTCGCAATGAATGATTTAAATTCTTATAAATCCTTGGGATCATTTTCAGGATTTAAATTCCATAAGATTCAACAACTTACGACGCAAACATTTAGCATATGGTGAAAAATTCGCATATACCACCGCTTACGTAGTGGGTTATGTCTTTACAAACCAATTAATGAATCTGTGAGATCTACGTCACACATATTTTTTATTATACATTTCGATAGAAGCAGGACTTGGAATTTCAATATCAATTTTTTTGGCCTGCTCCAACGTTGTACTGATCCTACATGACTTGCTCAAGAAATGTTAAAGAGACTTGCACAGCTGAATTGTCAAACGACCTTGTTATTTTTATTCTTTCCTGTGTCAATGTAAAATGTGCCTCTTGGTCACGTTCATTTCATTGATATGTTTCAACTTATTAACTCTTTATAACCTATTTGAACGTATTGCTCATGTTGTAAATATTTTCCATTCAGCAAATTTCATAAAAAGATGAATCGTTGTAAATAAATTGTCAAAAAATAGTTTGTGACTTTTATGCATTATATGTTTACAAAGCCTCGATACAGCACCTTCAACCACTCCAAATTCATTACAGATTTCCTCAGACTTAGCATTTTCACCTTGGTAAATTTCAAAGGCATAAAAATAGCCAGAAATTCCAATTGAAAACCAGGATTTTATTATTAGAGATGGGATTTACCTCTTATGTATTCTTTGATGTTTAACCTACTTTTGAACCGAGTCAACATTTCATTCATTGGCAAATATTCTTTCAGGTCGCAGCTTTCAGAAAACACTCGGAAAAATTGGTCTAATATAGGTCTGATTTTATACAGCTTATCTTTACAGTTGTGAGATGTATTACTTGGAGCAAATATAATTTTTAATTAAATTTATAATAAAATTAGCTTCCTATTTCTTCGTTTTATATTTAAAATGATAATACAAAACTATTTTTAAGGAAATTTATTAAAACTGGATTAGTTTTATTTTTTGAATGAAGTTGCCCTTTACAACCACGTGTTATTTTAAGCCTCATATGACGCACTATAGTTTCCAATAGATATGAAGTTTATTTCAAAGAAGTAAACAAATTTAATGGGATTATAAGACACATGCATGTCTTATAACATGACAGAAATTTTAATTACCTCATTTTGAAGTATATTACAATAACAAACAAATAATATTATTTCTGCATTCACTTCTTTCAAAAAATCAAAGATTTTTATTTTTCGAGAATGGTGCTGCTAACTGTTTTGCTATAAAAAAGCAATTTGAAGCCTCATGCGAGTCGTAAATGAATAAGAGGTGCCACTCGAGTGAAGAAATTAAGAGAAAAAATATTTTAAATCACCGTTTATTTGAAATATTGTAGGAGCCTGAAATGAGGTCCAGGGGATAAAGAAAGTTTAAATGTCTATTCATGTTGCTGAATCAATACGAAAGCAATTCAACACAGATGTCATATACCTAACTTTTGTATATGATGCTGAGGATGTTTGTTCAAAATGAATGGGTTTACAATACTTTTTAAATTACAATGTAGAGATTAGTTTTTTGGAATACATATTTATTTCAATTGTTTAAAATGTTTAATAAAGTGAAGCAGTATAAAAGTGCAAATTAGCTTCTGTTAATGTGTAGTAACCATCACCATCAAGTGTCTTCCTTGTAAAAAGTTATGTCATAAAAAGCCATATGTTGTTTGGGAATCAAATTTTAAAACAAGTACCTCATAACATTCAAAATCAACTTTTATAACGCAGTTTAACTTTCATTTAAAAAAGAAAACTTTATCTTTTCATACGTAAACCATTATTTAGGCAACGCATTCGACATCATATTGTTTTCCCGAAATTGCATTTTATTAAAATCAGAAATACAGATAGATAAATCAGTAACTGTATTGTGCAAAAAATTAAATGATTAAAAACTATTAGACTCATTTTAAATATGACAAAAATACCAAATATGTATTGCAATATTATAATTCTGAAAAATAAAGCTTCCAAATTGGACACTTAAGACCATCTAAGATTAAACGGGGAGCTGGGGTATAGAATGTTTCTTACATCATCACTACATTTTACTTTCTATTTTGTTTTCCTTTATTTCAGTAATTGGCGAACACACTTTAAGAAAAGAGAATAAATTTGGTGTCTTTATTAAATTTGGATAACCGTGAATGGTTTTGATACAACAACTTCAGAAATCACTGTCCTTAAAGTGAAATAAATATGAGAGTATATATTCTAAAGACATATTTTAGAAACAAAAACGCACTTGAAAATATTTATATAGTTAGTAAGTAAACTCATTTCTTTTTAAGTTATTATTTATTCATTTTATCATTTATTTTAATAATGGAAAACTCAAGTTTGATAAAGAAACTAATCACCATTTCCAGTAAAAGTATTAGAGCTGCTCCTAATTGTAAGGTCTTTGAATTAGAATAAAATGAAATTTTAAGAAATATAGTTATAATATTAATTCCTACATTTCATTATCGTTTGTGCTATTTTGAAAGGGTTGTATTTTTAATACACAAGTAATTAATTATCAATGAAATTTCATTCCTAATTGGCACCAAAAAAGTTCTGTAACTGCATCTGAAGAGTTTATACTATAAGTACTTAATCACAATATCAAAATAAAATTTATTTCACGAATTCAAAATTCGAAAGCCAAATAGAAAAACCCAAACAAAGAATAACAATTTTTCCACTCCAATTTGTCACAAAATATAAAATTATTTCGATAACGAAAAAACAAGAAAAATAAATTAAATTATGCTTACGTTGTATCAAATTACGTATGGGTTTTCAGATGTTAAATTTCTTGTTGCTTACTGGGTATTATGTTGATGCATTTATCTGTAACAATTAAAAATCAATTAATAGACATGCATTGCATTTTGCTAAGACAAATTGTACATGGTGAACCTAAATTCGAGTGATTGTTTTTCTTTCCTATTAAACCCCTTGCTATACAACGATGAATCTGACTCGTCATTCATTTCATGGACTACTGTAGACTTTGACGAGTCTGACTCGTCAAGAGTTTTATTTAGCGGACGCCGTGCAGTTTACAATTAGATTCAACATTTTCTTCACTCGGGCGTCGTTTCTCGTTTACTTCTAACGTTTGAGACGGCTCAAGAACGAAAAAGCATGAAACATGAAGGAAGGAGCACACTCAAAGTAACATTCAGTTTAGCAGCATTCTCACACAGTGAATGCAATACTTGCCAATATTTGAGTTTAGTAAAGATTATAAATAATCCCTGTAATATGTGTAAAGCGGATACAAATCAAACAAAACAATCGATAGTAAGTCTTCGGTTGAATATTGCAGAAGACATGCTATATAATTTGTCTCTTCCTAACTATCCAAAGTGTGGCAGACTGTCGCAAAATAAAATGTCTGACTCAGCTACAGGCCAAACGATAGGCACATTTCTTCAAACACATTCCTTTGACTGATAAAAAGAAATTACCTACAAAAAGGTACCGCGTGTGTGTAAAAAACAACAAGAAGTGAAACAACGTGGCAGTGCAAAAAACTTTAGTTTCTTTACATGTTCAAAAATGTTTCGAAATATTCCATACTGTACTGAACTATTAAAATATTATTGCTTTAATGTTATTTAAATGTTCTTTGTTATTATCAATCTAATTAATAAAAATCCAAAGTTAAAAATAAAATGTACTCTTTTTAAGCTTTCACGTAATTGTTCTGCTATGCGAAATTAAATTGTATTTTTAATCGCATTAAGTTCCAATTAATTTGTATGCTAAGGGGTTAATATCACGAACGCCAATTAATACGCATGGTTTTTCAGATGTTAAATTTAGTGTTATTTACAGGGTAATATATTAATGCATTCATTTTCAACATCTGAAAATCTCTTAAAAAACATAAAATGCAGTTTACAAAGACAAAATGTGCATGAGGACCTGACAAAAATCTCTCAAGCATAAATTCTAGTGATTATTTTTGTTTCCTATTTAATATCACGAATAAAAAACAGCCATTTACATCAAGTATACAATACAAATTCAAATATTGTTGTATAAATTATTTTATTTCACTTTTTAGAAATACAAAATCGTCACAAATAAATTTGAATAGATAATTGGAAGAATATTCAAAGTATTTCCTAATTTTATTCTAGATATTTATTCTCATAGAAGGATTGCAATTTAACCGATAGATTGTATCTAAAATGTAATGTTATCTAATTCTGTTTATAAAAGTTAATATTTTTCTTCCGTTAAAAAAAATTAACATTGTTGAAAAAAGCTTGTCTTTTATAGTTGGGATCAGAGTTTTGAAAGGTATGTTCTATTTTTAGATCAAGGGAAATATTTGAGATGGATAAAGGAATAAATATTTTTAGGTTAGAAAAAATCTGTAAGGCGTTTCAATTTTCTACAAACATTTCTTAAAGTATGAACATAATAATAGTAATCTTCTCGGAAAAAAATTTCAGGTGCCTCTATTAGAATATCCAAACATTTTCGCGAATCTTCAGATTGGTGTATATAGAGAAAACCAAAAAGCAAAGAAAAAATTGAGTTCCAACTTGCGTGGGCGGAAGACGGCTTTTCGAGGTATTTTTCTGTGAAAAAAAATATACAAAAAATTTCGCAAATTGTGTGCAATATAATGCATGCATTTAATACGTGAAATTTCACAAAAAGTGAAAAAAAAAAGTTAAAGTAATGTGAAATGCAGATTTTGAGGCTAATAATAAAATTTACATATGACAATTCTGTTTTTAATTCTACAAAAAAATTATTTCAAGAATATTTTTTCTATTATTTCAAATACCTCGCACATTTTAAATAAAATAAAACATTAAGTCTCAGTAAATGGTATATGTGTAATGTTTTATGTCTTTCTTCAATTTTTAATTTAACCATATTCATCACATTTAAAAATATATATAACAGCTTTTGATTTCTGTTATACAAGTCATTTTTAAAATAATTATGAAGCATATAACGCTCTAACTTTTACAACGGAAGAAATTAAAAAAGTCAATTGCAGATAATAATTTGCAGCAATAGAATAAATACTTATATTTCAGTATCTTCTTCGGATTCTCAGGGCATTATTTTATTTATTCATATATTTATTTTACAAATAACTTAAATCACATTTTTTTCAATTGACTCTTAAGCGATTACGGCTCAACTATAATTTTTTCTAAAATATCCTACAATATGCTTTAAAGAATTTAAAGTTTACGTTCAAATTTGGAAATATGGCTCTCTATACTTTAAAAAATGAAAACAAAAAAAAAAATTATAATCGCAGACATATAAAATGAACTTCAAGCATCTAAATATTATTTTTTGGTTCATGAATATATTTGTAATAGATGTACATAAAGAGTGATTAAGTATTATCTTTAATCAATATTCATACATGTGACTAGGATTTGGTTCTTTTGAGATATTCATTTAATAAAATGTAGCATGCAATATTTATTAAAATTTGTAAATCCTTTATTTTTCTTCTTTAAGTAGTTATTATAATTTTAATGACAAATATCTTGATATATCTTTGTGTGTAACTTTACACAATTTTCAAACAAAATCTTACCCTTGCCTGAGCACTGTTTTTTTTTATCCTTATATTATGAAAAATTAATAGATATTTTTAATATTTTATTAAAATTACAAGTAGTTAAACCTCTTCATGTAAATTCCTAATGCATTAGTAAATTAAAATGGTAGCAAATCATCTTTTTAATATATCAAACACATAATCCACTCTCGCGTTTTAACATTTCTGGTTTTGACTGAAATGTATCGGATAATGAATGTAGTTAAATCTGAGGAGGAGTGTCTTTCATTCCCAGCCATTGGGAATAATAATAGTTACTCATAAGTCGATAATTTAGTTCATTTTCCTCAATTATAATAAGTGTTGGGGAATATACCATTTAAGATATTTAATGATAAACATTAATCTTATATCACAAGAGTAATTATACATTGAAGATAAAACTTAATAACATTAAAACTATCAAAATTTTGAAAAGGAAGTGTAATACACTCTTTTAATTTTTTGTTTTAGAGATTCAATATTTTTGTAAAGTGTACATTATGCTTATTTTTACTTCGACATTCAGCTAAAAAGCAATTTTATTTACTATACTGTTTAATCTATTATATCGTAAAAAACACGAGAATTATTATTTTCTATAACAATAAAGGGAAATGTTTGTGAGTGGATGTGAACGCGAAAGCATTCAGTTTAAATGACCCATAGATAACAAGTTTAGTTCCTTAATTCTATGCGAGACCAATATGTGTACCTCAAAAACAGAGTTTTCAGAAATTGATATTAAAATGAATCATAAAGAAGCATAAATAATTTATAATAAAATAATATAATTTACTCAAAATAAAATTAAACTCAAAGCCCTCTGATTCTTAACTTCAGAACATTGATTGAGTTATGCGCGTAACTTATACAATTAACTGAATCATTACCTAAATGCATCTAATGATAATTCAGAGCTCATTTGATTAAATATGTTACTTCATAAAAAGGAGTGTCGTTCTCTGAATGTAGTAAATGAATTTTTAAATCTCCTCATACATGCACCTCCTATATATATATATATATATATGAGTGTGTGTGCTTGTGCATGATGTCCTGCCTAAGTACACCTTTAATTTTCTTCATTTTAAATTTCTTTTACTTTATCCCAATAATATATTTTACAAATTTCTCTTTCAAACAAAATATCACGTTGTAACTGTTAGCAGTCGCTTTTAAATTACGAGAACACGACTTGCGGAATTCACCTTAAGAGTCTAAGGTGTATAAAAGCTGATACAATCTTTCCCGGGTACTTTTTTCCCTCTCTTTTTTGCTCTGTTTCAAGCGACGCTGCTCTGCACTCATATATGATGTCTACTTCGATGCTTTTCACATATGCAATTAAGATTTAAATGTGTCAAATGTTGCCCACAGAAATTGAATTTTGTTACTTACAAAATGATTGGATTATTTCCAAAAAGCTACAACACCAGCTTACATATTTTGTTATATATATAATTATATAGTTATTTATGTTATATATCTCAGAAAGGTCTAATAGTTTGAAATTATAGACAAGTCAAAATCTTAGCTGGTCCTAAATACACTTTAAAGAAAAATCCATTTATTTCCGAATTTATTTCGTGAATCAGTATACCGTGTCAAACACTGGTGTTCAAAATTAAGGGAATTTGCATAATTTGTAGATATCATGAGAGGAATTGAACAAAATATAAAAATACTGTTTCGAAACAAAGATACAAATCTTTTATGTCAAGTACGCAAATGTATACGTTTATAGGGGCAGAACTAGTAGAAAAACAGGATTTATAACCTTACGTGCCAAAATCCGCAATTCGTTCGCTAGCGCATTTCGCCGAATTTCTGGTTGTTTCTTTGTAGAAATCACTTAAATTAAAATTCAAACAGTAAAACTGAGTAACGGTCAACGTTTAGATACTGGAATGAGGTGGCGAATTGTGGGTAAACTAGATATAGGCAGTCTCAAATCCAGATTTTTGGAGAATTAGATTTAACGTTCAGGGTTGTGTGCAACTTATGGAAATAGCTTAAGGATATCGGATCCATCGAGAAAAAACCAGGGTAAGGTCGTTCAAGAGCCACAACAGCCAGAGAAGATCACTATTTGTCCATTACACCTAGATGTAACAGGGATTCCACAGCTTCTCATATCTTTCATGAGTTGTATGCACCCCCAATAATTCGAGCTTCAAGGGTGAATGTTTCCGGAAGACTTCTTGAGAGAGGGCTGTTTACAATCAGACATGTTGTTTACATCCCTCACAGTTCTGCGAACTGGAGAGTCCGCTTTAAATGATGCAGAGATCATACAGTTATGAGCATTATTTAATGGGACAGAAGCGGAGGCTTGATGTTCTGGGCAGGCATCATGTTGGATGGTCGCACACACCTCCATGTCTTTGAAAGAGTCACAGTGCCTGCTGAAAGATATAGGGAAGAGGTTTGGGAGCCCTATGTTTGCCTTTTCAGAGGTATATTTGGTCCTGATTTCCTTTTAATGGATGACAACGCGAGGCCACATAGAGTTCAGCTGGTCAACGAATTTTTGGAAAGTGAGAATATTCACCGTATGGATTGGCTAGCCATATCTCCAGACTTCAATCCTATAGAGCATATGTGGAACGCTCTGTAGAGGGCAATTGCAATTTGCCGAGAGCCATCCAAGACCTGAAAGCAACGTTACTGATCGAGTGAGACCATTTCCGCAGGAACGCATAAACTTTCATTTTAACCAAAAAATCACGTTGCAAGGCCAATGTATATGTAAGAGAGGATCATACCCCCTATTAACCCATTTATTTTGATCTATTCTGCAAATGCAGTTCCTACCTGGCGACTCCGATTACTGTTACGCACAATAATGTATTTATTATAACAGTTGAAAGGTTATTTATTTATTTTTCTTTGTCAACCCTATGTATTTACCAAATTTCATTAAAATCTGCCCAGCAGTTCTAGAGAAAATCGACCAAATCCAAAAATTCTCTTAATTTTGAACACCAGTATATATCAAAGGCTATATTGATGGTGATTATATAAAAACATATTAAATGACGCAAGAAAGCAAACCTAATGAACTGTAAACTCACAATTTACTGAATATTGCAGTTATAACGCGGTAAGAAAAGCAGGAGTGAAAAATACTAATAGTCCATTCGAGCGTACAATAATTGTCAGCTCGGAAAGGGAGTGATTGCTAACACCATTAAGCAATTTCATAGCTCTAACTAGTTCTAGAATTTTTCATTTTTTAACAACTGATCGTAAAATTTAAATTCTCAATTCTCAAATAGCGTTGTGAACCCCATAGAATAAAATAGTCAACATCTTTACTGAAGCTTTCGCTCGTGTTTTTTTTAAATAAAAGATGTTGCTTGATTATCAATTAATGTTAATGCAACAACACAATCTGAATAGTGAGTCTGATTTGTTAGTAGAAATGTTAGCATAATTTGCTACTTGACAAATATTTAAAACAATTTTAAATACTAAAAGTAGCGACATTTTTTATGCAAAAAAGCATGTTTTTCATGAAAATTAAAATAATATTTTTTACATAATCAAAACGAGAGATAACTGGATGCAGCGTATCTTCTTCTGAACTACGGTTGCGAGTATGGTTCAAAAATTACTTGTATTTGAAGGCAGATGGCCCCAATATAGTAAATATTTTATCATTAGGTGATGCTGTCTGTTAAACTGGGCAGAAGCAAATGTGGCATTGATTCATAAGTTAGTGTTAATCTGGCAGTAATTTGATGCCAAATTAAAATTGATTGCTTCCGCATTGAGTGGTCTACATCATTTTGCATCCAGTTGTCCCCGTGATTGAGACTTGAATTCATCATTATGCATCAGAAATCAAATAAAAATCAAAGCATTTGATTTCTTCCGGAGAATCATTTCCAAAAAAGACAAAGATGGTCTCATCGGCAGGAAAATTAAGATGAAGAATTTTTGAAACGCAAAAGGTGTCATGATCACGAAAACGAGTATGCGAGACTTTGACAACTGTCGAGTGAGTCATGATGCTTTCAAAAGAGAAATAATTTTTGATGCTACGAGTACCATCTCTCAGAAATTTTAAGAATTGATTGAACCATTTCCGTACTTTCGTTGAAAAACAAAGAGCCTGAACTAAACTCGGATCGCGTTTACAAGATACCTCAATTTTCATATAAAGATATAACGTGTAGCATGAGCTTACGCTTATCATACAGTATGTTTAGAATTTAGAAACATTCCATAAATATTCCATTTTCTTAAAATGTAATATAGAAACTAATTTAGCATAAAAGTATAGAAAATATATTGCAGACAATAATTTGCAGCATCTTAGATAATTCAGACAGAAATCAGACACAAAAGAAAAATATGCTTCTCTCTATAGAATAAAAATAATAAAATATAACAGTGACTTCGAATTATTTTTCTTCCCGAAAATGTACAGTATTTCGAGTTTGGGTTCTATTTTATAATATAAATGGAATACAGACTTATTGAAATTTATATAAATTAATTTAATTTACGAGGACTCCGTTTCCTTTCTACTTCCGATGGACCACAAAAAAGGATAAGAGAACAAGAGGAATTTATTACCATAATTAATTTACAAATATGGTTACTTTTCAACATAATCAACGCGACAGCATTTGTCATATCGTTGGACAAGGTTTCCGTTCCTTTCTGCAAGGAACGAAGCAGCTTGTTAATTCTTCTTTCTTTCGAAGCTCTATTCATCCTGTTTTGCTTCAAATGGCTCTACGCAATCATCGTAAAGTCTGACAGCTGCAATGATCGCAGTAGCCAGTTCCAAAAATTCAACTAGCAAGATATCTTAATGGTCCCGAAAACCCATTGTAATAACTTTAATGCTTTTGAGGGTTTGCTTGGACAGATTTACATTCTCTTGTCGCTCTTCATCGTGAACGTTCGTTTGCCCGTCTTTAAATTCTCTACACTATTGCAGGGAATAATACCATCACAATTCGCCAAAAAAATGACCTGAGTGTACGGTGAAAACTTTATATGTAATGGTGTTGTGTGTAATACCATCACTCATAATGTTTTCTCTGCATACTCGGTCCATTTTTTGGGGAATTTTTACTACATCAATCCCTGCTGCTTGAAGAATGGGAATAACATCACGTAACTCACACTCGCCGGGAGCAGCAATTGTACCATTTAAGTGCTTACTTCTCAACTTAAAATCATGAGATGGTGGTTGTAATTGCAGAAGTTATATTTAGAGAGATGTCCAATCACTCACTACGTATCCCTTCTTCCTACCATTTGTCTGGTTATTTAGCAGCTCAATCAGATATTGAAATAAATGATCTTCGTATAATTTTCAAAAGTTTTAAAAGGAAATTAACTTATTTTCAATTAAGGACTTTTTAAAAATTATTAGTAAATTATTACGTGGCTAACGTTTCGCATTATCTGAGATCGGTTTATACATTATGTGATATTCATATTATAACTTTAAATTATAAGGAATCAGGAAAGTTTTTTAAAAATACAAATATTTCTTTCCTTTTGGGTAATAATCATTTAAATATTTACTTTGAGATTGATTTTTTTAGTTAAAGTTCATGTAATAAAGCTTTATCGTAAAGTTTTAATTTTAAATATAATGTAAATTTTCATTTTTATGAAACATTTTATATTTTCATAGAAATATTCCTGTTTTTCATAATTTATTCCGTTTTCACTTTTCATGTATTTTGAGCTATTGAATGTTTCACAAATACAAAATATTAACAAATGTTTTGATAGAGGAATCACTTCGGAAATATAAATTTTAACTGTTGAAGTTTTATCAACTCATGTTGTGTAAAATCCTACAAAAAGTTAAAGAAATGAGTAATATTTCATTTTTTGATAAGCTCTTAAAGGTGTTATAAAGCAAATAACAAAATTTGACATAGTTCTCCTTTGAGCTTATAAATATCTGCTGTTATAGAAATTTCGAACTTGCTGTCTTCTCTTCAGAACGAACGCCGAAAATTTGGTTTTCCAGAAAGAAGTGAGTACATCATACGACAATAATGAACATATAGGGGTAATCTGGGCGATACTCTTGGCGATGAATTTTGATCGCCAAGAAGCCAAATTTGGAAATAAAACCAAACTCTTACAAACAAATCTGGAAAGATTTAGAATGTATTTTGAGAGTATACATATGTGAACCACTGTTCAAATCAGTCAGTGTATGTAGAGTATATGTACCTCATGAAATATTGTGATTATGTATTTTAATTACTGTGATTAGGCGAAACTTTCACACACATTGCTACTATCGTGTATTAATATTTGTGTATGTTAATTGTCTCCTATGTAAGAGAAACTCATCCTAGTAGCTAGACAATTTAAGAATAAAATTTAGATTTACTTCAAAATAACTTGCTTATAGCTTGCTCTTCAATTGAAAGCCCATCAACTACATATAACTATTATGTCTGTTAGAATTTCTATTGAGTTTATTGATGTTAAAATATGTGAAACATGCTGAAAAAGAAACATTTTTGCAAAGAGACATGACAAATTCAATTTATGCAGTCTACATTTCTTTTTTTCATTTTTTTAAAATTGTGTTGTGAGCAAGCAAAATAAAATAAACTTCTAGTTCCCATTATCCACTTTAGGCTAGTCAGTTTGAAAGAAAACAGTATAAAAAATAGATTAATATTGTCATTCTAAAAACGTATTTTTCCGTAACTTCATGTTCAGAATGTAAGTCTTTTTCAATAAAAAAAGTATGTCTCTTACTGAAGATAGTACTTTACTTCTAAAACTTATATCACTACGAAATGAGGCTTAAAATGTCTTTCATAATATATAAAAATGACATCATAACATAAAGTTATAACTGCATTTATACTGAATTTTCTATTAAGATAATTGAAAAACAATTTCTGATAACTCAGGTAAAAATATTATTTTCTCTCACATTAAATATTCCTGGATCCTATATTCTGATACAAGTAAGTATATAAAATATACGAAACTAAACGGCAAGGTCAAACTTAAAAGACCTGCTGTCGTTTCTCCTGGACTAATGAAATCGGGCAGTCTTTACAACCCATTAGTGCGAAGGAAAAACTTCCTTTCAAGATTATAACTCCGAGTCTTTTATTTGATAACGTACATCACGATTTAATTTACCTATATTTTTCCTAGGGAGAATCCGAATATTAGTATATGTTTCTTGCGTAATGCACATTATCTTATTTTTATACAATGAATTTCATAATGCAATTAATTAAGGAGCTTCATCTTAGACTTTCGGCAAAATGATGGTAATAATTTTGAAGAAAATTATTTTTTTTTTAAGTACAATAAATAAATAACGATTTCAAAATCAAACTTATTGGTAATAGTTTTATAACTCAGGCGAACAAAATTTTAAGTTTGATTACTAAATACAATTTACTATGTTAATTCTATTTTTTAATTCTTTTTATTCTCACATGTCTTGTTTTGATGATTCATTTCGAGTAATTTTTTTGTTGCATTTTCGAATATAAATCTGTTTAAAGAGGGAAAGACATATTCTTCAATATTAAGAACGGGAGATTAACTGTGCAAGGAATAATTTATGTCAATGAATTATTGTTACGTATTTTAATATTCAGCGTAGGGTGTAATAAATACCCATTTAAAATTGATGTCCACCAGCCATTTTGATTTTGAGAACTCATTGTAAATGGTAAGGAATTTATACTTCGCCTATTAAATATTTACTATTTTTTTTTCTAATTGAATGCAATAAAACACATAAAAAAAATCCAGATTTCAATAAGCAACTAACTGGGTTGTTACATTTCTCCTTCCATTTTTGAAAGCCTTTTAGAATAGTTTTTAGACTAGAGAACTCTCAAGTGAATCATAACAATAGGGTTGAAATATTTTAAATTTGGTGAAACATTGTAATTCCACAAACCCCTAGATTATTTTTTTACTCTTTCAGATGGAAATGTTTGCTTTCAGATAGATACAATGGTAAAGATTTGGAGATGCTTTTGGAAATTCCAAAGGATTATCATTTCTTTCATAAAATGAAAAGGACTGGTTTAGAAGGGAGCCTTGATAATCAAAATGACCTCCCTTTTTCTCCCTATATATATATATATATATATATATATATATATATATATATATATATATGGAGAGAAAGAGGGACATTATTAATATTGCACACTACTAGACTAAAAAAAATTGCAACGCAATAAAAGAATGAATGTAATGTATTTAATTCATAGAGAATTTATGTAAAAGAAAGCTATTCCACTTTCAAACAGATAATACAATGTAGTGATAATATACAAAGATGAATCGTAAATTTTTAATTATTACTAAGAAATAACCAAGATATCGAGTTAAATGTTTATATAAATTTTTGGATCATTATTTAAGTTTCAAATGACAGCTATTCATGTTGATTATTTTCGTTTCAAGAAGTCAGCGATTGAAGTAATCCGCATTATCGTAAAGTCTTGATTCTTATCCTAGACAGTCGTAAATTTTTAATAGCTACTAAAATTATCGAGTAAGAACCTTAAATTTTATTGTTTATTCTCAAAAGCTTTCTACATATGTACGATTCAAAGTTATACCTTTCTTCCAGGCCTTTTTGGGCCTTTCCAAGGTCATCATTGTAGAGCTCAGCAGATTTAATTCCATCTTCTACATATTGTGGGTTACTCAAATCTACAGCTATTTAAAACTATCAAATAAACTTTACTACCTGTAATTTACAACGTTATATAAGTAAAGATCAATATATATGCAGACACAGTGCTATCCAGATATCTCGGTTACTTTAAACAATAATTAAAATTTAAAATGCCCTCTTGTGTGTAGAGAAATAGGAATCGATTATCAAGTAGAAAGTAGGAATACACTTCTTGAAGTGATACAAGCAGCAATTTTTCGGGGTGTAGATGAAATATAGGATAGGAGGAATGGAAGACCATAGGACGCCCTTTGACGGTCTTCCTCGAACAATTTATAGCGATATCACTATGCCATAAGATAACACATTAGAACAACCTATTCATGCAAGTGAAAATATGCAATCTGAGAGTACTCTACGTGCTTATTAGTAGTACTGGTATTTATACCTATGCAGTTAACCAAAGAGTACAACAGAACAGAGGAAGCATTAGTTTGCTTTGATGATAAGACTATTATCCTCCGCGACTATTAAAATTTCCCTCCTAGAACTGTCTGGATTTCATTCACACCGGGATTCGATGAGTTCATCTTGGACGAATAAATGGTCTCTCGAGGCCCAAAATTCATCGTCTTTCCAACGCAATTTACCAGAGCTCTCCGTGGCCGTTTACTAAATGCTTAACTCCTACTAGCTCTGATGCCTACGCGGTTACTTGATAGTTGTGATTTGTCATTGTATTCTATATTAGCGTGATAAACTTTCTGATACGAGCTGTATCCCGTCACTTATCCATTAAATATTACTTATGAAACTATTTTAACTAACTTATTTTCTAATTGTTGTTCTATTTAGATGAGTGATATTCTTATACATAATACTATATTTAATCGTTACTCCTGGGATTTATATATGCAGTATGAATTTTTTTTTCTCATTTTCTTCAGCTGAGGTACAATAGCTGTATCATGCTATTAAAAGAGAGTTCCTACCTCCTTTTTTCCCAAAAGGATTTTCCTGACCCTTTTTACAACTGTACTACGATTTTTTGCATTTGGGAGGTGATATTTTTCGCCTACGTTATCAAATTCTATTCACATTTCTTATCATTGCCAATGTTTAAAATATCTACTTTTGATCTTGAAAATAAATATCCCTTGCAATAATTTTACATTGTCCATGATGGATCGATTTTGCCTTTCTCATGTTTTTCTACGATTGTTTAGAATACCTACGAAATTTCTCCTTCAAATAGAAACTGAGAATTCAATGAAGGATTTAGATGAAGAAAACTTCAATGATATTGATTCAGAGTTTGGAAAGAATTATAATATATATATATATATATATATATATATATATATACATGGATTAAAGATTCTGAAAAAAATTTATAATATTGAACAATGTTACAAATTATTTCCATTGAAACATATGGAATTTTCTAAAGTTTGTCTATTGTTTGCAGTGCTTTAGATTTATACTCAATAGGTTTCAAACATTTTTAACTGATTTGAAATTTTTTTCAAATTTCACTTGCTCATGTTTGATCACAATCGGGTTGTGGTAGCCGAATACTTGTCATAAACTAGTGACAAATAAAGTAATAATTATAATCCTTTTAATACATATAGAATTACTGTTCAACATATCATTCATATAAATTCACCTTTTTTAATTTTTTTTTTTGAAAATCTGTTTGCCAAACTTAAGAAAATATCTATTTTAATTATATATATATATATATATATATATGCATTTAAAAGTTTTCAAGTCATTCCTTTAAGAGTGGAAGCAAGGAACTAAGAAAAAGTATTTTAATATAATATTGCGACAAAAATTGGGAAATTTTTTTCCATGAATGATCAAATACTGAAAATCAGCAGCCTGTAATTTCCCCAGTTGTGACGTGAAAATCAGAAAAAATACCATATGGGGTGAAAATTAATAAATGGGATTTCCCATTGGAGTAAAAACTTTTCTCCGCAGTACGAAAAGTGCCGAATTAAAAACAATTTTTTTAGCCGACCTCTAAATGCTAATATGATACATAAATGATACTTTAAATGTAAAATTTTTCTAATCTTTCACAACTACTGACCTGATTCATTTGTAGAATGACATTTTGCACCTTATCTCCCTCTTCACTTCATGTATCGTGTTCATATGAGGGTGGAGAAGATCAAGAACTGACAAATGATCCTTTGTCACACAAGCTAGCTTATCTAGTGTTTTTATGAAATCGCTGGATATGGAAGCTTATGTGTACATTAAAGTTCTTAAGTGCTTAAGATTGTCGTATATGGTAATTCATCATCCTGCTACAATTGTATTTTAGCAAAACTAAAAGGTTGTATCCTATTTCAGCGTACTGCTTGGCTATGGATAAGTTTTGTGAGTGTGTGGGATAACTCTCCAAATTGGTACCGTTTCTTCTGGTAATTGTTTATTGGCAACCAATTTCTAAACAGACGATTGGCAACTTGACCAACTTTGTTTTGATAAACGTGATCGGTGTTCAAGCATTCTTTACAAAATCACACTGCCTAAGCGGAATATCAATTTTATCACTAACTACCCACGTTGAAAGCTCGAATGGGTATAATAAATGTGGCCATCAATTAAGCATCCATTGCTAAATTAGATGGCAAAGGCGGAATATCTGTTTACATTATTATCGAGTGGGAAGAACCTCTCGATCCTCATCGTCAAAAGTTAGTGATTTTCTTCCATTATTTTTTGATAGTTTTCAATACTTTTTATTCAATTAATTTTTACGTTTTTTAAAGACTGTAATACTTAGGAAACTTTCATTCCTACGTCATTCTATTTAACACAAAACCTCTTCGAGCTTGAAAATCCCTCTTTATTTCGTTGTTTTAATTTCAGTTGAACGCTGTTTTGAATTTTTTTTTTTTTTTTTTTTTTTAAAATGCTATTTTTTTGCGTTTTTTGTCTTTCGGACAAAGCGGCATCTTTTTTTCATTTGCAATGGCTTCGAGTTTGTAAATAGCACGTTTGACGCAATTTTGGCGTGATTTTTAAAATCGCACCAAGCAGGAACCAAGAAAAAGGCAAATAGGACTATTCGCAAAAGTTTAGGCATTTGCAATTGTTACCAGCATTTAATTCGCGTACATTCTTGTCATCATAGTGCTTCTGAAATGAACTTGCTGTGATTGACTATTCATAGAAATGGCACTCTAATCATGATACTCTATATTAAAATAGTAAAGCATTCAACAGTCGCAGTAGGTTTCGATTATTTCCCACATCGTCTCCACACATTTATTCGGTCACTAATTAAACAAAAATTTCGCTGAATGCATTACTGTAACTTTCAGTTTGTTTAAGACAGTTTAGTCTGATATCATTATATTCTTTCGCATCTTTACTAATTCTTTAAAACTACAGAATATTTCATGGGTGATATGAATGCTTTTCATTCTCTACTTGGTAGAAAATTCGGATGTTACAGCATCTAATAAATTCTTTAATTATTACGACACCTCATATATTAGGAGGCTTTGATTGAAGCATTCTGACAATCATCCAGACCAGGGGTAGGTAAACAGTAGCACTGTAAGAGGTTTCTTACGGCACAAATTGACAGTCAGAAACATCCACCTTCAACTGACGTTTCCTCCCCACGCGTTAACATTCCAAACAAAACTTGGTCTATATGGAAGGCAAGTAGGCGAAGGTATGTTTAATCGTTTCGCTTCATTAGGAAAAGAAAATGTGACTGAAAGTGTATATGCTAGGATACGAGATCATCTATAGAGTTTGCAGACGTGGTCACAAGACGATTTCCGGACTTTACCAAAATTGAGCCTAAATTCAATTAGATCTCTCATCCTATCACCACTGATATTGAAGCAGCATATATATATATATATATATATATATATATAAGCATAGTATAAATAATAAGTAAGTATAGAAAATTGTTCTCTAGAAAGCTCTAATAGAATTAAAAATACTTAGTTTTTTTTGGAGACAAAATCAAAGAATTTTGCAATATTTATTTATATTTCATGTTTTTAATCAAAACATTAAAACGGTAATTTGCTTCCAATATTGATTCCACATAATATTATTAGAAAATTCTAATCGGGTTATTTGTATTATGATGCTCTATGTTTTGCAAGCATATTTAATTAAAGATATGGAAATTAAACGAATTAAATGTTTTTAATATGTTCCTAGATGAAATTAATGCCATTATTCATTTTCATGTGTCTTAAAATAATTAATTCATTTATAGTTTTACCCTAATAAAATTATCTTAATAATGTGTTTAATGGCAGGTCTTTTCAAGAAGTAATACGAACAAAAATAACAGAAAAATATTTCGCTAATTAAATTAGTTAATAACCTATCTTTTTAAATGAATTGATTCTACAATTCATGAAAGAATTTGTAATGAACTTAAAATTTATTTATAAAATTTAAAATTTATAATCTAAGAATTTATATACTTCTTAGTGTAAGACGTCAGTGTCATTCATTTTAATATTATTAAAATAAATATTTTTATAGTTCAATTTAATAACAGGGAACTTAAAAATGAATATAGGGCTTTCCTATGAAAGAACATGTGAGAATAACCAGCTAAAATGTAATGCACTTCTGATATTGAGTAAACATGTATTTATATAAAATGAAATATGCTCAAGATTGCTCTCTTTTGATAACTTAAAAAAAAGAAAGAAAATTTATCCATTTTATTTTCGATTTCCCCGCATCATATCTTGAATATTTTATGAAAGAGATATATGATATATTTACTGAACTAGGTATCTGATGAAATATTCTAACCGCGTCGATAAAATTAGATTAATGTCCATGAAAAATGGAAAGGGAGGCATTAGGCATAGGTACAAAAATAGATGTAGCTCTTTAGGGGGTTTATTTTTTAAATTTGTTTTGCAATTCCTTAAATCTATATAGAAAGCATTATATATTATACTATCGAACCAGCTTCCTTTGAATATCTACAAGGATCTTTCGTTTAATAAAATTAAATTTTGAACCTTTTATGAGCTTCTCATGGAATAGAATTTTCATTAAAATCATTTGAATTAACAAGTACAATGAAAAATAAATTTTTCGAGTATAATGCAAAGCATAGAGATGCTCAAATGTTTTAACCTTTAAAAAATTCAGAACAAAATTGTAGCTAAATAAGTTTAAGCGCACATTCGTTAAACTCAGTTTAAATAAATATTTTTGAAAAATTATACCAGTAAACATTAAGCATGTAATAATTGCAATTAATAATTGTTTGAAAATAAGAAGTTAATATAGTAATTTCGATGTGAATACCTTAAATACAAAACTTTTTCCGTTTTTGTAGATAATATTCAATATTAAATAATACTTTGAAGAGTTTTACTTTTACTAAGTGCGTATTTTTAAGACTGATTGATTGATTGGTTTTACCAACATCGCACGAGAAGCAACACGAGGGCTACTGGTGATTCACCTCGT
Organism: Nephila pilipes; assembly: GCA_019974015.1. Classification (NCBI taxonomy): domain Eukaryota; kingdom Metazoa; phylum Arthropoda; class Arachnida; order Araneae; family Nephilidae; genus Nephila; species Nephila pilipes. The sequence goes on from BMAW01020014.1 coordinate 24,462, forward strand.
AATTTTAAAGCTCAGTCAAATTGTGGCGAATATATATTCCTATTCGACTCTTGGGCCATAATTTAGTCAAATACAACTAACTCTAAAAGTCAATAACCTACACAAGGATACACCAGTCAAGTCTTACACAACTGTTTATTTATTAATTTTGTAATATAATGTTTAAAGAATACTTGCTCTCCAAGATAACACGCTAGCTAAATTCACCCGTCTCACTAATACTAATTAAGAGTGTCTTAACAAAACTTTAGCAGTTGAAGTTGACTTGATTCTTGACTTCGCTATGATCACTATCCCCAGTAGCAACCCTTGATCTCGTCTAACTTCTGTAAGGCATATATCCAACGCTAGTGACACTCGACCTGTATCGTGTGAATTTCTCTTAGCTTATATACTTTCCTATCTAAACCACTTCATTTTATTTCTACCTGCCTCTAATTTACCTAATAACGTTTCATTTTGGTTGGAAAGAAATTGTTATTTGCAGCAATCTTAATTAAAATCTCCAAGGTTAGTGGAGAGAAAATCACGAATAACCCTTAGTCACAAAATGACGAGGATGACTCTTGAGCTGGCACCTCTATCTCCTAACTTTGATACCCATTCTTGAGTATCTTACTCTCCAACTTTTCTACCCTCTCTTGTTACTTTACCCATTTCGTCACGGATGTATCTTTAAATACGCTTTTCCTGATTCTTCTTTCCGGGGTAGTAATTCGCTCACGAATATCTTGCAGCACTGAGTATTATTTCACATCATTGAGCCTAAGACGAGTCGTGGTTTCCTCTGCACTAATCTCCGGACTTTTTGGTAACTTAAATTTCATACAATAACAACTTCTTTTCAACGAAATGAAATATGATGGGGCAAATTAGGTGAAGATTTAAAATGTAATGATTTGAATTCGAGATTGTGCTATATAAGCGAAATGGAATTGAAGGGGGAAACAAGGAGGGTGGAAGATAAAGACAAACTAATAGATTTGTAGATGGAAGTGGAGCATTCGTGTTCGATGTGAAATCTTAACAGAGTAATACAGGTCTAATATGTTATAATTGAAAAGTTCTTGACTATACTTCGATGAGCTAAGACTTTATTATTGGAATATAAATTAGGATTAGTTGAGTGAAGAGGGATTCGAGACAGAGAGATAGAGAGAGCAATCTTGCATACTGTATAATTAGAGTGTATAATAAACTGAGTTGTATTTCTCTTACGTATCTTAAGCTGGAATATTAAACTTATTATCTATTTTATTACACATGAAGATAACGTTACAGTTCAATAAGTAAGGAAATGCATCACAAGAGCATAACATTCAAAACTTATTCCAAATCATTATTACTGCTTAAATTTAAAGTCTCCGTGGTTAGAATTAAAGCTCATTTATTCTTCAAGTACACGATTCTCCAGTTCAAAATACGTTTATCTTAGTCTTCGTAATTTTAGCTTAATTCCCTTAACCTGTACAAAATTATTTCTATCACCTGAAAAATATTAGTGTCTGAGGTAGCCTAGTGGTGAAGCATAATCGCGATTCATGGGTGGCGTTGTTTTTGTCGAGTCCCGTGTTCGAGTCTGGATGCCCCTTAAGACTCACGTGTTTCGATAGAACATTTTATGTTCAGCAGATTATTGTCGCAAAAAGTTTAAGTTCTTTGCATGTTCGTTGTTACATAAATACTGAATTTTGTTTTGAAGACATTCATTGAGGCAAGAAAATGAAAGAAAAAGAATGGTAATATTAAGATCCGACAAAAAGGAGACATTAATCTCATAAAATAATTAATGCATTGGGTATATTTTATAAAGAAAATTCAAAAATTTTATAAAAGGAAAATGTACATTAAAATATTGAAATATGTGCAAATACATAATATTATATACGAATTGCATATTTTTCCTTCAGATGCAGTATAGAGTAACCTGTGAAACAAATTAGAGGGTGCTTTAATTCACTCTTTCTCTCCTTTAAATTTTCTCAAGGATAAAGCTTTGAGAGAGAATTTCCCAATCTTTAAGTGAAATTAAGAAAATAATTTTAAAACTTTAATGGTATGTTTTGATCTCCCTCTCTGGGTTTGATCTCATTAGAAAAGAAGTAAAAAAAGAATTTATTCTTAACCTGAAGTGTTAAGAACTTTGACATTATAATTTGATCATTTTAGATATAAAGTGCCTATCTTTTAGACACATATTAGCATTTTCCTATTCATCGCTTATTTGGAAAACTCAAAAATAGTACAAAAATATTTAAATAACAATGAACTACAGATCTCGTCTATTATTTTAATCCTATAAAATATGCCCTTTTCTCCTAAAAACGTCTTATAAAACATTTTACAAATTTAAATTATCTATTTCTGTATTACAGTAGAATAATGTTTGCACTTTATGCCGAAAATAGAATATAGATGAGAAAAACAAGCAACATATTTTTTTTTTATCAACGACGAATCAGTACTTTTATCTTCTCCTTTCGAACACGCCGTCAGTGTTCTCAATGAAGCCCGAGGGACACAGAAGAATGCCTTTCTATTAAGGAAGGGCTATTTTTAGAGTAATCAAATGAATCTCGGACTAGCTAGGAAGCTTCTTGTTTACCGAATTCTGAAAGTCAATAAGGGGCAGAATAAGACTTTCAGAGAATATTTTGTTTTAATGGTGCAGAAAAGAGACTAATGCTATCCGAAAGAAGTGTAAATGTACTTTATATCATTCTATTTGTATGATTATTGTTGTTTTGTAAATTACCTTTTTTCTCTTTATATACATACTCGAATATATGTAACACATCGATTAATAACTCCCGAGTCTAAAATTGAAAACAACATTTTTTTTGCAAAATTTTTTTTTTATTCATCAACATAACACCTTTTGTTAATCACCTTTTAGGATGATACAATCGTTCCAACGCTTTTCCAAATCTTTTTTTTTATTTTTTTTTACTTTTTTTTTTTTTTTTTTTTTTGCAAGAAATCTTTTTTGTTGCGCGTAAATAGCGATAAACAGCTTTCTGAATCATTGACTCGTTGCTCCATCGAAAGCAATCGCGGCACCCACTTGGAAAAAACCTTTTTCACTTCACTTCAAAAAACCTTTTTCCTGGTCCGATCGACTTAAAATTTTGACACGTTTCAAGCAAAGGTTAGTACTCTAGAAAGACCTGGTTACTGGTTTACTACGAGCGCCATCTCTGGGTTAGTCTCGGGAGTTATTGATCGATGTGTTATATATACATCTGCAAAAGTTGTGACGTTGGGCTATTCACGATTTTCTCTTCACTAATCTTGGAGATTTTTAATTAGATTGATTGCTATTAATAACAATTTCTTTCCAACCAAAATGAAAAGTGAATAGGTCAATTAGAGGCAGGTAGAAATAATGAGAAGAGAGGTAGATAAGAAGTATATAAGCAAAGCGAGACTCACACGAAAGAGATGGAGTGACTCTAGCATTGAGCAATTGTCCTATAGTCGTAGACGAGATCTAGAACTGCTATAAGTTATCGACGGCATAGTGAAGCCTAGAAGTCGAGTCAGCCTGTGACATTGGTCTATTCGCGGTTTCTCTTCACTAAACTTGGGGACTTTTAATTAAGATTTATTGCTTTTGCTAAACAACCTTTGCCCAACCAAAAATGAAACGTGAATATGCAGATAGGAAGCAGGTAGAAATGAAGTGAAGCGGGAGAGTTAGGAAATATATAAACTCCGAATGAAATTCGCGATAGAATGGCTGAAGGAGAAGTGGAAAGAATTTGAAAGAGGAGTTGGAAAGAGAGGTTGAAATAGGTAATTAGATTAAAGATTGTTGCAAGAGGTTTAGATATTACTGTTTTCAACAAGTGATCCGGAATCTGAGTTGCAGTCGAGGAAGGATTAGTGGTAAGAGTCTGTTATATTACTATTGGTGGGTTGAATTTGGTTAATAGAAATCTTCCCCAGGAGAGGATATATAGTTGTTGTTATAGTAAATAGAAGTAAATAAATTCCATAAATATTGTTCTAGTGTCTCTTTGATTGATTATTGTGTTTTAGTGTTTAATAATTGAATCCAGTTATGGCACAAGAGACATCCCGGGTCGGGCAGGCGTCACAAACCTTAACTTCGACGTTTTGGTAAAACTCTGTTAATTTGATATTAGTGAGACAGGCAAATATATTTAGGGCATTACTTTGGAGATTCGGTGTTCATTTATCGTTATAGTTCTAAACTGTGGAATAAATATAGTGTGTGACATCTGTCTAACGTCTTCTTGCATAACTCATTGACTCTTTAGTGTTAGTATATTTAGTTTAGCTCTGATACAAGAAGCGAATAGGAGTCTTATGTCGTCACAAAGTAAGATCATTTGCTTATTTTATCTACTTTTACAAAAATGTATTCTACTAAAGGAACTTATTCTGCCACCGAAGAATTATTCAAATATTGATAGTTGAATAAGTAAGCTGACATGTGTGACACTGGAACTGTGACTGTGGAGCCTATATATAAACTCACGAAGGGTTGTCAGTGCTTTTTGTGTTCCTACTTCTTCCCGAAATTCACTGAGTGTCTCGTAAGTAGTGGGTAGATTTTATCTATTGGGTTAAACAAATAGCCACGAATTTATGGATGACAGTGTGACATGGATAATTGTCATTTGACTGAAGGTCGACCAGGTGTCTACAGATATCAATAAAATGTCCAGTATCGACTGCAGTATGGGGATACAATTTCGGAAAACTGGATTTATTATGAAAAGACCCGGATAGGATTTAATAAGAATCACAATAAGAGAAGAGGAGAGTTTTTTGTCAATTTCCGCGTAGTGGTACGGAACTGTTTAGCTTTGCTGCCCTTATGTGAGTTGTAAGCAGCCACTATAATTTCTCTGTCTATGGTTTCCCGAAGGCCTCATCAGAGAGGGTTGTATGCCAGAAGTTCTGATTTTGGCGTCTCGCTTACTGCTGCTCACAAAAAAACGCGCTTAGAATTGTTCATACGACATGAGCCTTAGACGTAATTCGGAGAAACAACATGGTTTTACAAATGCGTTGAGATTTCTCATGGGCATTGATTCTCAGTTTACTTCTATTTGGACAGAGCTTGGAACACAATTATATCCCTTCTTGAAATCAGGGGAAATGATTATTACTATAGGGGAACGGTGTAATGACTTAGGAAAGCATTAAATTGGACCATTCCTAATTTTGCATGTGTGTGGTTACTGCTAAGATGTGTAGAATGGAGATCTTAGATTAAGACGGTTCGACTTTTAGGAGCCCAGTTGGTTGTGGGATTCAACTAATGACCACATAAGACTCAACTGGCTGACGAGTGCCTGCATTGGGGCAATATTCGTCGGATGGATTAGTTAACCATTTGTCTTGACCAAATCTTAAAGAGCATGTTTGGCACCCTCTATAGAGAGCAATTGCATCTCGGCATCTCCATCCGGGAAAGATAAAAGAGCTTAAAATGTTTTAACTTTTAGTGGGTGCTACTACCAGAGGTATTCCTCAACTGCTTCCAGTCCAATTTGGTGTAATGCTGTGCCACCTGTCTGGCTGTAAGAAGGGACCAAACACCAAACTATTCTCATTTTGACTTTCTTTGTCCAGTATATATATATACATATGTTAACACATCTAATAAATGACTAAAAAGGATATCAATGACTTGAAGAACGAAGTCATTGCTGGGAAAATAAGACGAATTATCCAAATAAAGTATATTTATTGCTATTGAATGAGAGAGAGGCAATATGTGACAAATGATTACATTATGCTAAATTACAGACACCGAAAGCGTCGTTCATCCTTAATGACTATAGTGGAAGAGAGATAAATTTTTCTTTCTTAAAATTTATATGAAGAATTGTTTTTAGATCCCATATGGATTAGAATGGAGAGATTTTCAGGGATCTCAGTGATAGACTGGATGTCTAGTAAAGATTAATTAAGGATGGGAAAACTGTAATACCAGTTATGAGCATATTTATAGCGCATAATCGAATGCATTAAAAGCTAATTTGGTATGGTAAAATAATTATCTCTTTACTATGATACTTAAAGAATAGGGAAAAAATATGAAATTAATATATATTTAAGTGAAATCATTACAAATTTTTCCCCTCCACAAGACCGTTTACTTTCATCCATACATTAAAGAAGTGACAGAGAAAAAAGTTAAAAATATAAATTTTGTTTAAGGGTTATAGTCAAAAATGTGATAGCTGAAACTCCCTCCATTTTTACAAAATACATCTTAACAATTTTAAGTAAACTGATCAAATTATTGTGACGGTGACTAACACTGTTTATAAGACTCTGAAACAATCTTTGATATATTGTTTACAACTTTTCTGCATGCATATCATGGTTGAGAAAAAAACATGTACAAATTGTAGTCTGTCGTTCTTCAACATTTTAACATTTTACAGAAATGTTAACAGGTATGGAAATGCAATTGTTTCCAAATATTGTCAATGAAATCTAGAAGAATTTAATAAAGCAAGTTTGTATTCTAATATTTCAGTCCAAGCCCACAATAATAATTTCTCTACCAAATCCATTGTCCATGTTAGCTGAAGAAGTATCTTTGTTATAACAAAATTATATTGTAAGTGAAACTTGATAAAATTAACCAAATACTATCTAATTATTTATCATTTAAATTATTTATTCACCTTTCATTTAAAACAGTTCTCTAGAAAAATTATCTAAACCAGACATTCATTCCGTTCAATACAAAACATATTTTAAAATCTTATATTATCATTAATAAATAGCTATCACTGACAGTAAGGCATTAAAAAATTTCTTTTCTTTCATTTCAAAACAAAACACAAAGTATATATTTATTTCAAACGTATAATATTCCTTTTTGTTAGCTATTCATTGGAATTTATATCGTCTACATCATTTCTTAGTTAGTATCATAAAAAACAACTTGCTTCATCCGATTTACAAGTATGTAAAATCCAAAGTATTTCTCGTAATATCCCTTTTTAAATCACCCCCATGCATACTTAATTTTTGGTAACTGCTAAATGTAGATATTTATGCATATTTTAGATACACTTAAGATCTCTGAAAGGAATTTATATGAGAATCACTAATTCAATTATTTAAAAAAATTCCATGCATAGTTTTCTAAGAAACAGATTTAGCCGTCAAAGGTGCTAATATTTTACAGTTATTAAAACGACAATATGACAACGGAATGGAAATATCTTTGACTGATAAACTCGCTCACTCATTAATTCATTCATTTGTTTATTAAAGATTGGGTAGATGATGCATTCATAAAAATACTGCATTTTTGAAAATGATTGGGTGACTATTAACTAAAACAATATCTCCTTGGGTGGCTAAGAATTTAAGTATGTCAATGTATCTTTTGAGAAAAAAATCCCTTTTCTTCCACCTCCATTCAACAAAACTCAGAAAAGAATTATTCAATCTCGAATGCACGTGTGAAATATGTTTTTGATATCAATTTATAGGATTTCTTTTGATGCAGTCTTTATGTTTATGACATCTGACACTGGAGGAGAAAATTCCCTTACTTTGAACTTCCGAATTTTCCCGATTTTTATGGATATTTTATGCTTCCTGCAATTCTGTTTCAAGGAGCAGTTTGAATTTATCTTTTGAAAAATATGTTGCTTTTGTGTGCTGAAGTGTAATGGAAGGTTAAAATGGTGGAAAAACTCTAAAACTTTAAAGCAGTCTCTTAAAACAGTTTTATAGGTAGCTCCACTATTATTGAATACAGAAATGTTCAACCTCAATATTATAGATCCACTTTAGGCAGAGAGACGATTCTATGAATACTTTACAGATTATATATATATATATATATATATATATATATATATATATTAGTTTTCCGTTCTTTTAAGAGATTAAATACACATGTTTAATAGGTAAAAATGACTTACGTGTATTTCGTAATTTTCCTCTATCACTATTTGCCTAGTTTCACTATCGCCAACTAGGCCTACTTATTAAATAGTCTTAAAATGTATCAGTTGACAAAAAGAAAAAAAAAAAAAAAAAAATTTTAAATGTTTCCCAATATTAATTTAGGTTTAAAAAAATTTGATTTAAAAAAAAATGCTATAATTATTTTTATTAAGGACCAGAATTTCTCTACTATACTTCTTGTTATATTTTAATATTGAACTCGTAAACAGCGAAGATAACATTACGAAAATTAGAAAATAAATGATAATACAGAATATCGTTTCTTCGAATACATTATACTTCTTCCCAATTCGTTAGTACATTTTGAAAGATTAGAAGGCATGGCTATTAAATAACGAGATTGTAAAACATTTTGTTTTGATTTCACATATATTTAATTACTATTGTAACATATTCAATTTTTAAAAAAACAAACGATTTAATCTCAATGTGATACTTTTTTAAGATATTATCTGTCCTACTTATAAAGGCAGACGATTTAATTTAATGTGATACTATTTTTAAGATTTATCTGTTCGACTTTTAAAGGCAGACGATTTAATCTAATGTGCTACTTTATTTAAGACATTACCTATTCTACTTTAAAAAGCAGACGATTTAAACTTAAAGTAATACCTTTTTCAATATTCTTTATTAAGATATTTTTTTTGGCAACACCAGATCATAGTTTTTGATTTTATTTAATTTACTGGCAACGGATATGAAATTGATTATTGAGTTTGGTTCCAAGAGGTAAAGACGAACGTTGAAAAAGTGGTGCTTGTGTAAAATTGTGTCTTGAATTTATGTTTGAAAAGATGTGCGCAAATAAATGTGATGTCCTTAAAATAAGTCCTTTTTATTAATAGTCTTCAATACAGTACACTATCTTTTACAATATACATTCCTCCTCTATCCCTACAATGCTCCATGCGAGACTTCCATTATTCGAAACAGTGATGAAAGTCTTCATCTGTCAGCTCCTTCAGGAATCGAGCCGTTTTCTCTCTCATGGCTTCAACTGACTCAAACATGTTCCTTTTGATGTAGATTTCCCCTTAGAAGACAAATAAAAGCCGCATTGCTCAAGATCCACCGAACAAGGTGGATGGTCTAACAGTGAGATGCTGTACTTGGCTAAAAACCTCTTGACAGGCAATGGGGAATTAGCCGGTGCGTTGTGTAGATGGAAAAATTTGTTTTATGGATTCTTTGTCATTTCCTACAGTCTCAGCAATCCCACGGATACTTTGCCGATGGTCAGATGGAACCAGATTAACGATTTTTTTTCTATATTGTCATCCGTATTTGATGTGGCAAGGTGATTCGGGACTGAATCATCTTTAACGTCTCTACGGCTATCTCAAAAACGCTTAATTTATTCGAAATCTCGTGCACGCGCTAAACATTTATTACAATACACTTCTTTCAATAAACTGAAAGTTGCAATAGCAGTTTTCCCAAGTTTCATTCGAAATTTTCCAACAATTCATTCTTCACTTATCATTTTCCTGGTGAAAAAAAAAACTCTAATACGAATGATGGATACGGGTACATGGATTTGTTTACGGAAGGGAGAAGCACTACATTCAAAAGAGAACGCTTCACGCTAAAGAGCTGTCAGTCGCTGACTTTTGACGATTGCATACTTCTTCTGAAGAAGATTCTATTTAGTTATTTAAGCCACACTTCGTGTGTTAAACCATTGTATAATGATAAAATTTAAGAATGAGTTATTTCCGAAAAAGTTAAAAATAATATTGAATGAATGTAAAAGTCAACAATAGGCTTATGTAATCGATGGGAAAATCGATAGTATTGAAGGAATTCGAAAAGTGGTAAAACAAGCAGAATTGTAGTCATTGAAAAACGTCAATCGTGACGTACATTTTATTTTACTTTGTTTGCATTCTGAAGGTGAGATTACCAATAATCTGAGTAATGTTTCACAATCTTGTAAAGAAACAATCTTCGAAAGAAACATTTATACTGGAAACGAACCTCTTTGTACAATTATAATTGCAATTTAGAAAAAGGTGGTGATTGATAAATGTGTAGATGAAATTATATACATTGACGTTATTGATTAATTGTTATTTTTACTAACAAAAGAAATATAATTAATGAATTCTTAATTGATATATTTTATGATATGACGTATACCTTTCCTTATGATGCACCATAGCCATCTCACTGTTAAATTAAATATCCACTAAGTTCACAAATCCAATTAAATAAATTTTAGGAAAAGGACAGCACAGTTAGTTATCTATCAACACAGAATATGTAAAATTCTTAATTCAATTAATACTAGTTTATATTTAAAAAGAAAATTTAATTAGCTTACCAGTTCACTCCCTCCTATTCAAACACTTCTGGCTTATAACATGTTTAACTCCTGCTACTCTAATCAGAATTCGCTTCGAACCAATTCGAATATACTTGATTAAATAACTCGATTAACTCCTGTTTACAAATATCTATGAGCTTATTGATATCATATGCTTCCCTATTCTTCCTTTATGCATCACTATTCTTAATTTAATTCACTACACTACTTATCTCCATCTAATTTACATAATCACTTTTCATTTGGATGGTAAGGAGTTGAACTTGGAAGTAACCATTTCAAGTTGCAAAATGTCCCCGAGGTTAGCGAAGAGAAGACCACGAATAGCCCTACGTAGCAATGATAATTAGTATCGTTAAGTGCAGATTTTTCAGCAAATATCTGAAGAAACTCTACTTACATACCTTAACTACTCCTCATTTGTTACATCCACTGTACCAAAACTCTGAATAAATCACTACGAGAGAATGAAAATCCTCTCTGACAGCTCAAGAATCTGTATCAATTGTAGAGATTACTCGGATTCTCTACTGTCACCAGAGCACGTTTATAACTGTCCAAACATTTTACTTAACCTTTCTATGCTTGACAGAGACCTAAACATTTATTTCCACAGGAATTTCCTTGCGGTCTTAAGTCATTGTATGGGGCAGTTGCTGCCATTCAAGCCTTCGGAAATATCTAAAGTATACTCTCCATTATCCACAGACACGACGGCGACGATAATTATTGACGCCATTTGCTGAAACTATCTAAATGAGTGTTATAATTATAAAGTGGAAATAAAATTAAAATACAATGAAAACTGTTAGATTAGTGAAAATTAAATACGATTATGTATTGCAAATTACTTAACCCATTCAGTTATTTTAAGAAATCACTTGGTATATAATTGTTTATATGAATATAAATAAATGTGCCTTTTGTACTGATACTTAAAAATAAATATTATTATTTACTGAGATTATAAATAGTGTTTTTTCAGTATAAAATTAAAACCTCATCTGACCTTCAATGTACTGAATTTTAAACATTTATGTAAATGGAAAAAATTGATTCGCTGTGTTTAGCTTATTGGTACAAGGTCCCTTCGAAGACAAGAAGCCCCAAACCATTGTCTTTTGACAACTTTTCTTCTGTCTGGATGAGGGAACTCCCATCCGAAGAAAGCTCGGGATAGATTTTGTATTATACTATTTAATTAATTCTGTTACACTTGGTTTGCACATAAGATCTATAACATCAATTCAGAATACATAAGGGACAACAAATTAGATTAGTTAACATTTTATTAAGAAACGGAAATTCTATTTGGAAAAATAATTTGATATAAAAACCAACGTTTTTATATGGTGGCAAAGTTTATTACAGAAAATTATTGAAATATTACTTAAAACTGTTAGTTATTTTTAACTTTAAAATTTACTTAAAAAGAGACATTTGTGAGCGTTTTAAAAAATTCATAATACTCATAAAATCAAAACATGCATTTGAAAATTTGTAAGTCATTCTATTAAAAAAAATGGGAACCAGAATTCAGAAAAAATTATTGTGATAAGACACGGCGCCAAATATTGGAATCTTTCTTTCTTGCGAATGATTACTGACTGAAAGTCAGCAACCCCTTTGTTAGTTTTACGATACCTCATGTGGCGAGGGGAATGCTCGGTGTTCCCAGAGGGTGAAAGAAATTTTTTCCTCAATACTAAAAGCGCCGAGAGGAAAGAATTTTTTGACTTATTAAAACTATTGAAATATTAGTTAAAACTTGTCGCAAATGTCTAAATATTGCATTGTTAGTCGAGTACGAACGATTCCCAAAATTTCAAAGCTGTGGTTTGATGGGAAGTTGGTTAAATTAACGATCGAAAATTTGATGACACACACACATTCACACACACCAAGTGAAATTCAGAAAAACGTTTTAATAAGGAAAGTTTTAAACAAAAAAATAGGTATTTTCCTATTGTTAGAAAACTGTGCACATTGTTTTATTTTGAAAAAGACTTGGTAACAAAATATTCCTTACATTATACATGGATTATAATCTTATAGTTATTGGATACATTTATAACCCAGAAAATGTAAAAAAATAAGTATACAATAGATTTAATCAAGTAAAACCAGTCAATTGACAGAACTAAGAATTACCATTAAATTAACGGTATATTTAAATCAACTTAATGAACATCTAATGACCAATTACATATGTTTTATTTACTCAAGTGTTGATATATATATCTATATTCTTCATCACCTTCTCATGAAAATAATTAATCAAAAACATACTGATTGCCCTCATAAATATTTAACATCTTTATTCTTAACAACATTAAAAGATAGTATTTAATGAAGTGGTTTTTTTTAAATTAAATTGCAGACTTCCTACTCTCTTCATTACTGATAGATATCCGTTTCGAAAGGTTTTTACAATTTAGGAAATAATTCCTTTGAGGTTCCTTTTTAAAACTGCTCTAACGATGAAAGTGACAAAAGCTTTTGCTTATAAATGGAAGGAATAGAAATAATCCACTATCCATTTAGACTTCCAATTTCGAAAATGAAACATTTTTGCATTTTAATGAGCGACTGGAAATGTATCTTCGAGATCGCGAAAGTGTTGTTGCGCAATTTCAATTATTAGACACCCAAGGGGCAATTATTTTAATCAAAGACAAAATGGGCACTTTTTTTAAAATAAGAAATACTTGTATTTTCTGAATAAAATTTCTGATCGAAATAAGTTAATATATAAATTATCAAATACGTAAGTGGATTATTGAGCGATTGAGTGATTAGATGAATCAATGAGCAAATGAATAAATGAATGAGTATGTGAATGAGCAATTGGGTGAATAGATGAATCAACGAGTGAATGAATAAGTGAATAGTCTGTGCATGAGTGATTGAATGAATAGATGAATCCACGAGCGAATGAATATGTGAATGAGTGAATAGATGAATCAATGATCCAATAAATTAGTTAATGAGTATATGAATGAGTGATTGAGTGAATGAGTGAATCATTAAGTGAATAAAGATTTAGTTAGTGAATTAGCACACGAATGAATGATCGAGTAAGGGAAAAGTTGAATAAGTTACTTAATTTATTTATTTATTCATTAATTAATAAACGAATGAATGAATGAAACAATCAACTAATCAAATTCGTCATATCATCATTTGCTTTGATTCTAATATCAAGTTGATTAATTTATGAATTGTTAGGAAAATTGAGTACTTTTAAAGCTAAATATGCTCTTTTCAAAAATTAGCATGGACTAATTTTCTGTTTTTATTTGATTAGTTGTTTCAGTTCTGTTACTTAACGAAGTGGTAGATTATTCAAAGCATTTGTAGGTTTTGAAAAATGATAGTGACTATGGTTTTATCGATTTAATTCTTTTTCCTAGCTGATCTCACAAACATAAGTATTCCATTACTTTGGAGGAAAATAATATTATTTGCTTTATAAGTATTTCACTAACGGTTTGAGAACCAAATAAATAAATATTTTACTAATGCTTTTAAATGTTTGCATTTACTTTACAAAGTTTCATTAATCCTTTCACGATGGTTGTATTATATATGCTCCAGTCCCAAACATTTTTTTTCTAGCGACGTGGTGCTCAGCGTAACTATCCATGGAGATGATATGCTTTCTTTTTTTCCCGAGTGACAATCTCACACGAAAGGGTATTTCACGTTGCTAGGCTTAAAGTTGCTACACTAACTTTAATTTAGAGAGTCTTCACTAACACAATATTCACTCATGAACTGTTTTACTTTTGAATTACACTCCACTTCTGTAAAAAATGTTTTACTCTTATTAATTGTACAGAAAGCTTCTTAATTCTAACACACCAAAACAAATTTTCCCCTTACCTAATCTGAGGACAAGGAAAACAAATGCATTGCATAGGAGATGCATGTAGAATGAAGATATTTCAAAATTCATAAAAAAATGAGTTTTTGGACTAAAAGAGAGATAATTAAATTTCATTGTCACTTTTAGAAACAGGGTAATCAATAAAATATTTCTTTTTTTTTTCAAAAAAAAAAAAAAAAGAAATCCATTCATCCAGGTAATGAAACTTCTTCCATAAGTGATATCTCTTTAATGCAGATCTGTTAAAATCCTTCATGGTTTCGTTAAAATATCCAGAATAAAATAATTTGATCAAAAAGGAGTTTCCAAACGGGTAACATAATTTCTCTCCTTTTCCATTACTTTGTATTCTTTCTGAATATAATATAATATTTAAGTAACATTATCTTTCACATTTCATCACATATTGACACAAAAATTTTATGACTTAATAAGTTTCCTTTATCTAAGAGTATTTGAACGTTAATAAATGAAGCTTGTCGAGCGCTTAGCTTGAGGCAAAAAATTATATTTATGTACATTGGAAGGAAGGCTCTCTATTTTCCACGATAAGAAAAGAGGATTTAAAATTTTACAACATTAATTTTCATTCATCGTAATCATAGATCGAATAATTATAAGTAAATACATTTTTAATCAATTTTTTTTATTTGATAATGAATTAAATGTATTAAAATAATTCTTTTGAATGTAAAATAATGCATAATTTATAAATGTTTGAGGCACTAAACAAGGGTATCTAGGTCAATACCTATAAGTTAAATACTGTATATACTTAATTATAAATGAAATTTTATGAAACATTAAACCTCAAGCTTTTATAAAATACATAGTATTTTTCTTTAAAGATTTTTATACCTTTATGCTATAGTTAAATAAAAACTTGAATTAAAGTAATTTTTTGCTTTAACTTATTCACTTTGTTTTAATCTAGAAATGCAAGAAAAATTTTTACTATTCGTCAACTGGAGAACATAAAGTTTAAAAAATCCAAATACCAATCAGTAAAAAATTAATTTAGTTTTTAGGATATGAATTTTCAAAAGGATAGTGTTCTCTAAATTATACAAACGTAGAGGACATCAATTGGTTAAATTCTCGTAAAAATGTAAAAGTATTTCAATGATTTTTAGGTATTATCTCAAGTTATTTAATAATTAAGCCAAACTAAAATTACCCCTAATCTAACTTGCTTAAAAAGTATGCTGCATAGGATTAGTCAGAAAAAATTCAGCAATATATCCTAAATTCAATTTTCAAACCAATTTTGAACTTTTTCATCCAAATCACAGATACCATTTATCTGTTATTGAATCGTAAGAATCACTTAGAACTGTTTTAAAACAACAACAACCAATTTCTTATCGTTTTAGACAGTAAAACCTTATGAAAGAAACTGTGGCATCACAGAAGTAGACATACTAGATATTTATTATCTGACCTAGCTTCCTGTAAATTTATCCTGATGTTTAAAAAATTTTATGTGGCTTATTAGGTGAAATAAACAGAAACATACGTCAAATTTTAAAATATGTGGTCGTGGCATGTCCATTCAAATGATGATTTTATCATAATATACAGTAGAATTGTTTAAATAACTGTTGAAGTTTTTTGAGTATCTTCAAATGGTTGGTATCAAAATATTTAGCATAAAATGGCAAATAATATTTTGACGGGGAATTATGCTTTTTTCAATCTCATCCGCGTCAGATCTTATTTATTTTTCCATAATCCAAGAACTATTTTGTTCAAAATAAAAATAAAATTCAGAAATTACTTATACAAGATAAAGACAGTCTTTATAACTCTTAAGCTGTGACCAACACAAAAGAGTTGAATGTACAGCTAATGGCACTGACCTCCAGACCTTAAACATAATCTCTTATAAAAAATACTCCATACTAGAACACATTTCATTTTTCGAGGAATTGTCATTCGGATACAAAAAATATTAAGAAAATGTATTAATATCTGCCCTTAACAGGAAGCATTGACTTCATCCAAGAAAATTTTAGTCTGCGTTTTATAAAAAGGAAAATAAGAATTATGACACCACAATATCTAGGAGTATTATCTCAAGCGATTACTTATCGGAGAAACCAAAATTAGACACGCATAATACAGAACTGCGTGTTGACGGGATCCAATGCTTTAGGTTTCTATCTAATTAAAATACGAGAACAGTACTCCCTCTATAATCCGGTACTTTTCCTCTCTAGCCCTGGTAATAATCTGGCGTTTTTACACAGGAAGTAAATTTTACTAAATTTATTTTATGCTTTCTAATAAAATGAAATAATGTAGATAATTGGTATGGAAATTCTCTTTCATATTAATTATTAGCTTTGAAATTATGAATTTTGGAATTAAATGCATTTTTAGAAACTGAAAAGAAGCCAAATGATCGTATGGTGGGTGAAAGAGGAAGACTGCTATCAAGAAAAGAGTAAAATAAATTATTTAACACTATTACTTAATAATACAAGGCTACCATTTGGTGCAATTAAATTTATTTGAACAGGTGATTAAATGTTAAGTTTACATAACACAAAATTAGACGTACCCTGGGAATGAAACACGGGTTGCGTCATCGCGGATACTCTGTTTTAATTTGCGTTATAATGTGGTGATAATGTGAGTAGAATAATTATACATCCACAGGAATTAGTATGCAAGAATTTTTTTTCAGATTACGAGGTATTATATTAAAAAATCTTCAGGTATTTTAGATAGATTTAAAATGTATGTAGAGAAATCTCCCTACGAATCTGAAACCGAGGGAAGTCGGATCTCAGCAGAGTTACAGAGAGTGATCATATAAATTAAATCTGAAAAGGATTTATGTCAGAAAAAAAAAAAAGATGAACCTTCCACTAAAAGCGACAAAAGTAGAGGAATAATTAGAAAAAAATTACTTTTATGAGAAATCATTACCTATATATATATATATTGCCACGTATATATTGGAGCAGGTTGAATTGAACACCCTATAAGGAACTGAATAACGTGATTTATTAACAGAATAAAAACAGCTACCATTGGGTAAGAAAACATAAGCTTATCTATTACATGATAATATTGCAGAACACAGCTGTTGAAATGCAAATATTTCACAGAAATTACAGAAGAAAATAGAAAACAAGCAAATTTTTATGGGGAATTTTTAATGTTGTCAGCCCTGGGTTTAGAAACAGGGAATTCTCAGTCTGTAGAAGAGTGTTTTATCTCTGAGCCATCGGTCCTTGTATGCTTCGTAACTATACACATAACTGATAGGTCATAGTAAAAGCATCTCTTTAGACCAATTCTGGAGCAAGAATTTAAGATAGTTCACTCCAACGCTATTGCTTATGCCTGGGAATGCAGTAGATGTGTTTCTTTGAGAACGAAGATCATGTGCTGTCCAAACTTTAGAAGGATTAGGTTATGTTAATTTTGCGTGAACTCATTGTAAATATAAAATTTATATTAAGTTAGTTATGTTATATTTAAAATTCCCTTTAAATCTTTTATTTATTAGAGATGAATGTCTTAAATTACTATAATAGCTTACATGAAGCAATAAGTACGTGAATGATGGACATTATGTAAAAGCTTACATTTTCTGATAAGGACTACATCCTATTTGAATACGATCATGACATGACTGACAAAGCATCCGTAAGAAGTCGTAGGAGAAGTAAATACTCGATTATGACAGGTTCTTATAGTGACACACACACACACACACACACACACACACACACACACACACACACATATATATATATATATATATATATATTCATTTCAATAAAAAACTGAACACCAAGAAGTAAGACTGGGATTGAGTCGAAATTTGGCGTGTAAGTACGTGTCAGGCAGATATGTAAACGATTTGAAAAGCATCATGATTACGCATTGTGTAATGTCACCATAACGCTTTCAAATTCGTTCTCCTTGGATTAGAAAACAGGTAAGCAGAGCTTCCTTGTGTGTATTTAATATAGGGACACTTTTTATCTAGAAATGCTATTACACCACCATTGGGGATAATTTGAGCAGCGGTCAGAGTTTGAGACAGGAGATATTTTAGAGATGATAGAAACCGGGTTGACAGCTAGGCGAGTAGCTCGACACCTAAACCTTTCTGAATTTATTGTAAGTAGGTATTGTTAGGAGTGGACAAGGTAGAAGTCTGTTGCACTGAGACCATTCTCAGGATACCCTCGATACTCACATCAATGAGTCAACAAGCATAGAACCAACTGACTCATTGACCACCATTCATAAACAAGCAGCACCTTCACTGCAGACCTCAATGTCTGTATGTAGCATCACAAGGCGACTGGCTGAAGGACAGTTGCTATCATAGAGCCATTACGTGAACTGCCATTGATATCCATTCACCATCACATTTGTTAGGAAAGATGGAATTAGACTGCAACCAAATGGAATCAAGTCATCGTTAGCGATGAATCCAAATTAAATCTGGGCAGTGAAGGCAATCATATATGTGTCCTGAGTGCTCAAATGCCATATGGTGAACATCTTAGATCTCTGTCTTCGCTGTACAGTGGCATACCGCTCCCACAACTGGTGTGATGAAATGGGAAGCCATCACATATGATACAATCCAATTCATCACGATAACTCAGAGATACACATTTGAGACACTCTTCAATCACGTGTGTTGCTACTCATGGCAGAGCTTCTAGGAGCCATTTTTCAACAGGACAATGCTAGACCACACACAGCAAGGGTTTCAAACGACTACCTCCACTACATTTCTACATTTCCCTGGCATGATAGATCGACAGATTTGTTTACCATTCGAGCATATGTGAGATAATTTAGGATGACAAGTTGGACAGCCTACAAATTTGATCGAATTAAATGCGCATTTACAGCAACTGTAGAATTTTAAATAATTTATTTTTAGATATAAAGTTTTGACTTTTGTTTACAGTTTACCATTTGTTTATTTTAATTTTATATATATATATATATATATATATATATATATAATTATACATAATATATATATATATTAGATTGGAAACTATGAAACGAGCGTTCTTGTTCAGTATGCGTTCAGGTGCCACCGGAAGAGTGGAAGAGTTTCATTGTAATGTGCGCTTTATGTTTTTATTTATACATTTTAAAGGTATTCCTCTTACTTATTTCGTATATTTTATCGTGCTTGTATATAATTTTTAATATATCTTTCTCTCAAACTCAGATGAAAACTAAAAGCGATTTATGTCTACTTTTCTTGTACGAGTACAAACTGAATCATTGCGCAGCTCAAGCTTCTAGAAAATTTAATCAAGCATTCAGAGATGGATCCACTAATGAAAAAAAAAATGATCAGTATTGGTTCCGAAAATTTCGTTCGGACAATTTGAGTATCCTCAACGAGCCTCGAGCAAGGCCACCAGACTATATTGATAACGAGGAATTAAGGACGTCTGTGGAATCCGATCCACGCACAGTTATTCGTGAACTTGGGTCTAAATTACGAATGAGCTATACAACTGTGTAAAACATGTGCGTGCAATAAATAAAGTACAAAAATTGGACTAATTTGAGCCGTATGAACTGACGGAACTGCAAATGATTTACCGCATCTTAGTTGCTTCGCAATAAACGATTGCCGTTTTTACACCAAATCATCACTTGTAATTAAAAGTGGATTTTGTACAATAATCGAAAACGATCAAGCAAATGGGTAGATAAGGCTACCCTCCCAGAACACAACCCTATGTCAAAATTTAATCAAAAACAAATTATGGTTACCATATGGTGGAATACCAAAGAAATGATCCCTTATTCCTTCCTACTACCAGGCGAAACCATAACAGCGGAATCCTACTGCCATGAAATTGATATCATGCAAGAAAAACTTGGAACGACGCAATATTACTGCATGATAACACACGACTACATAAAGATTCAATCACTGTTGACAAATTAACTTTTCTACAATACGAACTTTGCCACATCCTCCATATTCACCAGATATTTCACGGACGGATTATTACATTTTTCATAATTATGAATTATTTTTAAGGGAAAAAATACAATAACCAAAATGTTGTTTATTAACTCTAAAAAAGGTTTTTTTTCAAATAAGCGTATTTGACTTGCCCAATCGTTGACAGAAAATAGTAGGTGCCAATGGAAATTATTTCGATTGTTTATAATAAATAATGTGAAATATTGTGCCTTTCTGCTTTCTTTTTTATTTTTATTCAAATCCCGTATCATAGTTTCCCATTATTTTTAAGGTTTCACTTTAAAAAGTTGTGAAAATGAACCACTATTCAGAATGAATTGATAATTCCTTTGATTACACGTGAGGCAATAGGAATAGTTTTCGCGACAGAAAAAAAAATAGTTCTAAAGTAGACTGATAGAGCTTGCTGCACTAGTTTTAAGAGGCTAATTAAAAGACAAACCATATTATTGAGGTACTCTTTGTACAAAGCCCATCCACCATTTGAGGAAGGTACCACAGCGAAAAAATAATCGTGTTTTAATACCAATAAGTCAAAAAATGTAGCAAAACTGAACAGTTATGAAACATTCGAGAAAAGGAAGTCATGGATAAGTTTCTATGATTATTTTAAGAATTGTTCAATATGATTTTCACTGCTTTTCTCACAAGTTCACAGCGAAAAACAGTTTGTTCCGAACTGCCTTTAGTGAATCAATTGCAATGTGTTAAATTCTTTGAGTTATATGTGTTTTCTATTCAGTTGCTTCCCGAATCTCGCTTCCAGCTGTGTCCTGATGATCATTGAAGACTTGTCTGGAGACACCCAGGATAGCGTGCCAATGCTGTTTTCACTAATGCACGCCACACAGGCCCTCAACCAGGAGTTAGGTTGTGGGGTGCCGGACCTATTTGGTTGTCATTAGAGGCACACTTACAACACAGTGGTACGTCGACGACATTCCGAGACCTGTTTTTCCACCTTTCCTTTTGCAGTACCTTGGCCTTATTTTTGAGAAAGATAATGCCAGACCACATACGGCATGTGTTGCTATGAACTACTTTTCAACTTCTCAAATACTTCCTTGACCTGCCAGATCTCTCTCTAATCTAGCACGTCTGGGATATGATGGGAAGGCGACTGCATCTACCAGAGAATGTTGATGACCGACAATTGGAGCATATTTGGCAAGAAGTATCGAAGGAGACCACCAGGGAGATTTATCACACTTTGCCACATCATGTGTCAGCTTGCATCCAGACTAGAGGTGGGTCAACACCTTATTGAGCTCGTTACTTTATAACTATGTAACAATGAAATATATAATTTAATTTTTTCGAAATTTTAATCGTTTTCTATTCTGCACATAATTTTCCTATCCACTAGTTTTTGTCTCCATAGGACAACTCCTTCTTGGTGCTTGATTTTTTTGTTATATATTGTATGTATATATATATATATATATATATATATATATATATATATATATAGGAGGAAAATTCTACAACTTTTAAAATTTTTAAACTCATTTATTATTTTCATTTTTTCAAAAAAAGTAATTGAATTATTTAAATAATTAATCTGTCTATTACTCGCTTTTAATAAGAAAACCATAACTGAAATATGTAAAATGTAAAGTTATTTTTTAACCTAAATATATATATATATTTCACATCAAAACTTTGTGTGACATTTTAAATATAGTTTTAAAAGTATTAAAAGTAGAGAGATCTCGTTTGTTTAGGTAATGAAATATCATTATGAAGTAATATAATTATAAATCAAAACCCCAATACTCATATATAATAGAAATAATTAATTCGCCATCATACACATTACTTAGCGATTATGTAATAAAAGTATATACAATAATTTATTAAACTAATTATACACAAAAATTTAATAGTAATTTACAAAGAGAAAAATATTATTTTTTATTAACTAAGCGTTGAAAAGTTCAAATCAAATTTATATCTAGAAGCAGAATAAAAGCAAACGATTTACCGAATTGGTGGTATTTAATATTTTTAAAAAATCCTGAATGAACATGCTATTAACATTTTTAAATTCACGGAATAGTTATTAAATATTTCGAAATAGAAAATTTCCTTGAAATATCCAATAATAATAATTTTCCTTAGAATCATGCATTACCAGATAACAAAATTTCACATTTAATTTTATAGTTCATTAGGAAAAATCATTCATCAATTTATCAAGTTTTATATATATATATATATATATATATATGAAATGAATGTTTTCCTACAATAATTGGTTTACTTTAGTTTTCTTAATTTATCTTATTTTAATAATTTTGCTAGATATGATTTTAATTTTTTATTTAATTTACATTCTTTTAGAAATTTTTGCAGAATATAATATTTTTTTTCTTTATACTTAAATTTACATACTTATTTTTCTCTTTGGTTGCATTATTTAACTTACATATATATTTGGAATGGTATAAAAGTTATTTATTCAATAATGAAGTAATTATTTCTTCTGTATCGTCTTATTTTTTAATTATGGAAGATAATTCCTAAGTTGTTTTATGATTCCAAATGACTGGTGTATATTTGCATTTAAGTATCAGTACATATATATATATATATCATAATATCATAAATATCATAAATATCATATCATAAATCGTCCTTAACTTCTAACACAACATAACGTCAAAATATCTATCTATGAGACATCAACAAGGGCGTCTTCCTCCTGGTTTTGATGACTCTCGTTGACTCTCCTTCAAGAGCGGGCTCCCTTCAGTAGCAGAGGCAGCGCCTTCTATGATCGGGTGTTTTTCCTAAAAACCCATATATATATATACACATACATACATATATATATACATGCACATATATATATATATATAAATATTTGTGTGTGTGTATGTCTGATTTTGTTTGTGTGTGTGTACGGATTCCTACTTCGATGTTGTTGTTTGTTGAAATAAAGATACAAAGGATCTATCCAAATAATGTTTTTTTTATATACTATGAGCTGCTAAACGTGGCAAGGAACTTTTCTAGACTCAGAGTACATGACTTTATATATCTCAGTGGAATATTCTAGAACACTCCTCTGGAAATATATTCTTGAAGGCTTAGAAATTAATGTGAATTTTGAAGGTAATAATTTAATAGAACATCGAAGTTGCTATTGAACATCGAAGTTGGAATTTTTACCAAAAAACTCTTGATCTGTTGACGAGTGTGCTACCTCGGCGCCATCAATGCTTGAGTGTTTCGTGTCCTTGATCTTCCCTTGAAAAAACAGTGTCCGTGTTCAGGAATTATGATGCAGATTTATCTCCTGTAAGTGCATCATGTGTCTTGTATTGATTTCGAATGGATGGAGGCTTTCCTAGATAGCTAAATGTAGGTCCTCTTTGTTTCAGCTCGTCAGAAGTAATACAGTTATTCAGAATCTATATATGTGCATTAGGATATTTAGTTATAAGGCTTCATTCGAAGAGTGTGTACCACATCTTTTATCATTCGGCGTCTCGAGCTTGCAGTTTAGACATTATATATTACGTTCAATTGTCCCTTTTAAGGCTTGTGGGGGAGCGAAGTACCCTTAGAGTAACTTCCCTGAAAAATCTAATTTTTTTTACTGGTGAAAAAACCAATTTAGTAGATTTTCCAGTTTAATAGCACATTATACAGAGTATGGATTTACACTTTTTTGATCCATTTCGAGCACTTCCAAAATTCGTATTCTAGCCAGCTGTCTAGATTCTTCAGCTCTTGTTATAATTTATTAGAGTAATCACCTTTGCTTTATTCACTGTGAATAGGCAACATAGTATAAAGTGTCGTCTAGACTTCCCACCCATGCATCAGATAAAACAGTGTGAAAACAGTGTCCTGCTTTCTGGTGTTGCATGCAAAAGTAACGAAAAGCAATATTTTATTCAAATCTTTCTCTTCGAATTTGTTGTACATAGACAGCATGTCTGTTAATATCTTATCAAAGCGCTCTGTCATCCAATTAGCTTGGGGATGGTAAGCAGGGGTCAATAGGTGGAATACAGACGTTATTAAAGTTCCACAGTGTGTTTTAATTGAAACATCTGTCTTATTGGTCTGTAATGATGACTCTTGTATTTCCATGTATCAAAATGCTCTTCGCAAAAGGAGACGTGGATACCGGGGTTTCAGCAATAACTAGGTTACGGAATCGTGATGACATAGCGTGTTAAGTAATCAGTAGTGACAATGATTCATTCATGTCCATTCAGAGACTTTAGAAATCGTTCAAGCGATTCGATGCTCATCCGAAGGAGAGGTGAAATTACAGGAGGGATATTGCTGGATGATGGGGCGGTTGAAGTGAAATGGCATTTTAAGGTAAACAGCCAATTAGATTATTTAAAATACCTCTTGCACCTTTTAAATTAAAATTTTTCCTAAGCCCTTATACAGTTTCTAAATAACATTTTCAAATTAACTTCTGTGTAAGCGTAGAAACCTCGGTCATGCTATCTCACAATGGATTAGGTCAGAGCACAGTGTTGCTAAAGACTCTGACAAACTTCGTCCCGTTCAACCCGTTTTCTCATTTTTTCTCCCAACGTCTTGATGTGTAATATTTGCATTTTTTGCAAATGTAGTGTGTGTATAAATAAATGCTTCGTGTGTAAATTTAGACACGTAATAAAATTCCAGTATCAATTAGAATAAATAGTTTTAACAAAAGAATTTTATACCTAAGCTACTACGTAATCCGAACGGAATTTTCGAGATTATTTATATTACGTATATATATATATATATATATGTATAATTTTTATAAATAACTGAATTTTAACTAGTGTCGCTGTTAGAAGCATCATGAAAGAAATTGGTGATGTACCTCCTAATTTGGACGTCGGTCAAATAACGAGTACATATACTAAGCCGATATATCTCCTTACCTATTATATCACATTTCATGAAGAGGAGAACTTGGAACCTCAACATATTTAACTTTTTCCACCTTTTCTTCTAGGTAGATGTTTATTAGCATCAGGGCTCTAACTTATATCTCTTCAATTGGAGTTCAATTTAAATGATATATGAGTATTTTAGCGCTTTTTGTGAAATATGTCTTTAACTGAAAGTTTACAATTACTTTTATGTACGGTCAATCTTTTACATAGAGGGTCTCAATATTTTAGAAGATTAATTTCTTTAAATCTTGAATTTCTTATGGAGTCTTAGGGATCTTACGACAGCTGAAAATGTGTACAATTTTCGACTAACTTTAACTAATTTAAATTAAATAATTTGGTATTTCTATGCACGCTCTACAAATGCATGAGATTTCAAATACATGTAAAATACTTAAAATATAGTATTAATTTTTTTGTGATTTGAGGCTACAAAAATAATAAAAATGTCTTTCAAAAAATTTGAGTAAGTTCTACAATACTCAAGATATTATCTACACAATTAGTTTTAAGGCTCCCGTCTACCCACCATTTTGATTTCGTGGACGTAATGTTAATCCTATGGAATTTTGACTTTAATTCTCACATCTTTATTATTTGATCTATTTGAATACAACAAAGTGCATTTGAAAGAGCAAAAAATAATGAATGCTTCTGTGGAATTACTTTTTTCCTAAGATTTTTAAGAATATTTTTATTCTTATTTTAATGATTCAATTTTGAGTTTTCCGGTCTTTAAAGAATATTTTCAAATATTTTTAAGAATCGGAGGAAAAAAAGTAATTCCACAGAAGCATTTATTATTTTTTGCTCTTTAACTCTTTTTGCTCTTTTTAACTATTTGAATGCACTTTGTTGCATTCAAATAGTTCAAATAATAAAGATGTGAGAATTAAAGTCAAAATTCCATAGGATTAACATTACGTCCTCAAAATCAAAATGGCGGGTAGACGGGAGCCTTAAGTACTTGCAAAAAGTTAATTTACAAATTCAAATAAACCCTTTTAAATGTCTCTTGAAAATTAAATAGCACGTTAAATTAAATTAAATAAGCGCGTGAATTAAATAGTATCCTGCGCGTGAGTGAAAAAAACTCAAACTGTGAAAAATGCATTTAAAGTTATAACATTCAATTATAAAATTAAATTTTGAAACTTACATATTAAAATGCTCTTCGATCATAAAATGTGCAATCCATTTGCTTTAACAGCTCTCTTTATTTTTGCGCATCCATTTTGCTTTGCGTACCTCAAAAGCTGATGCCAAACTCCATTTTTTCGAAGCCTAGATTCTTCGTTCGTCTCGTTCAGCCAGTGATAAGCAAATATTCTTGTCCGTTTTTAAGCCAAATTTTTCTATAACAGAAATAAGTTTTTGGCTTCCATCATTAAATATATTGGTGGCCAGGTTTGTTGCAATCTCTGCAAATTGGAGACCAGAAACAATAGTCTTGGGGCAAATTTCCATTTTTATGAATTCAGACATTCATTCGGGTTTTGTGTCTCGCCACTTAAACATTTTCTCCATAGTGCTGGATGAGATAAATCTACAAACACTGGCTTTATATCATCACATACTGCTTTAGCAATGATAATTATGTGTTTGTAGTTTGCCTGAGCAATGTTATTGATTAAAGCGTTTTAACTACACCATGTATCTGGAGTTGTTGAACAAAACCAATACATGGGTTCATCATTTGTGCTACATGAGCGATTCCAAACTGCCCAAATATCTTTCCTCATACCTTTCACACTTGTCGAGTTGCTTCGAATAGCATTTCCAAAGTAATGGGTAAGTTTATCGATCAAAGTATCAGTCAACATGCCTTTACCTCCTATAGTTTTACCGTCAGATAACTTCTTTTTTCCATGCATTAATTTTAGAGCCATAAGTCTTGTTCCTATCCATTTTTGCGCGTTACCAATATATTCAAACTTCTGAATTAAATGGTCATGCGACTATAGTTTGCTTTCAGAAAGAGCACTGAAAGTTTTAGCATCACCGTCTCCTATATAGTTGGAATATTTCAGATCGTGGAGCTTTTTGGAACGATTAAAAATTCTCAACATTCCAACTACAACTCCATCTTACCCGCAAAGCCAGAATAGTTTTTTCTGCATGAAATCCTATGGTGTCTCGGTCTTGTCTTGTATTTCAGACTAAATTTAACGCCTTTGTATAGATCACATCCCTTACAAAAAGACGATTGTACTTCCCTATATAAACCTTTACCTGTTTCTGCACCTATCACAGAGCACACTCCAATTAATGACGAGTATCCTCTCGTCTTCCATGTCCCATCACCGCTGATTGTTAGGATGTTATCAGGAGACGAAAAGTTTTCTTCTTCCCCTGCTCTTTTCATAATTGCTTCTGCTAATTCTTTCGTAACTTGCAAGAGTTTGTTTATAGCATCTTAGACTTTATTCTCGACAGGAGTATGAAGATTCATCATTTAGCAGAATGTTTTTAAGTCTTCTAAGCCTCTGCCAATACATCTCATTGCCAAAACAAATCTTCTATTTATTTCTGCAGCATTTGTTTCATCGCAAGTCATTTCACAGCTTGTAAAAGAGCTGACAATCCCTCCATTTTTACAGTCTATCTGAAAACAAAAAGACAAACCTTGAATTGATGTTTCAATTATTTTCATTGGTCCATGGCACTTAGTGAAACTTGACACTGAGAGAATAGATTTAAAAACCAACATGTGATCGAGTACTCTATATCCTTTGAAATTTTCACTTACTGCAAAAAAATTATGTTCCAAAGAAGATTGAACAGAAGCCAACCTTCTGCTAGAAGCAAATTTTGGGTTTACATCATTCGTTGGTAAGACTTTCTCAAATGGTGTAAATTGTTCTAACCTTTCTTAAGAAACTGAATCTCATAGAACCTCCTTTTCTTCGGATGCTTTCCAGATGGCCTTTCCGAAGTACAATTATCCATTTCTCAAGTCAAGAATGGATAAAGAACATACTTATTAATGCACAGAATTGTGTTCAAACAACGTGTGAAAAATTAGCAAATTGAAATAAAGCAAGTATAAACAATGTGTTGAGTTGCAGACTTCTTTCTTACAACTCTCACAGTTTGAAATATTTTAATGAGGCTGACTTAGAAGTAAAATAATGAAACGTAAGCAGAAACTAAAATTTTGTGGGAGTGGCATCTGTCCATTTAAACACAGATCGAACTAAAACACTCTTTGAAATATTTCGAATAACTTTTCACATTTTTTGAGTATCATCAAACGGATAGTATCAAAATGTTCAGCTTGAAATGAAGAACAACATATATTTTTTTTTCCCAAAAAGTCGAAAAGCTTGAAGTTTAACACCCCTCAGACCCCTTATTTTTACAATTTGATTATTCTTAGTAAAATAATGTAATAAATTTTAGTGTTCAGCTGTAGTATGTAATTTTATTTCTTATAACTTCATTAATATCCCTAATGCCTTAAAAATAGATAAAAATGAATTTTTGTTTGTTTTGTTTATAAATATAATGGATTTTATCCTATTCAACAAAAAAGAGAACTTAAAAATAATTTTAATTAAGTATGAGATTTCGTCTGAATGCCATTATACTTTTTATATTGCTTAATTATGTCAAACGTTTGAAATTACGCATTAGGTTCTGCTCAGATTTCTTATATTAAAGTAAATTTGTACTTCCCCTAACATTTATATATCACTACTGTTTTAAAATGCATTTTTATCTTATACTATTACTTAAAAATTCTGTATCTCATGAAAATTTGGCTGTATACATATTTGGTCTGATTCAAATATGTTTATAGGACATATCGAGGCTTTGAGAATTTCAATAAATCCACCTAGGAATTTTGCGCAGTTTTTTGTATTTTATGTGTTGTTTTTTAATAATGTTTTCCATTTTTAATTTCTTTGATTTAATAAGTTGTATTTTTCTCTAATTTCGTGCTATTATTTTTATTTTTAAAATGTTACGATATTTTAAAATAAAGTTTTTTCTGATATGTTAAGGTATTAATAGTTTAAGATGCAAACTTTTTAAATTTCATTGCTGGATTTCTTACAGCTTCTTTTATATAACCTCATTAAATAATAGTAAATAGGAAAGAATAGCAACATTTCACATATTATAGTTTATTTTGTAAAATTTTCCATTTGCAATTTCTCAGATTTAATAATTCGAATGATTTTCTCATTTTTTTATTTGAGTTTATTACGAAATGATATGGAAAATATAATTTTGCTTTTTATTTACCTTAAATGTAAGGTATTTTAAAGAAAAGTTACAGTTGCTTTGATATGTTAAGACAAAAAATTTTAATATAAAGTTTGTAAAATGTATAGCATGTTATTGATATTTCACTAAATAATAATAAATACATTTGTGTCCATATGGTTTCACAAAAATATTGAATAAGGAACTAGAAAAAATTCAAATTATTAAATCTAAGGAATTAAAAATGGAAAAATATGTTAAAAACTATAACACACTGCTCAAAACAATTAAAAGATATTTTAAGTCTTATATAAAATAACGGTATAAGCGTAATTGTTTTTGCAGAAAATAAAAGAAGCCAGTCACAGATGTAAATTTTTTCTCATTCCAAACTTCGGAGTATGCAAATTTTGAGTCTGATGTCAAAACCGACTTTTTAGCTGCAGCGAATGAAATTTTCCTTTCATCTTAACGAAAGACAAAGCGGAAAAGAATGATCGACATTCAATAAGTGTGTTGTTTCGATGATTGCGATGTCTCAACGAAGACATTTAACCGATTCAGAAGCCTGGAGAATTGTTGGACGGTTAGAGGGGGGGGGGGCAAACACAAGCCGAAGTAGCAGAAGCTACTGGAGTTGCACAAAGTGTGATTTTCAGAATTTGGAACCGTTTCTTGGAGACTGGAATTGCAGGCCGAAAACAAGGTGCAATATTTAACACTAACGACTCGGAGACACCGAAATATGAATGCCACTCTTCTTCAGCAACACATTCGTTGGGCTACTGATACTACAATTTCGACTCAAACTGTCCGAAATCGGCTCCACTCTGCAGAACTGCATGCTCGCCGACCAATGGTATGTGTTAAACTAAGAGCAAGGCATCTTCGCGCCCGTAGGGAATAGGCAACAGAGAATGTGAACTGGAGGAGAAATGAATGCAATATTCTTTTCTCTGTCAAGTACCGTTTTTCTGTTCATCCTGATGATAAGCGTATTTTTATCTGGAGGGAACGTGGCGCTAGAAACAATCCTGCATTAGTGCTTGGAGGTTTCAGATTTGGCGGAGGTGGAGTGATGGTCTATGCTGGCATCTCCATTAATGGGGTACCGATCTCTACATCACTCGAAATGGAACTCTGACCGGTTGCCGATATAGGGATGAGATCTTTAGATCTATTGTAGTCTCGTACGCTGCAGCAATTGGAGATGACATCATCTTAATGGACGACTACTACAGATCACATCGTGTCAACTTAGTGGGTGATTTCCTTTTCGAGGAGGGAATCGTACGAATGGAATGGCCAACATGTTCTCCGGACATGAACCCAATAGAACACGTTTGGGACATTCTAGGCCGACGAGGTGCTGGCCACCTACCACACTCACGAACTCTCCAAGAACTGGAAAGAGCACTTCTGGAGGAGTGGGATAGAATACCTCAGCTCCTCATAAATAGCCTCATTGACTCCCTGCCTCAAAGGTGTTCAGCGTTGCTGGCCGTCCGGGGAAACCATACTCTCTACTAAAAGTTTTTTTCTTTCAAGTAAATACCCTTTTTTATTCGTTTCTTCTCGAATGCACAAATTGTATTTTTTTTCCTTTTGTGTCCAAATGCTAAGTAAAATGCATTTTTTTCTGCTAAACATGGTTGGCTTTTTTTCTTACATAGCCTGCCACGTCTGTCAATCATGTATCAATCGCAGAAACAATTCCCCAGCAGCTTAATCCACTCAAAACCTCAATATCCTTTCATTGTTTTGAGCAGTGGATATAAAATTTTCCTTATTATAATTAATAGCTCAATTTTTGAGATGCTAATTTATTTTGAAGTAAAGCTATCTTTCACATTATTAGTATTTGACAAAG
>BMAW01020018.1:0-15222 GCA_019974015.1 Nephila pilipes
ATAAATGTAAGTATATTAGTTTGAGACAAATCTTACAACTCTATTTTGAATCACTTCCACCTGCCCAATTGTCTTGAAATTCTACGAAAGTAACAGGTCAATTGAAAAGTCCCCGGCCTACCATAGTAAAACATATTTTTTGGCAAAATTAGTTTTTTTTACTCAACATAATTCCCTTTAAGGGTGATACACTGATTATAGCGACCCTCCAAATTTTCGATACCATTTTTGTAGTACGATTTGTCCTTTGCTTCAAAATAGGCCTCAGTTTCGGCGATCACCTCTTCGTTCGACGAAAATTTCTTCCCAGCGAGCATTCTTGTGAGATTTGAGAACAGGAAATAGTCGCTGGGAGCCAGGTCTGGAGAATACGGTGGATGAGGAAGCAATTCGAAGCCCAATTCGTGGATTTTTTGCCATCGTTTTCACTGACTTGTGACACGGTGCATTGTCTTGGTGAAGCAGCACTTTCTTTTTCTTCAAATGCGGCCGTTTTTCGGCGATTTCGTCCTTCAAACGGTCCAATAACGCTATGTAATAGTCGCGCTGTTGATGGTCCTTCCTTATTCAAGGTAGTCAATGAAAATTATTCCATGCGCATCCCAAAATACAGACGCCATAGCCTTGCCAGCCGACTGTTGCGTTTTCCCAAGCTTTGGAGCGGGTTCATCGTGTGCAGTCCACTCGGATGACTGTCGATTGGACTTCAAAGTGAAATGATAGAGCCATGTTTCAGCCATTGTCACATATCGACGCAAAAACTCGGGTTTATTACGCTCGATCATCTTCAAACACTGCTCCGAATCATCAACTCTTCGTTGTTTTTGGTCAAAAGTGAGCTCGCGCGGCACCCACTTTGCACAGAGCTTTCTCATACCCAAATATTCGTGAATCATATGATAAACACGTTCAGTTGATATCTTTAGAGTGTCTGCTATTTCATTCAATTTCAATTAACGGTCATTCAATATCATTTTGTGGATTTTTTTTTAATGTTTTCGTCGGTAACAACCTCTTTTGGGCGTCCACTGCGTTCACCGTCTTCGGTGCTCATTTCACCACGTCTAAACTTAGCATACCAATCCTTGATGGTTGATTTTCCTGGGGCAGTGTCCGGAAACTCGGCATCCAGCCAAGTTTTTGCTTCAACTGTATTTTTTCCCTTCAAAAAGCAATATTTTATCAACACGCGAAATTTCTTTTTATCCATTTTTTTCACAATAACAAAAGTCGCTTCATTCAAAATGCTATAATTCACAAACTAATGATCCGACACCTGTCAAATTTATACATGCATCTTTTGAGGGTTAGGGCTAACTAAAAAACATATGGATTTAATTCTAGTAGCGCCATCTACGTGTCAGGTCAGGGACTTTACAATTGACCTCTTACCTGTGTAGTTCCAGTGACAATACAAATATTTGATCTAATTTACCATGGCCAGACATGATTAGACGCTCCCTGCCGCTTCCCACATCTGTGTCGCCTGGGACCTGGGCCCCCTCAGCACCTGTTACGTTAAGGCACTGACCAAAAATCGGCAACTGTTTTCAAAAGGCTCGAAATTATTCAGTCGATCGAAATTACTGACGCAGTTTTTCTACTAATCTTTCATTATTTGGGGAATTGTGGAGCTTGTTTTGAATTAGCCGATGGCATTCCTTCTTTGGAAGACAAGTTGAGAAAATAAGCATCGAAATATCAATTTCTGAAGAAATGCTAATATCCTGAATTTTTTTCCACGCGTTTTCTCCAAGTTTATAATAAATGGAGGTACCCAAATTATATTCCGGTAAAAATTCTTCACGTACGCTTTTTCCTTACATCAGATTCATAAAGATACTAAGTCAATGACATAAATTTTCATCCAGTTATCTTTAATAATCAATTTGTGACCAGAAATGACAGAATAATCCCACTGTAGCTCATGCATGTCGTAAGAGGAGACTCAAACGGGTACCCAGGGTCTGGGGGGGTATAGCCGGGCACTCTGCCCCTGGGGATTATATCAGGGGTCCTCAGGGACTTGCCTCCTTCTGGTAAGTACGAGCGTTAGGACCCCTAGGCACCCTAGTGACCTTTTTCTTTCCTATGGGGTTTACTGTCTTCGGTAAACATTGGTGACGCACCCCCGAGTTACCCTAGCGATCCTTTTCTATTTTTGACCCTCCTTTATGTCAGCCAATTTTTGTCTTTTATCGAATTTCTTGGCGTCTAGACCACAGTTACATCTTGTTTGGAGCAGCATAGCTATATCTGGCTCTTGAGCCAATAAACTTTACATTCACTCACTAATAATCAATTTTCAAATCTGCAACTTAATGGGTTGTTTTTTTTTCCATTCGAATTTCGCGATAATTTCAATGTATGTCTTTCAAAAAACTTTTCAGCTTAAGGAGTCTCAGGATTTTTAGACTTCAAAAATTTTGATTTTCTTTTTAAAAAACATATTTGTTAGAGCTCCATTTTTTTTTCTTTTTGAGCATTTCAGCCCCTAATGCTTATCGATACTACTACAATTTTAGAATTTCTGTGAAAAAACTGTATATATAACTTGTTTCACTATTTTTTTCTCTTAATTTTAACTTTAACTTCATTTTTCTTTAAAAAAAAAAATTAGATTTTAGATTAAAATTGCGCATAGCATTTCTCAGAAAATATAAATCTCATATTAGATAGAAATTTCATATATATATTCAAAATATGTCTCTTATTGACTTATACGTAAATTTTTAGTCAAATTATAAACCGAAAATTTTTTATAAGCGTTTTAATTAGGTTTTTCTTAAATTTTAGTTTTTTATTAACGTCGCACTAGAAGCAACATGAGGACTATTTGCGACGGACCTCTTAATTTTTAGCCACGGTCAAGTGACGAGGACGACACCTGAACTGGCACCCCCCTCTCCTAACATCCACACCACGCCAATGGACTTTGGGCCCCGACAAATTTAACGTGCATCAGCCCAGGCTACACGGCGGGTATTTGGCGGCCAAGGATCGAACCCGCGACTGAACGAACACCGCCGGCCACGAATCCGAAACCATGACCATTAGGCTACTGCAGCCCTAGTTTTTCTTAAAATTTCATAAATTTTCTAATTATTTACATTAAATTTTTTTTTCTCTAAATTTTCTTAAAAATTATATATAAGATCTACCGGAAAGCTCTATCCATTAGTGAAGTGAAAGAAAATAATACATTCTCAAACGGACAGAACTTTCCGATTGACATAACGTAACTTCAAAGCTGAATGTTTTTCAATGAAAGTAACATCACTTTTGTAAATTTTGATCAGTGTTATACTTCAGAATCCTGGGAGCAATAAAATACTGACTTTCATAGTTTTGAAAAGTGTTTAGTTTATATTTTTTACTACTTTTTTTTATGATTTTTTTAAAATTACATGAAAATGGGAGGATTAATGTAAATATATATGAATATTATGCCGTAAAAATGTCAAGTTTCTACTTTGTTTCATTAGTAAGTTTTATTACTCAGAAAAACGATGTTTCCTTGCTTATGTGGATAATAGTTAACGATAAACTAAGTATAACATATTGTTACGAACATGAGATGGCGCTTACCTAAAGCTGTTCTCTTGTGAAGGAAAAGAAATATGAACAGGGATGTCATCAATCAGCCAAGAGAGGTTTAAATAATGACTCCTTAACCCTGGCGACGGATTTTGTGACCATTTTGGCGCCTTGGCGAGAAATTTGGCAGTAACAAATACGACAAATCAAAAATTCCAGAAAGTGCTAGGAGAAAACTCGATTAGAAAAAAAGTTACGGACTTTTCCAGAATTTTCATATCTGACTGGAAACAGGTACAAATGATGTACAATACACACACCAATGACAAGTCAATGAGTCTGTCATTGGTGTCTCTATTGAAGAGATCGTTAGAAAAATCGACTGGAAGCTGTAGGCACTTGAAAGTGGAGCGTGCCTGGTAAATTTTCGGCGAAGAAGCGTATATTTGCCGGAGTCTTCCCTAGAAGAGCTGAATATTTGCTGAGGAGTGCTGAATAGTGTTGCGGAGGTTTGTTCGCACTGAGAATTAGTAATCTGTTGAGTTAAACGTTGCTGATACAACTGTGACTGTCCTTAAATTTTTTTTGTTCATGTATATGTGTCTCTAATCTGTACACGTCATGTATTTTTTGTTTGTGTTGTTACTGTCCAAACTCTGCGACTTGTGTGTCCTCCTGAATAATTGTGAATAAAGCGTCTTTTGTCGTTATCCTCTGTGTTGGACTGATTCCACTCCCGCACACCCAGTTAACAATATTAGTACGAGTATTAGTCGTATGTAACTTATACGTAATTTTTGTAACAATATTATCATGGTAGAAAAAAATAAATATTTTCATATAATACTTTTAAAATTATTTAAATTTTAATAGTAAAATATTTTAGTGAAAAAAATAATAAACTCGATTAACTCTTAGTAAAATATTAACTCCTAGCAAAAGTGTAATCAAAATTTGTAAATTGAAAAAAAAAAAAATTACACGCTTGAAACAATAGATATGATTTGCAACATAAACTTGTTTTATATTTCACTTTAAAAATAATTGCAAAACAAATTAATACCGGTAATAATAAACTACGTTTGATGCTACATATAATAATAATAGTAATAATTCAATTAATTTATTGTAATACAATACTCTGTTACTAAAAATTTAACTATCTCAGAACTTATAATGAAATTTTATTCGAGAAAAATGTTTTAAATAATCAGTTTGCTTTTTAGTTACATTTCGACGAATTATGTTCCAATTACGTTATTTTATAACGGTAGAACAATAGATTTTTTAAAATATTAAAAGAACAATTGTTCTTCTGGTTATTCATGATAAAACACTTTATGTCATTAAAAATTTCTTTGATACTTCGAAAGGGTCCTGAGATATTAAAAATTAATCCTGCATTTGAAAGAATTTTTTATTTTGGAATGTCCGTTACAATATGCATACAATACCTACCGAAAAATAACATGACAAAAAGTATAACTACTAGTGTTATCATTCGATGCAAAAACACTCAATAGCTTCTATATCAGGATATAAATATGTATTTATAATTTTCTATCATTTTCAATACATTATAAACGACTATACGTATAAAATAAATATATTGTCTAAAATTTTGGTATCTTTATAATAGTTTGCGATGAGTCTCGTCGACAATAGCTTGTGTACTCATAAGAGTCAATTGCATTTCTTAAAATTCCATCGTGTTTGATGTACTAGTCATATCAATTAACTACTACAACTTTTTAAAATAAAATTTAATTGTTAAAAATAAGGAATTAATATTACAATAGATTTTATCTAGGAATTTTTTTACTGTTTGAAAAATATCGACATTTTTTTAAGTCATTGTTAACAAGGAAATTTTAAAATTTCCCTTTGTATCAGACAAGATGAAATGTATTTCATTTTATTAATATTTATAAAGAGCTTTTTAGAGACATAGCACACAGCAAATTTTTTTAAACTAAAAGTGTACTAAATTGGAGCTTTTCTATAGAATATTTCGCGAAATTGATAAAACTATTGTTCGGCTGATTCCCTTTGAAAAGAAAATTGTTTAATGTAATTATTACTTATAAAGTATTGCAAAATGTAATAAACCAGTTAAAAGTTTTGAAATGCCAACTGTGATGAACGCGAATGTAAAGTGTTTTAAAATTTACGAGACTTAGACAATCAGGTTTAGAAAAATATTTTTGATATTATGTTGATAAAACGGAGAACTTTTGTAAACCTACATGAGTAGTCTCCAGTTTACTCTCCAAAAAAGACAAAGCTTCTTATTTATAGAATTCTCATTAGGTTGGTTCTAATTTATGGCTTAGAAACTTGGCTTCCAACTAAATTTGGGGAATACAAAATTACAGTTTTGAGAGAAAAGTTCTGAGAAGAGTATTCTCGGTGAAGTTGAAGAAAATGGCTTTAGGCGATGACGTTTTAATGCTGAGACTTTATGTCATTAAAAGTATAAAAAGCAAAACGAACGAAATGGGCTTCTCATACTGTATGAATAGATGAAAAAAAATTCCAGTAAAGAAGATTTTTGTCGTAAAGTCCTTTACTAGTCGGAAAAGAAGATCAAATCTACGGTGGCTCGATTCTGTTGAATCGAACTTTATGGTGACTGGGGACAGGAACTGGCAGGGGCTAAGGCAAAAGGCAGGTTTTCTTGGAGGAACCTTCCAAAAGAAGGCCTTAGCTCCACCCCACCCCCTGTGCTGTTGAGTCAAATATTATGATGGCATATGTAATCTCATGATAAAAAAAATTCTGAAAATATTTGACCCAAAACCTCGTAACTGTATAAAGGGGATGTGACAAAGATATTACAATATCCAGAAGTTTGAGCGATTCATAAAATAAGACTGATTGATTACGTTTTCTTTTTGGATTATTTGTGACGATCTCTTTTTTTACACGATTTTGAAATAACATGGTTCACCAATATACTTTTTTACACGAATTTTTTGTTCTAGCACGAATCTCAAAAATATTTTTTAATACTAATTTTGAGTGTGTAAATAGAAGATGGTTGGCTTATGCCCACACATGTGTGAGTGACTTGGTTTACTTCATGACTTGTTTATTTTGTAATCTGGAGTTGTAAACCCAAATTTTGTAATCATTTTTTTTTTTCTTAATTTCGTTGTACTTCAACTTGAACACAGCATTTCGTTCTTCGGCCTTAAATGCTTGTGGAAAATTTTTTTACCAGCATGCGTCAAAAGTGGAAATTTTAAAAAAGTACAAAAATCAGTTGTGTGCTCTGAAATTATAACTCTATAAAATGTAATTGGTGGCGAAGGTTTTAACAACATGCAAAATGCTGACATCGAAGAATTGATGCTAAAAAGATCTTTAGATGAAAACGATTTGATCGAATTTGTGACAGTTTATGAAAATAAAAAAGTCGATACTGAAGAAGTCGAAGATGAAGTTCAGCTATTAACAGCTGATTGAATTCGTAAGTATGGAACAACATTTTCTTTCTCATGATCCTGACATAGAGCGTGCATTAAAATTTCAATGATATCTTAAGTTTTGTGTAGCAGGATATCAAGAATTATTTAAGCAACTTGAGAAATCAAAAAAAAAAAAAAAATAGCCTCTAATAACAGACTTTGTAACCACACACAAAAAACCAACAGAGGCCGTTAATAATGAACGAAATTCTTCATTAGAATCAAAAACGACGATTGTGCTAGACATACCTGATACATCTACTGATGATAGCATTTTTGATCCTATTCGTAATAAACGTACACGCTTGTTATCAAGTAGCGATGAATAGATGTTAGTTAGTACTTTCATTCCTAATTTCAATCTGAATTTTTATATGTTGTATGTATCAATATACTGAATTTTCACTGCACTCTAAATTAAATTTTTTTTGTAATAAAAATGATTTTTTTTTTTAATTATATAATTTGGATTTTATTATTATTTTTTTTGCTTGGTTTTTTTTGCCCTATTTTCTGAGAATCGTATCTACCATGTAAAAAAAAAAAGAGTTGCATATATATATAATTTTAAATTACACCAGAATCTACTGATGATTAATCTGATAATCCATACCAAGAGAGAGAATATTCAAACACGGAAGAAACCAATTGAATTTAATCAAACATTTCATAAAATGAATAGTGAGTTACATGATTATCGCCTGAATTGGAGAAATTAAGTTTCATGTCGCTGTATGAATACCTGCAAAAGTCATAGTTGTATCTAATTTCATTTCCGACCTTATTATAAAATGTATAAATCTCCTACATATTTTTAATGTTGTTCATATGAGTTGCAATTCTTCAAAAAACGAACAAATTGGTTTGTGTATTTGTTTTTTTTACTCCCATTGTTTTGAATAATTAAATATGTACATAAGGTTTTTACATCAATTTTGAAACAATGCATTTACAATCAATAGAATGTTGAAAATTATTTTGCCAAATTCATTTTCACTGTAAATGACGTTTGGTTACACGTAAAAACCAAAATTTTTTCCATGGCGAGCAAATATGATATTCAATTTAATTAAATATTTTGATTTAATTGCATGCTGGCAGAGTGAAAATTCTTTAAGTTTAATATATATATATATATATATATATATATATATATATATATATATATATATATATATATATATTTGTTATAGACTTCATTGTTTGTAATTGCTTATTATTTAATTATTTATGATCAGTGTTGAAATATATACGAAGGTTTATCAATGTTAATAAAGAACAGATTTTGGATTTTTTTTCGTAACGAGCTCGATTTTTTAAAGCTCGAATTTGCATTTGAGTTTTCACTTGTTTAGAAATAAGAAATAATGAGTAGAGTTTTGATGAAAATTTCAATTTCTAAGATTTATTTTAAATCCCAAAATCAAATTTTATTTAAAAACATTTGACTGCCTCGCAAACAAGGTATTTCTGTAAGTTTAAAATAAAGAGCTTGTATTTAAATTTTAAGTATTTTTAAGGCTTTTTTTTCGCTTTATATATGCATGGTGAAATATCAGATTATGAAGAATATTAAAATCACGTCATTAATTTCAAGAAAATATTTTGTTTCATTTATTACGCGCAGTAGAAAAATACTATACCACATGTGATATATTAAAATTAAAAATAAAACTAAGAGTGACATAATTCTTTTGAATTGTTAAAAATAATTTCTAATTATTCATTTTGTTGAGTTATTATAGAAGGATTATACTTTCACATAGATTTTTTTTGTTAAAAAACGGTGATCTAAATGCTTGTTTGGTCTACTTAGTTATTTGTTGTACATAAAGGCTTAAGGTTTCTGTCTACCGGCCATTTTAATTTCGAGAAGTTATGTTAATCCTATGGAATTTCTACTATCATACTCAAACCTATACTATTTATCTATTTGTATATTAAAAAGTGAATCTAAAAGAGAACAAATTAATGAAGGTTTTTGAGGAATCACAATTTCCCTCCGATTTTCGAAAATATTTTAAAAATTTTTTAAAGACCAGATAACCTACCAAAGAATCATTAAAACAGATGTAAAATATTTTAAAAATCGGAAATAAAATGTAATTTCGCAGAAACCTTCATTATTTTTTGCTCTTTCGGAAGCACTTCATAGCGCTCAGATAGATAAAATTGTAAAGATTTGAAAACGGTAGTCAACATTCCATTTCAATAACATTTCGTTCACGAAATCAAAATGGCCGTTAGGCGGGAGCCTAAATGAATACTGTTAAAAGCAATACGTATTCTGAAGTACATAAAAACAATTGTAAGGTATTCTAAAATACTTTCAAAATATTTGTAAGTCGTGTACTTACATTTAGATACATCTTGCGTTAAGTCCACTTGAATATTTGCAGAAAACTTTAAAGCATAACATTTGTGACGTTGGGCGCGATTTCCTCTTCACTAACATCGGGCACTTCTATAGAGTTGAGTTGCATAAAATTACAATTTCTTCCCAACCAAAATAAAGGTTCTATCGAGTTGAGTTGCATAAAATTACAAGGCGCGATTTCCTCTTCACTAACATCGGGCACTTCTATAGAGTTGAGTTGCATAAAATTACAATTTCTTCCCAACCAAAATAAGGGTTCGAAATATAATAAATCAACCAAAATAAAGGTTCTATCGAGTTGAGTTGCATAAAATTACAAGGCGCGATTTTCTCTTCACTAACATCGGGCACTTCTATCGAGTTGAGTTGCACAAAATTATAATTTCATCCCAACCAGGTAAACTAGATAGGATAGAAGTGAAGTAAAGTGATTTAGATATAATAACATATAAATTATAAGCAATTAATGGGTGGCCGCGGACTCGTAGTTTCCCTCGAGTGGTAGGTCCAAACTCTTGATGCCACTAAGGATCCGTCGTGTAACCGAGGCTGATTCACGTTAAATCTATCGATGCCCAAAGTTCTCCCGTAGGCGCTGTATGGAAGTTAGGAGAAGGGGTTGTCAGCTCAGCATCGTCCACAGAGGTTCAAAATTACGAGGTCCGTCGCCAGTAGCCATCGTATTGCTTCCAGTATGACATTAATGAAACCAACCTAGCAAATAAGGCAAAATGGAGGAAGATAGAAGATAATGGCTTGTGATTAGACCATTGTTATTGACATCGAAATTCTTCTTTTAGTTTCGAGGATTGAAAAGAATTCCACTAACAGCATTAAGTTACGTAGGTGCTGTCGCAGAGAGTTGTGAAATTAAGAACGATTGGCCAGGTAAGATATATCTTATACTTAAACCATAAATTAAGATTTTGAGTTAGGGTGGGATTCCAGAGAGAGAGAGCGATATTAGATGTTCTACAGTGATAATAAATGAAGAATCTGTTTTGTGTCTTATGTGTGTTCAATTGCTCTTTAGTGAATGGTGATTAAAATATATTAAATTGAGACATATGGCACACCATATACTCTATTCTCTAAATTTGAATTTAATAATTTTTAATTTAAATTTTAAGAGTTATATAAAAAATTTCAAAAAATAAATGTTATGAATTATATAAAAATTTCAAAAAATAAATTTTATGAATTATATAAAAATTTCAAAAATTTTATAATTCAAATTTCTCTAGATTTTTTTACAAATAGTTGTACCATACCTAAAATTTGCGCGGTCGCTGTAGCCTAATGGTCATGGTCGCTGACTCGCAGTGTTCGTCGAATCGCGGGTTCGAGCTCTAATCCCCAATCGCCTTATTTTCTACGAAAAAAAATGCACTGTTAATCCAATATATTAAGAGCATAATGTTTGGTGTCTATTGTAAAGTTTTCATATTGCTTCTCAGTGCGACGTTGATAAAAAAAATTATCTATCTATCATTTGGTATCCACTGAGGAAGACCCAACGCTGTTCTGAGAGCTTTGGTTTGTATTATATTCAGAGGCTTGAACTGATTATCGCACCATTTATAAAGAAATCCCTGAGAGGGGCTACTGGTTAACGACCTCGTCATTTTGAGTCTCGGTCAAGTGACGGGAACATCCCCAGAGTTGGAATCCTACTCTCCAAACTGCCACACCATGCCCACGGAACATTTTGATCCCCGATAGGTTTAAGGCGTATCATCCACACTACGCGACGGGTCTTAAGTGACATCAGGACTCAAATTCACGGCTTGACGGAAATAATGCAGGCTGGGAGTTCCCGACCATCACCTCTCGGCTACCGCAGTCGTTTAATGAAACCTAAATACAACCCATTACTTTAAATTAAGGTCAGATGACGAGGTAGACATTTAGTTGGCGCCCTTCGTGAAATTACAAGTAAAACAAGTCATATGTTTTCAAATTTCAACTCTTATTCTCTTTTGCAACAAATTATGCTATTTTATGATGTAAGCCCCGTTCCTTTTCAGAATTATTATGAACACTCTTATAGAAACATAGGAGTAAGGAAATGAAGGGTAGTTGCTATGGTTGTGTGTGTGCGTGTGTGTGTATGCTTGTGTGTGGAATGGGAAACTCAATGCACTAACTTCTCAAGGTGACAAAACACCTTCAAAACACATTTTTTTTTTAAATAGCGAAGTTTTATTTTTGATTTTATATTAAAGTTCAATATTTTATCTTTAAAAATTTCCTTAAATTTTGTTCCTATCTTATTTAGAATCTGTGTCACAGCTGTTTTATTATTACTCGATCAGGAATTTCTCTGACCGATTAAGGCTCCAAAAACGACATTTTTCATCATTGCAAAACACAAAATCTCGAAATGTTATGCATCCATGAACCTAAAATTTTATATAAATATTTTTTCAAATACATATACGTAGAATATACCATTTTTGAGATTTTATGTTGGATAGAAGTTTTTTATATTGCAATAAAGTGAAAATTACAATGAATTTTAAAGAAAATGTCAGTGTTCAGAACTCGAACTGCCATAACTTTTCACGTAAAGGCCTATATTATCAATATAACTCTCCATTCTCTAGATATGGTTATATTCTGTATTATTCAATTTACAAAATGTCGATATATTTATTTCCTTTTGAGTGACCATGTTTTTTCGGAAAGTATTAATGTTTGCCTACATTTGTATAAACTGCCCTTTTGACACTATAACTATTCACTAACAAACTTTTTTGTGTGTTTTTGTAATTTTGAAGCCCCTTTAAGGTCATAAAATAGGCATTTGTAGCAAAGTTTACGTTTATTCGAATAATTCTCTTCGAAGGTGTACTGTGTTACCTTAATGATCAAAATCTCTTTCCTCAGAAACGTTTTGATTTCGAGTATAAAACGCTCCCTAACGATATTGTGAAATGGATAAAACTCCCCAATTCATTCATTACTTCACTTGTAAAACATCTCCTTCATTTTTCCCTGCCCTGGCGACGGCACCTCTCTTCATTGTAGTGCACACTAGTTGACCATTGTGCCGCGATTTCAGCCTCGCTTCATAATAGAAGGCGCTGGAAGGAGACTTCTTTCCAAGAGAGAAAGGCCCCAGCCTTTTGTCCCTCCAACAAAGAAGGAGTGAAAGGCAGGGGGGACGTTCTGAAGGGGGTGCTTGGAAGTTTAAGACAGGTTTTACAAAAGGCGCCGGATGTTTTAATTCTTTTCTTTTCACCTGAGCCCCTCTTTGTTTTCTGGGATCCACGTCACGTGACAATGTCCGACACCCCCTTCTCGACAATAAAAGAGGAAGGAAAAGACAGAGAGAAGAGATAGAATAATAATAATAATAGTGATAATAATAAAGAGATCGGCGAAGGGGTGCTTCGAAGGGGGGGGAGAGCCCCGAACAAAAAGTTTCAGGTATAGAAACAAGTGCCAGAGCTTCCTGGCGACTCCACAGAGCTTTTCTCTTGAAGGCTAATAAATATTCATCCACCGCGGCCCGATATTATGAATATAAGGGAGATAGACGAAAGCTGACAAAAATAAATTCGCGGCTTTTGTCATACTAATAATAACACGGTCCCTTTTGTTTGGCACTCATCTTTTAGTCTACCCTAACGGGTTTTTGAGAAGAGTTATAGTCATCTCTGTATTACTACTTGATATTGGGATGGAGTGTGCTTTCACACAGATTCTTTCAGATCGGCGAACTTTTTTTTATTTTTTAAAAAAAAAGAATGTCATTTCGTGGGAAACAATGGAATAGCTGTAGTGTCTTAATAACAACACGGATAATATCTACGTGATATCGAAAAAGTTAAAATGCCTACAATATTTTTATAGATTATATATTGTTAACAATAAACTCCATATGTTGGTATCAATAACGAGAAATATTTTTTTTTGTTATGGTTAATTTAAAATTTCATTCTTTCAACATTAACATCAAAAGAGATTTATTACAGAATAGAATCGTTATAATTTTCAGTCAGTGGTTTGGGATATTAAGATAGAATGGCTTGTTTCTTTCCCATAAGCTACACATAGAGTCTACAAAAATAATTATTATTAAACTATAACATATTGGAAATAAAATTTCAAAATATTCGGAATTCTTACAATGACCAAGTTCTGATAATAAATTATTCGAAAAGTTAATGATAAATTT
Organism: Nephila pilipes; assembly: GCA_019974015.1. NCBI lineage: Eukaryota > Metazoa > Arthropoda > Arachnida > Araneae > Nephilidae > Nephila > Nephila pilipes. Next base: position 13,568 of record BMAW01020018.1, read on the forward strand.
CTGAAACATTCTTGATATATATTCCTCGCATAAACATTCTATAAGTAGAAAATATTTTGAATTAACATAAATTTCGCCTGCAAATACACATTTATGGTCTCATGGGTCTTCAAAATTAGAAAAACACCAAAGCAAAGTTATACTTTTACAGTCAAAAGTGCATTTTATATAAATATAAGCAAAAATTAAAACTTTTCGAAAAACACTGTTACTCAAAAGAAAATAAATATATTGACATTTTGTAAATTGAATAATACAAAATATATCCTTATCAAAGAAATAAACTATTATTTTCAAAATATAGCCCTTTTGTTAGTATTCGCACATGTTAATTCGATGTGTGAATACCGACATTTCCTTTAAAACTTATTGAAACTTTCCCTTTATTGCAATATAAAAACAATTCTACTTAATATAAAATCTCAAGAATAATCTATTCTATGTATAATAATTTGAATAATACATATATAAAATATCAGGGTGATTGACGCGCAACATTGTGAGATATTGTGTTTTGCAGTCATAAAGTCTTGAATTGATATTGTGTTTCGCAGTCTTGCGTTTTGAAGGTGTACTCTGACCTTAAAAAAATAATTACTTTTTAAATTAAAATAACTAATACAGTCGAATTTCTATAATCCGAATTTTTTTGTCACATCCCTAGAATTCTGTATTAAAACAATAGGGGGAAAATGTAAATGATTCGAATCTTACGTTCCATAGCTCGAATATTCGATGCGATTTCGCTTAGATCGTTACGGTACACATGAATTTTGACGGTTTTTCGGAGGCCAGACTTATGTAGAAGATTTTATACTTTTCATCACTTGATACATCGGAATCATTTGCAGTGACTGAGATTGTAATGATTCATATATCATGTATCCATGAAGAGGTACCTTATGTCGTCACCAGGGTACGAAAAATTGAAGGAGGTGTTTAACAAGTAAAGTAATAAATAAATGGTGGAATGTTTTTAAGCGATTTTGATCATTAAAAAACTGATAATTTTGCTGTTAGAATCTGATAGAAAATTAAGCAGGAATAGCAGTAAAATTGAATTTAAATGGAAATAATTAATTAAGGGATCGTTGCTTAAGCTTTCCTTGGCTGATTGATCAAATGTCTGTAAATGTCTATTTTCCTTCATAAGAGAGCCATTACAGGGAAGCATCCTCTCGGTTTCGTAACAGTTTAAGTGACGTAAAATGGCTTCTGGTGTTGGAAATTTAGCGATAATTGAAGGTACGATGAACAAAATTGTGTGTTTATATATTCTAATAGAAAATTTAGCAGGAATAGAAAGAAAATTGGGTTTAAATGGTAATTATTGCTTCATGGTCAGTGTTTAAGCTTTCCTTGGCTGATTGATCAAATGTCTGTAAATGTCTATTTTCCTTCATAAGAGAGCCGTTGCAGGGAAACATCCTCTCGGTTTCGTAACGGTATTTGGGAGGTAAAATGACTTGCGGTGTTGGAAGTTTAGCGATAATTGAAGGTACGATGAACAAAATGGTGTGTTTATATATTCTAATGGAAAATTTAGCAGGAATAGCAAGAAAATTGGGTTTAAATGGTAATTATTGCTTCATGGTCGTTGCTTAAGCCTTCCTTGGCTGATTGATCAAATGTCTGTAAATGTCTATTTTCCTTCA
>BMAW01020019.1:0-40752 GCA_019974015.1 Nephila pilipes
AAATGTGTAACGTTTTGATACAAATATTTATTTAGTGTGGTATTTTCATTACCAAAGAACAACCAAAGATATACTAGATTGCTTAGAATAGGGGAGGCTAAACTACTTCGCATGCGCAAGAAGTGTAGCATTGGATGGTTACAAGTGGAGCTTCAGTCAGGTTTCAATTAACTCTTGTGGTGTCAAATTTTGAATTAGAAGATTTGTGAAAACTATTTCAGTGTCGGTTTTTTTTATTTTTATTTTATGTGATACGACATAAAATAATAATCTATTGCCATCATTTTTATCATCATCTAACTGTGATCTATTTGTCATCATTTTTTTAGAATTTTGTACTTTTATATGTTTTTTTTTAATTTCGTTTTATTCATTACAATGCAATATAAAATGTCGAAAAGAAGCACACAAAGTGATAGAAGGCATGAATTTAATAAACAGTGAAAAAACAGAGTTATTATTTACAGCAAATTAGTCACGAAACCCATTTTGCATTGTTAGTGAAAGTGCCTTTTCACATAATGGAAGACATGATCTTCATAAGAAGTGTAAAATACAGCAATAGATTTAGATTTTCATTTATAATTTGTGACAAAAAAAGTATGAAATCAGAAGAAAACAAAATATATTTGCTAAAGTTAATTCGAAAATTTTGGCAATTTTAAAAGCTTCATTTGATATTGCTTTAGCATTAGCAAAAAAAAAAAGAAACATTTTTCTGATGCGGAAGAAACTGTTATGCTTTGTCTCGAAATATTACCACACTATCTTGATAAAAAAATATATTGAAAGGAAAAAGAGTGATTATTATTATATCAAAGCAAACTCTTATGAGACATGTCGAGGCTCTTAGAGAGTATCACAGCAATTGAAATATCTTGTCCAATACTTTCTCTTGCTTTTCATGAATCAACGAACATATTTGTTGTTGCATAATCAAACAGTTTCAAAGGAGGAAATGTTGATAATTCAAATGTATTTTAAGAGTTTTCTAATAAGGAATTATTACGTAATAAGACATGAGGGTACGATATATTTGAAAATGTAAAATAATGTTCTAGAAAATATAAAAATGTATTGTATTATACTCATTAGTGTGTTTACTTTTAAAGTGTGTGTGTCAGTGGCAGTATAAAATTTCTTGAAATGTTTTTAAATCATCGTATATCATTATAACATTGCATTATACACCAAGAGACACTATGTGTTAAACTTTAAATATGCAACATGTTATATTGTGAAAGTAATAATCAAATTAGAGCAAAAGCATTAAACAGACTAGAATTCAGAAAACATTTCAGAAAACAAACATTTTTCATTAATTCAGAAAACATTAGATTTAGAATATGATTATCTTAACTTTCATTCTGAAGTGCGCTGGCATTCGAAAGGGAAGCTCTGAGAAGATTTTGTAAATTGAAAAAGTGTTGGTTCTAATTTCTTAGAACAGAAAAATGATCTACCTGAAGAAAGAGCCCTATTATTTGACAGCTGGCCATTATATGTGCCAGTTTTAGCTGATATTTTACTAACCCTATTAATTATCTCAATTTAAAACTACAAGACAAGAATAAATTATTTTCCATCTTATTAAATATCATGATTTCATTTTTGAGAAATGAAATTAAAACTGTTCCTTTCTCAGTTAAAAAAGGAGAATTTAAGTCAACTTCTATGATTGAAAGAGCAGATTTAATCTGTTGAGAAAATAATTTAACTTTGAGCAAATATATTGAAGAAGTCAAGATAGTACAAGAAATATTTTAAAGTCATTTTCTTATTATTGCTAAAAACGAAAACTACATTCATGTATTTATAAAACCATTTTCCCATAGTGAACAAAAATAATGTAGATTTTTAGCAACATGTAAATGGAACTGAATGAAATAAAACATATTCGTTTTAAAAGAAAATCAGGAGATTTTTCCAGATTAAATGGCTTATGACGTAATTATTTTCCGGCATTCATTGCCATGGCAGTATTACCCTGTAATAAGAAACTTTGAAAACAGTTATATATGTCACTTTCGAACGACAAACAGATGTGCACATCAATCATGAAATTGATTAAAATCAAAATAAGGTCACGAATAATTAATTCAAATTTGAAGCTGCTTTCTACGACATATTTAACATAAGACGTTAAAAGAACAGAGAAATACAAACAAGATCAAAAACTTCATGAATGGAAATTAATGTTTATGTTCTGCAACAGAAATTTTTTTGCATACTAAACACGATTAAAAATATGTCTATAAGCATAATTCTATTGAAACGGTTATGAAACATAGGCCAGGGCTAGAAACATAGGTCAGTGTTTGTTCTCTCAGGTCATCAGGTCATATGGCCTAATAGCAAGCAAACAAATCCTTCCAGATTTCGCTCTCAGTGATAACAAATTTTGTCAAGAGTTATCTTCATCAAACAAGACTAATCATATTTGTTTCCTGGTTGTGTGAAGAATTTAAAACCAAATAAACGAAATACTAAAAACAAGTTCCACAAGAAGCAAATGCAAATGAAAGAATGAATATTTTGTGCAAAAAGGTTTGCTTCAGTTGTTCAATTCATATGGCCTGATAGCCATATGATATATGTTTGTAATAAATGTTTTGAATTTTGAATACGGCTTTAAAATGAAAAAAGTTAGCCCTAAAAGAATTCTTCTTGAAATAGATCTACTCAATAAATATTTAAATCTATTGTCATTTTGTAGTCATGGGATTTCATTTTCAGTAAATTAATCGTGCCATTTCTCACTCATATCTATCTAACGACATTCTTTTCCGTTCACAAATTCTACGTTTCACAATTATGCATTGCTGTTTTGGATATCTGGTCATAATAGACGTAGTTTCTCTTTCCACATCCACGGTTTCTGCTGTTTTATATACTGACTAGGCGTGGATCAATAATCCCGCTTCTTGCATTTCAACAAATTTCTAAAAACTTATATTTTACATTAACATTAAAAATGGCATTTTATGCGTAAATGTACTTTTTGCAGTAAGTAATTAGTTGTTTTCTAACTTATAATCGTATAAATGGAAAACAGTAACACCGACATCACACTAAATATTTTCATAAGAGTTCTTTTCTCTTACTTCTTCAGTAGGTACTAGAAATTTTTTGTCTACCTTCTATATCAAGTGAAAATAAGCAATAACATTTTCGATCTGTCAAATAGTCAATATTTTCTTCTAAATTTTAGAAAAGAAAATTAAATCCTCATGAAAATACTCTATCATTCTAATTTCCATTAAAAACATATCTGATTTTAATTTTCATTTATCTTAAAAATAAATGGGGTTAGGAGTTATTTCTTCATAAAAAATATTTCCCAATTCCTTAAATATATTTTATCATAGCATAATATGCTTAATTTGATAACGTTATTAATTTTCAATGTTTCTTTAACTATAAAATATGTAAAAGTAACCTAAAGAAAGAGAGTATTGATGTAAAAAAAATAATTTTGAGACAAAAATTGCTTAGCTTTAATGTAATTCTTCTAAAAAATTCCCCCATATTTATATAGAATTTAAATGTAAGGAACCTTTTAATATCAACATTTTCCTCAAAAAGATTTAGTACTTTTTTTACAAATAAGAGCTTAGTATTTTCAAAGGAGCCTCGCCTTTATTATTAAAATCACAACAATTAAAAAAAACTTTTAGAAAAGTATATTGAACACAGTTTGCACCTTCATTATTGAAAAAAATACAATTTACATTTGTTGCAAAACAATTAATGCTAAAAAAACGAGCAAAACAAAACAAAAATCGGTAACAATGAAAACTAGAAAGGAATTGTTCATTTTAAAGTTTTTACTTGCTGAGTAAACTGCAATTTGAATATTGTGCGATTTTAATGCTTTTTTGAGTTGTTTGATAAAGTCAAAGTTATTGATATAGCAATGGCTATTGCTTTCCTTTCGGAGATCATGATTTACTTGATCTCCTGCTTCGTAGTTGATTTTATGCGCGGCTTTATGCCGTCTTTCTTCGAGATAATCGTATGTGTTTTCATAAACGAGATGATTAAGCTCCTCTTAGAGTGGTATTATGGCAATGGAGCTCCATTGCAAATTGCGTTCAATCCAGAGCAAAGTTATAATTTGACTGAACAGGAAAAAAAGAAAATGGAATACCGATAGTGTATTCTTTGATGATTTTTAAGATTTGTGAAGGACTCGATATTAAAGTTCAGTTAGCTCCATTTGAAAAAAGATATACTTGGGAGAAAAAAATTAAGAAATCGACCAATTGTATTCCAACTGTACGATCGGAAACAATTTTTAAGTTCTGTAATGCGCTGAATCTTCCAGCCAAGTTAGAGCTGACTGAAGGATTTAATATACAAATGGAAGAACAAACAATGAGATCGAGCCACATTACATCTCCTCCCATTGTGAATTCTGTAGCAGTTTATAAAATCTGTCTTGCCCTAGGACTCGCTGCTCAGTTAAATGAAAGGGCGTAGATCATAACAACTTGAATGAGGAACGTTAAAATATAATTGCACCAAAAATGTAGTTCCTCTTATGAAATCTATTGATTTACAAAATATGTAATACTCCGAAATCGCACTCGCTGTTCCATAGAATTATTTAATCAAATTCAGCTATTTTAAAAAATGCTTTTTACTACAATATATACTTTTTCGTCAATCAATTTTTTGGATTCAGCAAGGATATATATGCAACATCTTAACTTACTTATTATAATTATTCCTGTTCATGGTGACAAAAATATGTCATTGGTTTATGACCAATGATTTCAAAAAACGAAAACGGATTTTATAAAAAAAAAAAAATCAAATATCAAAATTTTGTATACGTGGTGGATTTATTATATTTTTAAAATGATTATTTCGTACAACTTTAAAATCACCCAAATGAAATAGTTCCAATAAGTCAAGTAGACAATTTATTATGATAATGTTACGTTTTTGAAAGAAATATACAAAAAAAAGAGATTTCTGACTGCAGACTTACAACAAATATTAGAATATTGAAATGTAGTTAATGCGAGTTGAGAAATTTGAATAAATATAAATATATGATCATTACCTGTTATTCCATCATTGGTCATATATTTCTATATTGATTCAATGAAATAAACATTGGATTTTTGGCCGAACAGATTTGGAAACTGAATGATTGTTTTCCATTTCAGCGTGAGAAACAATAAAGTTGTAAATGTTTGAAGGTATGTAAAAAGCATACGTCGAAATGGATGTTTCAGTGAAGGGTTCAGAAGGGATTTTTCATCCGTTCATAATGTATAAGTTTTAATCCACGAAATGAAACTTATTATATATATCTAAGTTGTGACTATATATTGGATACTCATTTTGCAAAGATGTTCGATTAAATTAGCCATTCCAGCGAAATATACTGAATCAACTATTTCCTCAAAATTTATTTCGATATTGACCAAGCACAGTATTTGTGCCGAAAAGAACACCGAATGGAGTGTAAGAGACAGCGATAGTTTGGGCGTAAATTTTATTTGCTGTATTATGAAAGGCAAAACCAAAAATATTAATGGCTGTCAAATTTACAAAAAGATTCAATACCATGAAATTAAAAAAAAAAAAAATAGATAACGGAAATGCTGATCAATTGACTGGAAAAATTTTAATGTAAACATATGAGTGAGGTTTTTAATTAACTGATGCATATGGTAGGATATCATCGGAAAATAAAAAAAAAATAAAGTTATGAATGGACTTAATTTCGGAAACATAACCGGGGTGAATTTGGCGATGATATTATTACAGCATAAAAAATATTGCTCTTATATCAACCGGATAAAGAATAAATAAATTTATATATTTTTTAAAAGAAATGAAATGTTGTTCTCCATCTGTTATGGCTTTTTAATTATTAGTTTACTCTGTCGGAGAAAAATACTTTTTCAGGCAATTGGCTTTTCATATAAATGATTCTGATACCTTCAAGAGCATAGTATAATCATAGAAACACCTCTAATTGGTGAAATGAAAATTTTAGGAGAGTTTGAAAGCAAGTTATAAAGTAATCTTCATTTTAGGAAAATAATACTAGTAATTATTATGTATGATATTGGATTTTAATACTGCTTAAGGATCTCCTAAAATACATATATTGGAATCGAAGCAATGCTAAAAAGAAGAATTTAATTAAGAAGAGTGAGGTATGGATACATTTCTGTGATTTAGCCACTTATATTATACAAGTTAAAGAAATTATTTAATACAATTGATAATAACCCCACTTCATGCAAGGTATAAAATTCAAATATTGTTGAAAACAAGCATTTAAATTTACATGGAATAATTTTATACATTGTACAGAAGGTTAGTTTTACAAGCACCATAAAAACCACAACAACCAGTAATCCATACAATTTTCTGTACTATCTCTTACCATCGAATCTGAAAAATCAGTACCAGTACAGATTAATAATGTAACCAACAAAAATAAAACTCCGAACACACTTCATCCATCTGGAAGGACTTAACAGACGAAACAATCGGCCAAGTCAGAAGTCTTACAGAGGTTGAAGTTAAAAACTGATGCGAAGAATAGCATTCCTCGCATTATATCTGCCTTCAATGATGTGGTGGATCTCCACCGCTCCTTGAAGAGTGGCCGCGGTAGCCTAGTGGTCGAGGTTTTGGATTCGTGAAAGGCGGTTTTCGTTCAGTCACGGGTTCGAGCCTTGGCCACCAAATACCCGCTATGTAGCCGGGGCTGAAGCACGTTAAATCTGTCAGGTCCCAAATTCCTCCCGTTGCCATGGTGTGGATGTTAGGAGAGGGGGGCGAGCTCAGATGTCGTTCTCGTCACTTGACCATGGTTCAAAATTACGAGGTCAGTCGCCAATAGTCCACGTATTGCTTCCAGTGTAACGTTAATAAAAAACTAAACTAAACTAAACCCCTCCTTGAAGATTATGGCACTCTTACGACACTGGAAGCAGAATCTTCAACACTTCCGGTGCAAAGACTAAATGGCTTTCTTTGCATCTTGGAATTGACTCAGCTTACGACCTGAACTTGAGGATCTCAAATCAATAATATCCACGCACGAATCTCATGAGTAATATGATAAATAATTGTGTATGATGGAATATTGATATCGCTGCCTCATAAATTGGGTGTATACGTTTATTAACATTCCAGAACTATCTTATTAGTATCTTTACACTGACTGTATGGCTTTAGGCTATAGCTGTACTCATTCATACCCTTTCTTTAATTATAGTCTGCTGTATTTATCTACCACCCAATTATGCTGTGTCGCTAATAGATTTGAATATATTAGATGGCCTATTACCAACTTTCTTCCTTCTGCCAGCTGATTTTAATAGACACAGTTTCAAGTACGGACATGACGATGTAAGCTATAATAGGCGACACATCATACAGTGTATCTCAAACCATTGTATCTGTTTGCTAAATACCGATGAGAAAACTTAATTCCCTGCACCCAGTTGGTCCTTTCATTCTCTTAATATAGCTCCCTCTGGGGCTTACCTACAAAAGATGAGTACGGACTTCACGAACCCGAGGGACCTGAGTAATCTTTTTTCTCTCCTATGGGGCTTACTGTCTTTAGTAAACAAGGGTGACGCACCCCTAGGATACCCATTAATAATTCTTTATTTTAAATCCTCCTTCTTATCAAATTGGCATCTGTTTTCCTTTTTTCTTCTCAGGGGCTCATCTTTGGGTGACTACGGAGGACCAAGTCTTCGAGATAGCCCAGTGAAAAACAATGTGAAAGAAAAAAAAAGACCATAAAAATCTTTGTTTTGTTCCAAATTTATTTGCAGATTTCCAAAATAGTTCTTTTTATTTCTGCTTTGGGTTGATTTTGCGGTTATCTTAGGTTCAATACCCTTTTGTTCTGTGCATTCTGTAATTACTCTCATATTTATTTCGTCGGGGATTTCAAAATAAAAATTTAATTTGTTACCATTAACATCAGATCAAGTTCTTATTAACCTGTTAACGCCCAACTTAATTTAAAATTGAAATTTTGTTAAAAACTTTTAAAATTATGTTCTAAACACTTAAATTAAATATAATATGCAATTAAACTGTACACCATTAATTTAGGGTCCGAGATAATTACTGTTCTATAAACAGGACGCTGGGCGGACATGGAAATTTTTGAACACTTAGTACTTCTCCTTTGTTTTTAATTACTTGATTACATATCTGTTCCCAAGCAATTGAACTTTAATATTTAATGCTAAATAAAATGAAACACAAATAAATTTGACATTTTTTATTAAGTTTAAACATATTCACTCTATGTATGGTAATTTGGGAAAACATTTTGTACATATAGTTACATCACATTTCATGCAAAATGTAAGAGGTTTTCCCGAAAAATTTTGCATTTGACATCGTTTTTGTTTTTCTATTTTACCAATTATATGCCCAACTCCATCACGTCTAACAGTGTCTATTTCCTTCACTCGAGATGAAATTGTATAACTTGGTATACCGATTTGTTTTTGTACTGTGTTGCCTTTTTTTAGATAAGCTATTGCAATATGTCTCCTTATTTCTTTGATACTCTTTTCTCTGTATTTACTATTTTCTCTGTATAACGCAGGTATTTACAATAGCCATGTCTACAATTCGATTAATAATTGACCAATACCATTTTTTCCACGGATTCTTATGGTATGTTTCTCTAAAAGCTAATCATGAGAATCTACACCACCCATGTTTTTGTTATAATTGTTTACGAGACATGGCTGTTGGATTTTATTTTTTTTTCAGCTTTTCCTTTTCCACGCCTTGAAACAGATGTAAATGGCTCAACTCTGTCAAAATTTGTCACAAGTGTAACGCATTTGTTATCATTCAATTTTACAGCAGTAATTTTATTTTTCACTTCAAAGTAGAAATCATGTGAACCACGGCTAGACTTTTTGAAAGTAGAATCAATTTCAAGGGGGCAATGCTGTATTCTGTCACTTCTTATTTTGCTCGAAATCCACTCTTTCTTAGGTCAACTAACAAATTATAGGACAAATTACGTCTCTTACAGATGGATCAAGAGTTTCAGTGTTATCAAAACCTTCTTCATATGTTAATTCATCTACTTCAGGTGGCAAAACAATCATTTCAGTCTCTAATTCCTCCGAAAATAGGTATTCTACAGCTTCCTCGGCAGTTTTAAAAACTTTATTCCGCGACATCTTGAACACCTATGAAATAAACTAATTATCAGAAAATTTAACGGATTCGCCCAGCGTCCTACTTCTAGGACAGTAGTTTAAATTTGTAATTAAAACTAATAAAAGTAAAAATAATTTTAAAACGTTATAAGATATTTGTTAAAAGAATATCGGAAGTATAAATTCTGAAAAAAATATTTAAACTTACCTTTAAAACCTTTTCGTACGATTACAATGAAATTCAGCAACGAAAAATCATGAAAATGGCGAAGTTTACGTGTCTGCAGCTGGCTGAAAAAATACTTCCATCCGGTTCAAACCGGTTTAAGGAAGTAGGGTTTAAGGAGTAATGGTTTCCATTACTCTTCGGTGACACAAAAAGAATTGGCAAAAAGTTGAATAGCTTTATTTAAAATGGTGAAAATGAACTGTCCTATAAATATGACGCTGGGAGGAAATGGGCAAAAAGATGTTGCTATAGGGCTAATATTGCAGTTAAGGGTGCTTCGAGTGAACCGACGGATCCATACTCCCAAGCTGTAACACTATACTCCAGTACCATCTCTGGGGTAAGTACCATGACTGACGTAATTCAAATGACAGGTGGGCTTCTTTCCCTGTTGGACTGCTCTGTGGGGATGGCTCAATGAAGTGAAGACAAAACATTTTATGGATCCAAAACTCTCGTGCCTCGATGAGAACCTAATTCCTTCAACCTCTTCTCCTATAGTGGAGCAAGAAGTGTTAAACAATGTACATGCTGGGTTTTTCCTTATGCAGAAAACAAGACTCTTTTCCCACTGTTTCCCCATTTTTGATCTAGAAAGCCATAAGGCCATAAAGCCATAAGCCTAGTGTAGGCTCCGTGAAGACTATTCGCAAGATAAACTCCGATGACTTAATCCTGGAGATGTCGTCTGCGGAACAAGCTTCCACCCTCATGAATCAGCGTCAATTGGCTGGTTTTGATGTAATAGTCGCACCTCATTGCCTTAATTTTTCAAAGGGGCTGTTGAATACTTAAAACGCCAGGGTTCAATAATTACGTCGTTATGATAAAATCTATGACGCTATACAAATTTTATTTACAGACACTCGTTAACTACAAGAAATGGAAAACAAGGGAAAACATGGCTTCTCTCGCTCGAGAGTATCAGTTGCTGAATAATTTTTTTCACAATATTCTTCTCGCGCTACGACTGCAACGCTTCACTGTTGCCTAAAGTAGAATACAAATCTCTTACGCTAATAATTTTGAGAGGCGTACACAGTGGATTTACAACAGGGGATATTTCAGCCGCGGATTTGTTAAATAATAATATAATTATAATTCGTTAAGATAGAAAAGTGCTTCCTACCAAGCACATCATCACGACATTTCGATGCCTGAACTTCTACAGTCTGAGAAGACCGCGTACCTTCAATGTTCCTTCAGACCGTATATTCCAAATCCACTCCACTGCTTTCAATGTCAGCGTTATGGGCACTTTAAAACAAACTGTCGAAGTCAGGCCACGTGCAATCGCTTGGCACAGGCTGGACATGACAGTACAGATTGCTAGTTGAAGGAGCGATGTGTTAATTGTAATGGATGAAGATCATCCCGCTAATTCTAGATTGATCATGTCCAATCTGGAATTTAGAAAAAGAGCATATTGGGATGCATTCACATGGTTAGCAGTTATTTCTGGTACAATGGTTCAAAATCAAGATGTTAATGACTCTGTCCGAATTATCATTGCCTCTAGCGTGGACGCTGCTGATGCAGCGATTCCGGAGAGTATTAATTCAAAGCGGAAGATGAGTAAACCATGATGGAATAAGGATTGTCTAACATCCTACCGGAAACAAAAGAAATTGTGGGATATTTTCCAACGATATCCCACAACCGAGAACTACATAACGTTAAAAAGGGCAAGGGTGCATGCTCGCATAAGAAGGCGTCATTGTCAGAGGGAATCTGGGATCATGTATGTCTCTTCTGTCACATCATCTACGACAAGTCAACAGTTGTGGAGAAAAGTAAAATCTGCAAACTCCCCGTATCAGGAATTATCCATTCCGATACTGGAAACTGCAAATGCTGTGCATTCTTCCACTGTCGAAGTGGCCAATGTCATCGGACACTCATTTAATAGCGTGTCAAACTCCGATTCTTATAGCGTTTCTTTTATAGTAACTAAGAATCGTACTGAACATACACCAATTCAACTTTAGGTGTCGGCTACCACTCCCTTACAACTGTGACTTTGACATGAGGGAATTCAGAAAGGCTCTGTCTTTAGTCTACAATACGTCCAGGCTCTGATGGCGTAACTTAAGATGTGCTTCGCCACTTGAGCGAGAATTGACTTGTAAATCTCCTCTGCCTATTCAACCGAATATGGATGGAGAATGTCTTTCATAATCAGTGACAAGAAGCAATAGTTATACCTATCCTGAAGCCTGGTAAAGATCCAAAGAAACCTCTGCACTATAGATCTATCGCTCTGATGAGTTGCCTTTCTAAAACCCTTCAAAGTATGGTTAATGCAAGTCTCGTATATCAATTGGAAAAGAATCAATGCATTCATCCCTTTCATAGTGGCTTCCATAAAGTAATATCAAATCTAGATAACATCCTTCTACTCTATTGATTCGTACTGCTTTCGTACGAAGGCATCATTTAATTTCTATTTATCGAAAAGGCATATGACAACTCTTGGCTCTAGGACATACTTCGCACTTTATACGGTTATAATCTGAGAGGCAATTTACCTCTCTTTGTTCAAATCTTTTTGTTTTTTAGATCTTTTAAAGTTCATGTTGCGAATATTTTATCTGACTGTTTCATTCAATTTGAAGGAGTTTCTCCGGGTATCATTTTGAGCCCCACTCTTTTTATTTGTCATATTTCACGGAACTTTCTCATCTCCAACCATCTATCCATGGATCAATGTACTTCGACGATCTGCAGACTTCTTTTGAAAGATTGTCAATACGTCTCATTGAGCAACGATTTCAGACCGCTCAATATCCTGGTTGTATGATGTGACGTGGATGGGCGTAGTATCTCTGTTAGCAAGAGTATTTGTGCGTATTTTTGTAGGATATGGGTCTTGATCCCGTTCCTGACGTTCGCATCTATGATACATCTATTCCCGTCATCCCTGACGTAAGCTTCATCGGAGTAATTTTCGTCCGTAAACTCACTTTCCTTCTGCCTATTTTACATCTGCGGAAGGAGTGTGAGAAATCTCTCAATATCTTGAAGGTATTGTCCAACAACGCATGGGGAGCGGATCGAACTACTTTACTCCGAGAGTATCAGTTGGTGATTATGTCTTGGGTCGAATACGAATGTATTGTTTACGGTTCGGCGTGCAAAACTATCTTGCGAAAACTTGACACGGGCCATCATAATGCTCTGAGAATCTGCTGTAGTATGTTTCAAATGTCACTTGTGCAGAATCTTTATTCGCTTTGTAACCAGTATATTTGGCTTTGCGGCATGAGGAACAGTCCCTCAACTATTTTTGTCGCATGACATGAGCCAAGTTTCATCCTTTACAGACCAAGCACATCAGGACACTGTACGATGCTCGACTTTCTTGCATTCGTCTGTTCTCCGAGAGGGTGAAAGATTTCAACGAGCAACTCAGCCTACATGGCTTGAATGTCCAACAAAGGAAATGTTTCACATTTCCTCCTTGCAATATGCCAAAGCTTATTTTACAAAACCCCTTTGCCTCATATAGAAAAAGCGCCACTTATCCAATTTTTTTCCAACTCCTCTTTGCTTTCCATATGAGACAGTACGTGGATTTTATTCCTATCTACATGGATTGATCGAAAGGAACTGGATACGTCGGCTGTAGTGTCGTTTCCAACGACATCAGGTACAGTTACCGGCTCGAAGATTCTTGCAGTGTCTATACTGACAAAGCTGTCGCCATTTACTGAACCCTCAGATTTGTCGAGAAATCCAGTTCTGGTAAGTTTGTAGTTTATATTGACAACATGAGGGTCCTGGAAACATTGGTACATCTGTACGATTGCTGTCATCCAATTGTGGTTGACATTCCAGACATGGTTTGTAATCTGTATAGCAAGAGTTATATTATGAAATTGTGTTGGGTACCAAGTGATATAGGTATTTTAAGCAATAAACAAGCAGACTCGGCTGCACGATCGACTTCGAACCCTCTGAAGCTTGCAGTACCACTGGATGACATAAGACTACTCATTTTAAATTCTATTCATCAGACATAGCAGGAATTATGGAATATTCAATACAATAAAAAATTGAACTCTGTGAAGCCTATCTTTGGAGAATGGCCTGTTCTTCCAATGCGCAGAGCAGATGTCAGATTGACTTACCTTCGCATTGGACATGTTCTATTCACCCATAGATATCTTTTGTGAGGGAAGGAGGCTGTTGAGTGTCCTTTACACTATTCATCACATTTTATTTCACTGTCCGATGTTTCATCATCATCTTTGCGTTTTTCTTAATCTAGCCGTTAGCTTGGAAACTATGCTACTGATGTTGAATTTATATGTCAATAGTAATCTATATAATTGCGATCATTTCGCTCTTCTAATATCCCATTTTGATGTTGATGAGGGGCGCTTACGTCCTTACATGTACAATTTCTATCAGAAGAATTTGGATTATTTCACACGGTTAGAAGTTATATCTGGGGAAATTTCTCAGAACATGAATATTGAGGAAATTGTCCCAAAACATCAGTGATTCTATTATGGATGTATTTAATTCAGTGATTCGAAATACTTCTAATACACGGCAGAAGATGGGTATACCATGGTGGAATAAGGATTGTCTAACTTCCTTCAAGGATGAAAAGAAAATATGGGATATTTTCCTACAATATCGGAAAACTGTGAATCTCATAATGTTTAAAGGGTACAGAAGCTTTTCGTAGAGTAAAAATCTTAGTCAGAGGGACCCTTGATTTAGTTATGCCTCTGTTATCACATCATCTACCCCCAATCAATAGTTATGGAAGAAAGTGAAAACTGCAAAAAAACCTTTGTCGGGATTTTCAATTATGATACTGGAAACTGCAAAAGCTAAACATTCTTCTCCATTCGATATAACCAATATAATTGGCCACTCCTAGGGTAAATTGTGAAGCTGTGATTCATATAGAGCTAAATTCCTGGTGACTAAGAATCGTTATGAACAGATAACTAATAACTATAGTTGTCAGCATTACTTACATTATAACCATGATTTTGACACTTGGATATCGAGGGGCTTTAACTTTGTTTTATAACACTATCCCGGACACAGATGGAGTTACTTATGACATACTTCGCCAGAATTCACGCCATCAAAGGATAACCTACTTTAGGTAAGTACGGGTTTCATGAACCCGAGGGACCTTAGTAATCTTTTTCATTACAATGGGGTTTACTGTCTTTAGTAAAGACGGGAGACGTTCCTAAGACATACCCTAGTGATCTTTCTCTTTTTTCGACTCTCTTTCTTGCCAAATTGGCAACTCATTTTCCATTTTTTCTCTCAGGAGTTCATCTTCGGGTGAGTACGGGAACCGACATACCCGAGATACCCGGGTGGAGAAAACCCTTGAAAAGAAAGAAAGGCAAGAAAAATCTTTGTCTTGTTCCGATTTTATTTGAATATTTCTAATGTATCTTTTTATTTTTGTTTGGGGTTGATTTTGTGGTTATTTTATGTTCGGACTCTTTTGTTCTTTGTTTTCTGCATTTACTTCTATATTTATTTATTTGGGGATTTCAAAATAAAAATTTAATTTTGTACCACCTAAGTCAGATCAAGTTTTTATTTGATCTGACAAGCATGTTTTCCGCATGTGGCGACTCGTGCCAGGGGAAAGTGGAGTCTGGGGATCCTATTGCGTTCCCTTTAGCACGTGCTTCTCCGTAGAAGGAGTGTGCCCGCTCCTGTCAATAGGCTGGTGATTGCTTCTGACGGGTTCTTTTCGAACCCGAACTACATTGCTGTAGTGTTAGTATTGCACTTAGGGGTGTCTTTTTATGAAACGACGGATCCACACACCGAAGCTGTAATACTATACTCCAGTGCCATCTCTGGGGTAAGTGGCGTTCCTGGAAATTGCAAGATGACCAACGAGCTGCCTCCTATTTTTGGACTCATAGGAGGATGGAATCGTACTGGAGTAAACTTTAAAAAAATCCCAATGGATCCCCAAACTACTTTTTACCCTGATGGAGGCCTCAATCCATCAAACACATCTACCTCTAAAGAGGTAACTGCAAATGAATCTTAAAAACGATTAGTCTTAACCCCTGTACTTTTGCACTTTTTTTATATAAAAAGAAACGAGGAATCTTTCGCAAATGTACCAGTCTTTTTGATACAAAAGGGAATACAAAGCATGATTGGCACTTTCAAAGATATCAAACAATTACGATCCGGTGATCTCTTGATTGAAGTATGACAAACAAGCTGAGCTTGCTATGAAGATGAAGTCCTTGGGAGCTTATCCCGTGACCTATTCACCACATTGATATTTAAACTACTCACGTGGCATAGTATTATCATTAGACATGGCGATTGTGTCGGAACAGGAGATTTTAAAGAATATGCAGAACCATCAGGTTTGTATTGTTCGGAGGATATAGATAAGGAAAGATGGTAAAGTGGTTAATAATAGGCACCTTATCTTGACCTTTCAAATTCCTACCCTGCCACAAACTGTTCAAGCAGCATGTCTAAATCTCTCCGTCCAACCAGACATTACCAACTTTTACGGTGTTTCAATTGTAAGCGTTTTCGAAATGACATGAATGCATGCAGGAGACAATTCACTTGCGCTCGCTCTACAGCAAAAGGACACGATAGTGCTTCCTGTACCGCTGCAGAAAAGTGCGTTAATTGCCAGGGCAACCACCCTGCATATCCTCGCTCTTGCCCTAAATGGGCTGAAGAAAAGGATGTTACTTCTGTGAAGACATTCCAGAACTTTTCATATCCAGAGGCCAGTCGTATAGTCGCTTCCCGTACTCCGTTACAGGGAAAAGTTATGCTACCGCCACACAGACTACTAAGGTTTCGAAATCTACTCAATTTCCAGTATCTCTTCCTATCACAAAGCCTACCATATTCAATTCGCAGAAAAAATAATACATAAAAAAGACCCCTTTCTTTGCTAAAGCTCAACAGAAAAGGCCATTGGCCAGGTCAAAATTTTTCAGTGATAAAAACTAAAATCTTCTGCGAAACACAGCGTTCTTCGCAAAAAAACTAGTGACTCTATTGAACGTGATTCGGCGGATCTCCACCCATCACAAAAAAATTATGATACGATGGCAGACCTGGAACCCAAATCCTCTACTTCAAGTGCGAAGATTTAATGGCCTTTGTTTCCTGGAACTTCCGCGAATCATGACCCAGACTAGATCTCAAATCCATTATATCTACGCACCCACCTATCTGTGCTGCTCTTTAGGAAACTTATCTGAAGAGTAATATAACTACATGAATGCGTGGATATCACTGTGGACGAAGGGGAGGTGGATGTCACTACATCTTATTCAGGAGATGTATGCATCCTGACATCCCAGAATTGTCCTCACGACGTCATTACACTGATCACACCGTTGGCTGTAGCTGTGAGAATCAATTTCCGCACACTAATCACAGTCTGCTGCCTTTACCTGCCAAATACAAATGTTGTGTCACAAATGGATTTGAACTACTTAGTCAATCAATTACTAACTCCCTTCCTTCTGCTTGGTGACTTTAATGGACAAAGCCCTCAGGGAGGAATAATAGTACAATTTCTCGTGGTCAGAAGATCGAGCGTATGATCTCTGATCACAGTCTCTCTCCGTGGAACACCAACCAGAAAACGTATTTCCATGCTCTCAATAGGACATTTCATTCCCTTGATCCAGTCATTTCCTCACCGACATTTCTAACGTCGTTGATTTTAGAGATTGTAAATGACTTACATAATAAAGATCATTTCCCTCCCGTAATCTCCCAGGTTCATGGTAATAGGATACTGTTACGTCCTCCCACTTACCGCTTCAACCGGGCAAATTGGAGTGCATTCACATGGTTAGCTACCATAACCAGCACAAAGGTTCCAGAATGGGATATAAATAACTATGCCCGAAATGTCACAACTTCTATCGTGGATGCTGCTGCGATACAAAAGAGGAAAAATTCAAAGCGGAAAATAAGTAAACCATGACGGAAGAAGGATTGTTAAACTTCCTACAGAGAAGAAAAGAAATTGTGAGTTATCTTCAGACGATATACCACAGTCGAAAACCTCATAGCGTTTAAAAGGGAAATAGAGTTTGCTCACAGAGTAAAGCGTCATGGTCAAGGAAAATCTTGGATTAGTTGAGAGATTGGAGATTGGATGCAGGTATGTCTTTTGCATCACATCGTCTAATACAAGTCAACAGTTGTTGAGAAAGGTAAATTCTGCAAACTCCCTGTATCGGGAATTTTCTATCCCGGTACTGGAAGATGCAAACGTTGTGCATTCTTCACCTGTCGAAGTGACCAATGCCATTGGCCACTATTCTGCTAGTGTGTCAAGCTCCGTTTCATAAAGCGCTTCATTGTTAGCGACTAAGAATCGTATTGAACAGACACTTATCAACTTCTGGTGTCGGTAACCGCTCCCTTATAACTGTGACTTTCACAAGTGGGAATTGAGAAAGGCTATATATTTCGTTCGCAATACCAGGCCAGGTGCTGATGGAATATGCTTCGCCACTTGAGCGAGGATTCACTTGCCAGTTTCCTTTACCTATTGAACCGAATATGGAAGGAGCATGTGTTTCCTAGTCAGTGGCAGGAGGCAATCACTATCCGTATCACGAAGCCTGGTAATGATCCATAGAACCCTCTCCACTATAGACCTATCACTCTGACGAGTACCTTTGTAAGACCCTCGAACATATGGTCAATGTCCATCTCATTTATCAATTGCCAAAAAAATCAATGCCTTCCTCCCTTTCAGAGTGGCTTCTGTAAAGAAAGATCCACTCTAGATTACATCCTTCTGCTCCAAATTCAGATTCATTATACTTCCGTATATTGGAATCATCTGATTTCAATTTTCTTTGATATCGAAAAGGCATATGAACTTACATGGCGCTATACTTAGCTTTGGATACTGCAACCTTTATACGGTTATGGTCTGAGAGGCAATTTTCCTCTTTTTATCTAAACATTTTTATCTTTTAGATCTTTTAAAGTTCGTGTTGCCAATATTTTATCTGACTATTTTATTCAATTTGAGGGAGTTCCTCAAGGGAGCGTTTTGATCCCCACTCTTTATTTGTCATCTGTCTCTTTCTCTTTCACAACTTCAAACATTTATTCAAACAACTCTGTGCGATCTGCAGATTTTATGCGAAGGATCGTCAATGCGTCTCATTGAGCGATGACTTCAGACCACAGTCAATAACCTGGTTGCATGGTGTGACGTGAATGGGCGTAGTGTCTCCGCTAGCAAGAGTAATTGTGTATCGGCATCCCGATCCAGACGTTCGCATCTGTGATATATCTATTCCCAGCGTCCCTGACGTATGCTTCCTTGGAGTAATTTTCGACTTCAAACTCACTTTCCTTCCACATATTTTACATTAGTGTAAGTGGTGTGCAAAATCTCTCTGTTTATTGAAGGTGGTGTCCCACATCTCTTCTGGAGCGGACCGAACTCCTTTACTGCAAGTGTATTAGTCGATGATTCTGACTCTGATCGATTACGGATGTATCACTTACAGTGTGGCCTGCAATAATACCTTGCGGAAACTTGACACTGTCCACCATAATGCTCTAAGAATCTGCTGTAGTGCGTTTCGAACGTCACCTGTGCAGAGTCTCTGTGTGCTTTTTAAGCAGTTATCTTTGGCTTTACGGTGTATGAATATGTCTCTCAATTATTTATATCGCATGTCATCAGCTCAGTTTCATCCTCTTCAGATGATACACATCAGGGAATCCTTACGGAGACTCTACAATCCTCTACAATCTTGCATTCGTCCTTTCTCAGGGAGCGTGAATGAAATCATCATAAAACTCGGCCTACATGGCCTGGGTGTTCAACAGAGAAATTTTACTAATATTCCTTCTTGGAATATTCCAAGGTTTACATTTCACAAATATTTTCTTTAATCAGCAAATGCAACACATGTACCATAGTTTTACAGAATATTTGCCTTCCATCGCAGTTAATAAGCAGATTTTATTCCTATCTACATGAACGGATCGAAAGGAATTCGATACGTCAGCTGCGGTGTCGTTTCCATTGACATCAGGCACAGTTACAATCTCGATGCTTCCTGCAATATATACACTACCGAAGCTGTAGCCATTTATTGTGCCCTCAGATTAGTCGAGAAATCCAGTTCTCGAAAATTTGTAGTATATTCTGACAGCATTTATACGAATTGGAAGCATTGGTACATCTGGACGATCGCAGTCATCGCGTATTGGTTGACAATGCAGTCATGGTTTGTAGTCTGTACAGCAAAGGTTATGTTATTAAATTCTGTTGGGTACCTAGTCATGTAGGTATTCTAGGGAATGGACAAGCGGAGATAAGACGTCATATCTTAAAGATTATTCATCAGACATAGCAGGAATCAGACATAGAGTCTCCAGTCTAATAACAAGCTACATACGGTGAAGCCGATCTTTGGAGAATTGCCTGTTGTTCAATGCGAAAAGCGGATGTCGGATTGACTCGCCTTCGCATTGGACATACTAGATTTATCCATAGACATCTCTTATTTGGAGAGGATGCTCCTAAATGTCCGTCCTGCCATTCCTTTACTCGATTCATCACATTTTAATTGTGTGTTCTGTTTTTGAAATATCATCGCTGCATTTTTTTTCTGTCTTCAGTTTTAAACCTATCTGTCTTGGTGGGGGAATATCCCCACCATAACTTATTTGCTTTTTTAAAACATATTGACCATTTACACCAAATTTGAAGTTTCAACTTTTTATATTTTTTTAACTTTTTGTTTGTTTTATATTTTCAAAGAAATAATATTTTAACAAGTGTTTGGCACAACATAGCTTATTTGGCTCTTGCGCCATTAAACTTATTGGTTACTTACTCACTTGTTTTGTAATCTTCTCAATATACCTTTCAAAACAAAATTTTTGTCTGAAATTTATTTTCATAATTCATCTCTTTTTAGTGCGCCCACATAAAGTTAAAGATCATTAATTTTGCCTTAATCGTCCTTTGGGTCTTACACCTTTGACTTGGAATGTTTGAATAAGTATAAGAAAACTGTAAATGCTTCTCGAATGATTAACTACAACATTATGTTCGGAATGTGTTCTATAAAGGAAAAATAATACTATCTAACTACCCAGGAAAGTTTCCAAACTTGAAAATAGTTCATAACAGGGCAGGCTGTGTGCTTTTGGAATATATTTATTTCAAATTAAGTCGACAAAAAAAGAGCAGTGACCAAAGCAATAGAAAATAATAAAAATTAATTAAGATACTACGTAGCTCTTTGCTACAAGTGTTCCCGATATGCTGACTAAAGGTTCCGGTTACAAAAGAAAACTACATCGTTGCCTTCAGCACAGTTCTGTGGCAGAGAGATTATTAATGTGAAGATAAATATTTTCAGTTGACTAGTAACTTACATTGTGACCATCATATGGAGAACCACTCTATATGTAGTACAGTTTCTCTGATTTGACACTCTGAAGAGCTTACAATTCATTAAATTAATACCAACTGTTATTCCAAATCGTTCATCAAAACTTTTTCGCACAGGAAATCCCATTACAATTGGCTTAATTTTTGTGCTGAATTTAAATTCTTCGAGTTTTTTATAAAAGTGAGTTTAACATCTTATAGTGTAATATAACCATTGCTAAAAATGAACGATTGTGTTTTTGATTCTGCGCTCCAATGGGAAATATATTGTTCGTAAGAGGCTTTCACGTAATTTATTTAAAAGTTTTTGTTCTGTATTAAATGCGCCTAGCTGTAAATGTGCATTATACAGTTATTGATTTATAAAAATTATTAATATTATTTCAGTTAACTAATCCCAAATTACAAATAAGTGAAAATATACGTAGTCAAAGTGAAATTTTTTGCAATTAATGTCATTAAAAAAACACGACATCAGAAAATCTATTTCTAGATCGAATATTTCTCACATACAGGACTTCAAATATTTTCAGAAAGAAATTTTATTTTTCAAATTTATTTGCTTTTTATTTATGAGCATTATTTAAAAATTACAAAATAAATATACATCCCAATTTTAAATTCTTTCCAGAAAATATTAATCATCCATCAGAAATATTGAGAATCTGAGACTATTGAACGTAAAATCATGAACTTTTAATGAATATGTTTTCTCGTACCTTTGTAAGAAAATTATAGAGAAATCGTTATAATCATTATCCGTTCTTAACCCAAAATTAAATGGAGATGATAAACATCTTTATATGAGTAACACAAATATTAATGTAGACAGAACAAAAGGATCAGTTTTAGGTTGTTTTTACGTCATTTGTAAAAGAAAGTGTTTTAAACGTTTAAGATGTTTAATGAAACAATTGCAGCATAGAAATATTTTCATACATCTCATTAATTCGAGTTAGTTTCTACCTAAAATTAAG
This sequence comes from Nephila pilipes, assembly GCA_019974015.1. Lineage (NCBI taxonomy): Eukaryota > Metazoa > Arthropoda > Arachnida > Araneae > Nephilidae > Nephila > Nephila pilipes. The sequence continues at coordinate 21,829 of BMAW01020019.1, forward strand.
TTTTCTCAGAAAACATGTAAATCTTTTAAAAATATTTATATACATAGACTGTACTTTTTAATTTTAATAATTATAATGTCTTTGATTCGTCTTAGGTGCATATGGATTGATAATTTATTCATTGATTATGCGTTTACGGTGTAAGATCTGACTATCATGTGTCAAACATTTGTTGATATGAATAATTATAATTTCTCTCCTCAAATAAAGATAGTTAAAATGTATATAAAAAATATATTGTTAGGTGATTCGTAAAACCAATTGGTCTGATGCCTTTTTTAATATAAGAAAATTGAAACCAGATGATTCCTTCGAACAAAAGCAGTGCAAATCTTACAGTCTAGCAGTATGATGTCTTCGAGAGTGAACCTTTACGAAAGCCATTCTGAAAGAGAGAAATGCAACTGCCCTTTTCCAATTCATTCACTAAAATGACATTGACTCTAAATTCCAGGGTCTTACAAAGGTAGCTCATTAGTGCTATAGGTCTGAAGTTGAAAGGGTTCTTTTAAAAAAGGGTTCTTTTTTTGAATTTTTAAAAGGCTTAGTGATAGAAATAATTACGACTTCAATCCATTGACTAGGGCACAAACGTTCCATTTGTATTCTATTGAATAGGTAATGAAGACCTTCTAGAGAATTTTGGCAAAGAATGTATCCGGAGCATATAGGGAGATACAGAAGTATCTGGACTATTATAATGGACTCTAGGCAAGGTACCTCTAAACTTCCACATGTAAAATTAATTGTCATGAGAAATATAATGCCGACAGCAGAAGTTAATACGTATCTACTCAGAATGATCATGAGTCGTTAGGAATTTAGTGCTATATGAATTGGAGTTTGATACTTTTTAGCAAACGACTAGTTGATATACTGGCTACATCGACAGGAGAAAAATGTACAAGATTAGAAGTTAACAATATCGGAATTGAAAACTCCGAGTAAACTCCTCCATAACTGTTAATTGCGGGAGAGGAAGTGATGGAAGAGACATATATGACTCAAGATGCTCTCTGACCATGCCTTCTTACTATACGAGATAACATTTTGACTGTTTAAACACTCTGACGCTCTCAGTTGTGTGTTATCAATGTAAAATATCCCCCGATCTCCTTTGTGTCTTGATGGAAGTTTGATATTATTTACTTTTCAAAAGTTTATTCATCTTTTGGCGCGTATCTAAAATTTTTCGAATTGCTGAATTGGCAGTGTACATAATTGAAACAGTAATATTTTGGGCAGAATCAATATTCTTGTTTGGAAAAATTGCGCTGGTTACAATTACTAACCATGTCAAAGATTCCATAATCGCCTGTTGGAAATTATATGACAGTGGACGTAAGCACCTCTCTTCATATTAAATCTGAAAAACTAGGAGAGGGAAATGATCTCTATAATGTAGATCACGATCTAATTCTAAGTTCAACAGAGGTAGTAGAACTGTTGGGCTAAGGGCTAGATATAGGAAATGAAAGGACCTAGTGGATGCACGAAAATAAGTGATCTCGTGGGTCTTTAGCAAACAGATATTAATATCAGATAAACTGTTCGATCTGTCGCCTGTAAGGGTGTATATTCTTATGCTGCCATTAACCTTTAGAACTCAGCCGATTCTAAGTCAAAATATCCTTTCCAGTCGGCGCTTTTAAGATTGAGGAAAATTTTTCTTTCCCCCACTGTTAAGTTCGAGTTCACGACATGTGGTAAAGTTAGTTTTCTAGTTACAAAGGAGAGATAGTAAGGGTTACTGATTTTTAGTCAGTAATCATTGACGAGAAAGAAAGATCCTAATATTTGGCGCCGTATCATATCATAATGATTTTTTCTGAATTCCTGGTTCCCATTATTAATTGAGTGACTTACAAACTTTCAAATGCATATTTATCATAACTTAGAGTCGTGTATTGCGTAAATTAACATTTTCAAACAAAACAAATAGCAAAGAAAGCGACAGCTATACCATACTACTAAGATATTTTCTAGAATAATTTATTCGGTTCTTGCTTATATATATACAATATATACATATAGGTGCGTAATCACATCGCTTAGTGTGCAGACTTTATCTGCGGTCATATTGCAACTTACCTACTTAATTGCAATATTGAACCCATGTAATTAAAGTAATGCCTCATGTTTTCAAAATTATTCGACGGAATATAAAAAAGAAGGAAAAAGTTAAGAACAATACTTTGAACATTATTATTAAACATTTTATTTTTTTTAAATTAACATCCTTTTAATACACAATTATTCAATATACTCCAAAAATTTTGATATGACATTTTAATAACATCTCATTTTGAAACAACAGGAAGGTTACTGGTGACAGACTTCATAAATTTTAACGATGGTCAAGCAATGAGGGCAGAATCCACTCTCCAAACTTCCACACCACACCAACATCAGGATTTAGAAACTAGACAGGCTTAATAGCCGGTTTCGATTGAACAAGATACGAACTCACAACTCAATCCCGGCTACGAATTTACGACCTCACTCGTCAGCTACCGTGGCCCTTTTGTGATTAAATATTATCAAAAGTGAGATTTAAGAAATAATTTTTAACTTAATTGAACACGTTTCAAAGCTGCTGAGTAAATCTTAAGTACGTCAAATTAAGGCAAAAACTTCAGTTAATTCATACATTCTATTGAAAATATTATGAAACACTTTTTTTATATCAAATATTTCTATGAATCTTTAATCTTAAAGAGAAAAAAAAGTTTTTTTTGTTTTTGTTTTTTTGTTTTAAAATGAAACTTATATCTTAAATTGAAAAGTTCTTGTAACAATGCTTTTGAAATGTCTGTTTTCAAAATGTAAAGTGAATTCTTATTTTTAAAATTTTTTGCTCTTAAAAGAGCCTTTTTTGTTTATTTTTTTTATTTTCTTTTTATTAAAAATGTATCAGTTTTAATCTTTTTATTCTAGTCTTTTGTTTTTCATTGGTTTATTTGATAAGAGATATTTAATTAAATTGTATGTTATTCTTCGAAACAGTTTGGTAAATACAAAGAGCCACATTGCATGCCTTATAGATAATAGTAGTTCTTTTTTTTTGTATATTCTTTACCGCACAATATGTGAAATTTCTTCTTTTCTTTTCGTCAATTGGCCTAAGAGAAAATTTATTATCATTTGTCTTCATTTTTTTATTACTGAAGGCTCTGCAATCTTATGATTTAATTTTCATATCAGAGATGTTATTAAATTTATTCTAAAATCTTTTAAAGAATGTGTCCATTAAATAATATCATATAGCCGAGGGAAAAGATCTAGTAATTGGCCGTTTAAGTGATTCCAGTCCATTATGACATAACATCATGGATTGGAAGATAAACGCTGCAGACGGTGACTGAAGAGTAGATTTGAATCCATACAGTCCAGCTGGGAGCCATGAGGAAAGTGTGAAGATACTACAAAGATAATTCTGGAATGTAACTCTCTTGGTGTCGATCTCGCATCATCTTCGCATATGGTTGAAGATGAAGCGATTGTAATAAATTGTAATAAAAAAATTCTTCAACACTTATCAAATGGCTATTAAAGAGAAATGAATCAATTCCATGTCCAGATTGAACAAGTTTCTTTTTTCAACAGAACAGTATGTGTAATTTTATTCTCCATTTATAGAACATAATGACTGAATCTTGTTCCTGAAGGCATGATAATCACTTATAAGAACATGGTAATTGTCAATAAAAATACTTTTCTCCAATAGAAAAAAACTAATTATTGAAAAGACACAATGAAAAAAAACACTTTTTTTCTTATAAGCATAGATAAATTTATTTGTGTTTTACCCAATTGACGTAATTTCAACAACTTTTATGTCGTAGTAATTTCATCACGAATTTCAAAAGTCCTGGTTCCGCTACTTAAGTCTATTCATAGTTTTTTTTCCTTCATTTTTTGATCATATCCAACTATCAGCAACAGGTAACAGGTCAATTGAAAAGTCCCCTGGACTACCATAAGTAACTACCATAGTAAAACACATTTTTTGGCAATATTAGTTTTTTTTATTCAACATAATTCCCTTCAAGGGTGATACACTGATTATAGCGACCCTCCAACTATTCGATACCATTTTTGTAGTACGATTTGTCCTTTGCTTCAAAATAGGCCTTAGTTTCAGCGATCACCTCTTCATTCGAAGAAAAGTTTTTCCCAGCTAGCATTCCTTTGGGATCTGAGAACAGGAAATAGTCGATGGGGGACAGATCTGGAGAATACGGTGGATGAGGAAGCAATTCGAAGCCCAATTGATGGATTTTTGATATCGTTTTCACTGACTTGTGACACGGTGCATTGTCTTGGTGAAGCAACACTTTCTTTTTCTACAAATGCGGCCGTCTTTCGGCGATTTTGTCCTTCAAACGGTCCAATATCGCTATGTAATAGTTGCTGTTGATGGTCCTTCCTTTTTTAAGGTAGTCAATGAAACTTATTCCATGCGCATCCCAAAATACAGACGCCATACCCTTGCCAGCCGACTGTTGCGTTTTCCTACGATTTGGAGCGGGTTCATCGTGTGAAGTCCACTGGGATGACTGTCGATTGGACTTCGGAGTGAAATGTTGCAGCCATGTTTCATCAATTGTCCCATATCGACGCAATAACTCGAGTTTATTACGCTTGATCATCTTCAAACACTGCTCCGAATCATCAACTCGTCGTTGTTTTTGGTCAAAAGTGGTTGATTTTCCTGAGGCAGTTTCCAGAAACTCGGCATCAAGCCAAGTTTTTGCTTCAACAGTATTTTTCCCTTCAAAAAGCAATATTTTATTAACACACAAAATTCCTTTTTATCCATTTTTTTCACAATAACAAAAGTTGCTTCACTCAAAATGCTATAATTCACAAACTAATGATTCGACAGCTGTCAAATTTATACACGCATCTTTTGAGGGTTAGGGCTAACTAAAAAACATATGGATTTATTCTAGTAGCGCCATCTATGTGTTGGGCCGGGGACTTTTCCATTGACCTGTTAATTAAAAATTTTACTTATTTGATTACATTAAGGTTTTCCAATAAAATAAGTCTACACTTCCTTTGTCATCTTTTTTCCTAATTTAATGAACTTTGAATCTTGATATAAATTAGGCGTTCTTTGATACTTTCATTTTCACCTTTCATATAGCAGTAATTACAATTTATTCCCAAAGTTTTCGCTGACTAAGGCACTCCATAGAGAGTTCTTTCTTGAAAATACTGTCCTTGGTCACCACCGGAATAAGTTTTGGGGGAAATTATCAGATCATTTCAGTATATTACTGCTTCCTTGTTTGAATAGTTTAATTGACCAACCATCTTTTCAGATTGAGGATCCAATATCCTAAGATAACTGCTAATTCTACAACAAATATCAGTTTCCGCATGAAAATTTATACATTATACACGCATAAAAATCCCTTCTGAATCCTTTACTAAACATCAATTTTAGCGCATGCTTTTGATTGCTTTTCTAATATCTACAGCCTCATTTTTCTCAGACTTTCATAAGATAGAGTCATATTCTCTTTCCAAATCACTTCGGTTAAGAATCCAAAGTCAATTTCACATAAAATATTTAGCCTTCATATTGTTACGATATATTGTTTCTTCATATACGACTTGTGGTGTAGTAACAAGTCACGATCATTAAATTTCTATTTATTCAAATTTCTCATCCAGCGTTAAGTAAATTTCTATATTCTTATGTTTGTTTGAAGAATGCAATCAAAATCTACTGTCCGGAAACTCACTTTTTGTATATTTCTTTCTAAAATGTCGAACAGTTGTGAGGGATTCTCTTCTTCGTTTATTAGAACTGCTTCAATTGGGTAATTTTAAAGTAATTTCAGATAATGTTTTAAAAATAAAAGAATCCGTCAGTTTTGCAAAACTTTGATATTTGATGTTCTACATATCTTTAGTCATAAAACTACGTCATGATATTCTTAAGAATCTCCATAAACTAGAAATATTATAGAGAAGTAAGTTGAGAAGTCTCAAGTATCCTTGCAAAGTTCAAAGACTTGATTGACGAAAAAGCATATGTCGTTGTAATATTTTTTTTTACCAAATAATTCAAATTATATCAGATATTCGATGGAATAGACAATGCGATTTTGATGTTTAAAGTATTATAGATTGTGAATATCAGAATATCATTAAAGATTTCACAACAGGAATTATTTTTTTAGCACAAATATCTTCAGCCATTCCTCATTCAAGTTTTTGCGATTTACGCCTCCTCATTTAACTGAGCAGGAAGCCCTAGAACGAGGCAAAATTTGTAAATTACTACAGAATTCACAATGGGTGGAGCTTTACGGTAGCTCGAACTTTTTGTTTGTTCTCCGACTTTTAAATTAAGTCTTTCAACCTGCTCTAACTTGGCTGGAAAATTTAGCGCATCACAGATATTAAAAATTATCTCTGATCGCACAATTAGAATACACTTGAATTCTTAGTTTTTTTAATAATCCTTTTAAAAATATAATAAATCCACCAGGTTTACAAAATTTTGATATTTGATGTTTTTTTTTTTAAAACTCCTTTTTAGTTTTCTGAAATCATTGGTCATAAGGCAATGTCATGATATTTTTGTCACCATAAATAGGTATAATTATAGATAAGTAAGTTATGATGTTGCATATATATCCTTGCTGAATCCAAAAAATTGATTGACGAAAAAATATATATTGTAATAAAAAGCATTTTTTCAAACAGCAGAATTTGATTAAATAATTGTATGGAACAGCGAGTGCGATGTCGGTGTTTAAAGTATTACATATTTTGTAAATCAATAGATTTCATAAGAGGAACTACATTTTTGGTGCAATTATATTTTAACGTTCCTCATTCAAATTGTTATGATCTAAGCCCCTTCATTTAACTGAGCAGCGAGTCTTAGGGCAAGACAGATTTTATAAACTGCTACAGAATTTACAATGGGAGGAGATGTAATGCGGCTCGATCTCTTTGCTTGTTCTCCCATTTGTATATTAAATCCTTCAGTCAGCTCTAACTTGGCTGGAAGATTCAGCGCATTACAGATCTTAAAAATTGTTTCCGATCGTACAGTTGGAATACAATTGGTCGATTTCTTAATTTTTTTCTCCCAAGTATCACTTTTTTCAAATGGAGCTAACTGAACTTTAATATCGAGTCCTTCACAAATCTTAAAAATCATCAAAGAATACACTATCGTTATTCCCTTTTTCTTTTTTTCCTGTTCAGTCAAATTATAACTTTGCTCTGGATTGAACGCAATTTGCAATGGAGCTCCATTGCCATAATACCACTCTAAGAAGAGCTTAATCATCTCGTTTATGAAAACACATACGAGTATCTCAACGAAAGACGGCATAAAGCCGAGCATAAAATCAACTACGTAGCATGAGATCACGTAAATCATGATCCCCGAAAGGAAAGCAATAGCCATTGCTATATCAATAACTTTGACTTTATCAAACAACTCAAAAAAGCATTAAAATCGCACAATATTCAAATTGCAGTTTACTCAGCAAATAAAAACTTTAAAATGAACAATTCTTTTCTAGTTTTCATTGTTTCCGATTTCGTTTGTTGTTTTGTTGCATTATTTGCCATGAATTGTTGTGTAACAAATGTCAATAACAATATTTTAAATAATGAAGGTGCAAGTTCTATTCACTGTACTTTTCTAAATCATATTTTTTAATTGTTTAATTGTTATGATTTTAATAATGTATACATTCCATGTTTGAAATTTAGATTTTCTTTATTTGTATATCAATATATACTATATATATTTACATATTATACTTATTATGTTGTATTTAACTTTGAAAATTTTCACATCAATAATAATCGTATTACCTATAATTAGTCGTAATAATTACATTACATACCTTACATTTAATTACGTTTATATAGTAGGCAATTAAATGTTAATTAACTTTTTCAAAACCTTTCATATCTTCCCTTTTGATTATAAATTTAAAGGAAGAAAAACACATTTTATAGATGAATTAAGTTACAGTTTGTTTTTTTAGTATGTGTTATTCTCCCATTCCCAAATTTCATAAAAATAAGTACAGACAACTTTAGAAAGAAATCATTTCGGACGAATTGTGCACCTAATACCACTCTATTTTTATCACGGGTTGCACTAGTAAGAGAAAAAAATGACATCACTAAATTTCCGCGAAACGTATAGCAATATTGTTACGTTACTGATCGACTTTGAAATGCAAGAAAAGGTCCACTTAATTAATAAGCAGTTTGTTTCAGAGTTAACCTGAATTTATTATTAGAATGTCTAGTAAATACAAAGCTTCTATGTAACAGCACATAATTAGTTGAAACACATAATTCCACTATAGCAAAATTTATCAGCTCTCGCAATCGAATGCATCGTTTCAAAATACATAATCACAAAAGAATAGAAAGCACGAACATTCTACTAACACTAACTGATATGGGTCAGTGGCTCCTGTATTATGTACTCTCTAAAGACTTCTTCATCGTTTTATCGCTTGATTTGGAAACTGTTGACATTTGACCGCCAAATTGGTCGTCAAGTCACCTGTATCTATGTAGCATTATTGCCTGTCATATTCTCAAATTTTCTGCTTACAAACTATCTGTCCCTGCATATTAGTCATTCTGCAGGGGAGACAAAATCTAAACTTTCCGTGCAACATTATTAAATGTTACAGCTTTCTATGCTACGTTTCACAAACAAATAATTGCATCTATATCACTCAAAGAAAGGTCATTATACCATTTGATGCTTCCTGTAGTTTACACAATATTTTGTTTAGAATTTCGTGTATAAACCTCGTACATTTTCTTTAAATAATATCCATTTTATTAATATAAGGCTATGCTATTTAATTTGTCAATTATAAATTTGAATATGTGAATATCATTTGAAAGAAATATTTATTCAAAGGATGGAAAAATGTATGCGTAAGTAAACACTTCAGCTAATAAGTATGAAAATAGTCTGTATTTTATTTTCTACCTATAGTTTTTCCATGCATTCATATTATACCTAAAATTTAAAAAAAATACTGTTATGAGAAAGAATAAAAGGTTAAATCGAAGTTTGAGAGGGCCTGGCGCGCTTTAACTTTTTTTTGTCGATAAAAAAGTTAAATTAATTAAAAGTTAATTAAGTTGAATTTTTTTGAAATCGCGCCAAAATGGCGCCAAAGCGTGTTAAAAAAAGTTAAAGCGCGCCAGGCCCTCTCAAACTTCGATTTAACCGAATAAAAGATACACATGTATTTGAAAAGGATTGAAAAGTAATCTTTTATGATAAATGACATCGATTCAAATTGGAAATTATGTTAATTAAAATTTAATGTCAATTCATCTATTCCTTTAATTTTTTTCCTTAAATATTTCTGTCAAAATGCAATTTTTTTTTTTTCATTCAGATTTCTCTAGTTTATAATACAAGTGTATGAGTTCTTAATTTTTTTAAAATTCAAATGAATTAAATGTATAAAAAAATTTTATACCTATAAATGTAAGCAAAAAGAAAAAAAGTTAATTTCTTCTCATTAAAATTCAAAAACAAATTTATCAAAGATGAATTCAGATTTTTTAATTAATACATACGCATGATCAATAGCGAAATTACTTTTCCTAAGACCTCATAACATTACAGTTCAATTTTTTTTTATAAAATGAATTAAATGTGCCATAAATGATAGATATAATGCGCTTGATAAGTTGTGAAACAAAAAGAAAAATTACAAGCTGTTTTCTTCAAATTGAGGGAAACTTCACACTCTCATAGAAACATGTTATTTATATTTTTAGATTTATTTTCTCTGTTATAAAACAAAAATGAATGAAAACAAAATATTTTAGTTACACTTTTCGCGAAACTTTCCATAAAGCGATTACCTTAAAGTAATATTCTGATTAGGTTGAAGCAGAGCAAAATTACACTAATCTTCTAAATTCAGAACCTATTCCAGACGAAAATTTTGGAAAATAATATTAAAACAATTAAGTTACAAATCTATGTAGTAATAGTAATGTACATATTTCTTATATTTCAACTTACTTTACTGAAATCTTTTCTTTAGTTCCTCAATTTGAAAAGCTTCGAGACAATTATTTTTGTCATCTATTGAGAAATCTAACCTATTTTCGTTAATTTCACATATCGTGTTCTTTTCATTGCCAGATATCAGACAAAAAAAATCAGAAAATTGCCAAAGACGACATTATATTTCTTTAAAAATCTGAATTAATGTTCATAAGTTCTTTTAAAATGTACTAAGAATGAATCATATAAAGAATTATGAACTTTTTTATGTAAATAAAATTTATTACTGTACAATCTATTAATAACTTCTATATAAACAGTTACAGAAAAATATTATTTTTTTTTTTAATTAAAAAAATTTGACAGTTTAGACTTGAAAAAACAAAAGCTATTTCCAACACAATGAACTGAATTTTAAACAAGTAATATATAAATAAAATTTAAGTCAATTCCTACTTAAGTCAACAAAGAATAATTTTATTTTATTTGCTTTTTATTAAGTAATTACAATTAATATAAATATGTACACACATATAAAAGAATCACAATATTAAATGGAAAAAGAAATATTTTTCAAGCGATCTACATGCCTCGTCACTGATTGTACTTATTCCTAAATTTATATCCTGCTAAATATTTTATATAAGAGAAATTTTTTTTCTTCCATATAAAACTAAAATTATTTATTTGAAAATCAAATAAAAAAATTTATGCTTCGATCCGAAGGCTTGAAGATTCAGCGCCGACGCTCCTACCAAATTTGCCAATGCGAGACAAATGACATAGTAGAAGCATTGGCTTGTTTCTTAATTTCCCCGGTAAATTAAATGGTTGGAATGCAGTTTAGCCCAACCAGCCTTGGCAACCGGAATTATTTGGCGGTATTTTGCCAAATGGGAATAACCTGTTACTTAATGTTCTGACTGAAAAAAATCGCCAATTTCGGCAATTTCTGAAATTGCGTTAAGTGGTTAGGTTAACTGCAATTTCACCAATTAAATTTAATTAAATGAATTAATATTTGAAAAAAATGTATTAACATCAAGTGTCATGCACTACTAGTTTAAAAAATGTATTTTAACTTGTGTGGATGAATAAAAAGTATTTTATTAACGATTGAAAATTTGAACAAGATATATACAGAGAGAGGGGGAGCTAATAGTAGGAATTTAAAAAAAGACAGAAGTACAAAAACAGGGATCAATATGATGTGGATTTTTGTTCGTAGAGATACAACAATAGCTTCAAAATTTCTCTACTTTAACAAATGCTTTAAATAAAGGAAATCATTCGAAGAAAAAAGAGAATTTTCCATCATTAACCGAAAGAAAATGACAAGAAATTTTTTTTTTAGCTTTCGAAATTTTCCTTCAAATCACTTGTATTGGGAGAAGAATGTTTTCGTTGAGTAAAACGTAATAATTGTAATACCTGCAAAACGGAAAATTATACCTCTTCAGACTTTTTGGTATAAGGGATTTATTTAAGCTCACACAGCTGAAAGAAGACACAGCTGAATGTCGAAATATCTCTAAGATTTTAATAGAAATAGAAAATGACTCATATTTATAATTCTATATTTTTGCTTATTTATGTATTATTCATTAATTTTTCACAAACTCGAGTTCTTTGAAATTTGTCTATTATTTCCCTGTAATTAAATTTGTCTTAAAATTTTGCTCTGGCCAAAAATTGAAAATGAAGAATTTTAGCGTATCATAAAATCTCGTAATGTTTTTTTTTATTATTTTAAAAAAAAGTATTTCAACATTAATTAATATTTTTTTTCCAAATTAAAATTGCAACGTAAAGTCAATTTTCTGTTTCGTGCCCTTTATTAAAGTTTCAATCAAAACCATTTGCAAAATTATTAATTTTGTGTATAAATGTGATTATAAGTTTTATATATACTTAAAAGTATTAAATGAGACAGCGAAAATTTGAAAAACTGAAAAAACAGCGAAAACATTTTATAACTCAATATGTTTTTCAAAATACTTGAAAATTCTGTTATGTAAGCTTAAGAAAAAAAGAAAAACCATTCTTATGGTATTTTCGAAATATATAATTGAATTCACACTTTTAAGATGTTGAGTCCTACAAATATATGAATGATAATTAAAAAGTACTTTAAATGAATATTTAAAATTTTTAAAAAAAGGCATGTTCTTCCATGTGTCACTTAATTTCATCGAATTGAGATTAAATAGTAAACTGAATTCCGGTGAGAGAAAAATAGTTGCAAAGACAGATACTTTTATACATAACTGAACATCCCTTTCTGATATACAGGCCCTGTGAAGTTATTTAAAATCCTTGTTTAATTACTGGTATTATAATGTATGTCATTACTTAAATACAGAAAAATAAAATCACCCTTAAAATATATTTCTTGCAAAATGCAATTTTAAAAAGAAAATATGTCATTGTATTATACAATTATGAAGAATTTCTCACGTTTGAGGTCATAAAACGTTCAAGAAATGTATTTTAAACTTTATCTTCATTATATTTTAATGAAATATTTTTTATTCTTTTTTTATTATTTAATCTGTTATATATATAGAAAATTTTATTCTTTTTGTATACGTGAATGTTGTTGTATATCGTGTTTATCTTAATATATGATTATGTTCCTTGAATTCAAAGTTAATTTTCAAAAACAAACAAAAATGAATAAAGAATATTCAGAAAAAAAATGAATGTAAGTATCTGAAGGGAGCTATCTAACATGTGTTTGCAAGATTAAATGATGTAAAAAGAAATAAACGCTTTTTCATTATCTTTTTAATAAAGGTAAAGTTCTTTCGTAATTAACTACGTTCTCGTTTGCTTCATTAAACATAATTCTTCACAACAGAATAGATTTTCTTGATAAAAGAACTATTAATTGAGTATTGACTGGCTTAGAGCTCAAAAAATGCTTTCGAAGGAATTATCTAATTTCTTTGCATGCACTTATATTTTCTTCTGATTATAATTTATTTTTTCCTTTCCTTATCTTAAATGAGAACTAGGTAATTTAAATAATCATTTGTAGTGTCCTTTTAAGAAATTTCGAACCTGTTTTAAGTGGTTAATTAAAAGAAATTACTTTTGTTCGTTTTAGTTCAAAGTTTCTTATTTATGATGATCTACCATATCATTATAAAAAACATTATCAACAGAAAAGAACTTTTGAGAGTAATTAAATTTATTACAGCTTGTATGTTTTGTTAAGAAAGAATATTTGATTTTCAAAGGACTCAATCAATGTGGTGATGATTGAATGATACCTTAATACTAGAGAAATTTTTACTTTTGAAACTATCATTTGACACGTAAAGCTGCGATCATTACAAAACAAAAATTTATATGATGGATGAACTTCTGCTACGGTGAAAAAAGTAAAATCTTTTACAAGAATGAAACTTTTTTCCCATAATTCCTCCTTAAGGTAATAGTTAACAGCATTACATCATTAATACTTTTCAATAGATTATCTCATAATTTAAAATAAGACAAACAAGCATTTTTGTCACTCTTAAATGGCACAAGTATAAACTACAAAACTAGGAAATCAGATTTCCATTGAATGAGAACTTATACCCCATTATTGCTCTAAAATTTTAGATCTTACCTAAGGATTACATTTCCCCCTCTTTCTATATAAGATTATTGATGTATTTTTATGAAAACTGATTTCCATATTATTCTAAAAATTATATATATATATATATATATATATACTATAAATAAAAATAAATTAAGGAAATAACTTTAAATCATTCAATCAATGTAAAGTTCTAGCAGTTAATTTGTTCTTGTTGGCAGCGTAATTGCGATGTGTTGGAGAGGAGATTTAACAACATCACTTTGTTTGTATTTAATGGATTTTTGTGTTTTTACGTTTGAGATATTATTGTTGAAAGCCTTATAGTACTGTGTTATTGAGAAGTTTTAAGAATATCATTCTATATGATTTCATGATGTACAAGATTTTAGCATTATAGTAATGTTTTGGAGTATGTCATACGTAAATCAATCTACTTGATTTGTTGGATTTTAGTTGTATAATTTTTAAACTTCCTTTTAAGTTAAAATTATTAATAGGTGTATAAATATTTTAAATTATTTTTTATGATCATATTAGTACACACATTTTAAATTATAAAATTCCAAATATTTATGAATAAGCTGTAACTATCTGGACCGTTTTGATGAAAATTTTTATTAAAAAGTTATTACAATATATCTAACGTCACAACATATACGGTTATCACAATTCGATCAATTTATAGCATGTGAATATGTGTATACTATGAGCGAAGTTAAATGTAGAGGTTGTGGGAATAAAAATTTAAACTTGTTTGAATTAAAGGTGAAAAAGTTGAAACTCAAACGATTTTATAACAGGTATATTAATTAAATTGTACAAAAACTGAATTTATCGCAATGTCATTGGATGTATAATATTTTTGGTGATTTGATAAAAAAAAATAAATTCACACAATTCAGAGCTAATTTCATGCTCAGTTTGACAACTCACATAATGCACCATATGTGCAAAAGATGTTTATGCCTTTATTTTTCATTTCCATGATTTTAAAAGCCTTCGCACCTTAAATATTGTGCACGAATGAAAGCAAAATCAAATAAATATTTATAGGTAAAATATATCAAAATCGAAGAACTGCATCTGTGCATTTATTTACTTAAATATCTTAAGATATTTTAACAATAATTGTGTTGAATTTCGCACACATGGAATACATAAAATATATAAAAATGGAAGAGTTTTGCTATTCTTGCGAATTAGATTTGTAATTATCTGAGTTATCAAAATGAGATTTAGTATTTGTGTTTTGGGAGAATCCGTTTTGAAGTTTTAATTTCATTTATAATAATATCATAAGAAGCTCGCACAACTTTTAAATCTTGACCAAATCCATTTGCTCTTCAATAAGCAATACACAAACTACAATTTTTGCATAAACTGCACAATTGATTTGTTACTGCATATATAATTCTTACATATGTTAGTCTCATTTGTGCTCGATGGAAAAATAATTAATTCATTTTTTATCATGCTCTTTTCTAGCAGATGATCTGATATGTGGGCGTGGTAGTTGATGTCCAGCATCAAATATTGCTCCATAACTTGATAAGAAATGCAGGCTTTGAAAAAATGAAATTTTGTAGGTATTGCTTTTTCAAAATTTAGGTATGTTAATAAAGATTCGAGGTATCAAATTATCTGATAAAAAATTTCGATAGTTCCATGATTTTTTGGGTACCATATCGCCTTAAAAGTGTTTTGGTGCAAAACTGGTTTTTGGTAACAAGGCTTGGCTAACTGTAAAATGCGTATTTCTTATTAAAGTTTTCATTTTTTAGGGCTTAATTTTTAAGTTAATGCTTTCAAACTTCTCACATCGATTGAAAAGATGGTAATTTTTAAGTAAAAAATGTAGAACGAAAAACTGTATGAATTTATTCACGTAAAAAGTGTATTAAACGAAAAACACAAAAACCTTTTTTAATTTTTTTAAAATTTTAAGCAATTTTTTTCAATTTTTGATTGGATTATGATTAATATTGTACGCATACAGTATTGTGGCGAAATAAACAATCTTTCCGATACCGTCCTTGTTTTTTGTCTGATTTAGGTTGCTGTTTAAATAACGTTGGGAAATTTCACCCCCTGATCATTTTGACGTTAGCCACGGTAAAAACAACACACAGGGGTAAAACAATTGCGCGTTTTAAGGTTTTTAATTAATATCTTTTTAACTAATTGCAATATCGGTCCGAATTGCAAATCTAAACCATTCTCGAATCCACTTGAATACATACAAAAAAGTTCATCAAAATCGGTCCAGTCACTTAGGAGGAGTTTAGTGACATACACACGCATAGAAGATTTATATATATAAAGATATATATACATAATATATATATGTATGTGTCCGTATTCTTGTGTCTATCTGTATGTTCGTGCATCCTTCAATCCATCCATCTATGCATGTATATAGATTTATTTATTTTTATAAGCATTGCTCTTCATCAAGTAAATATTGTTGGCTATAATGCTGGTTTTTTGCAAAGATTACGTGCATTTCAAGAAATATGGAATTTTACAGTCTTTCAAATGTGTTTGGTTGAAAAGATTAAAAGTAAGCATCTTAAAATTATTAATGGATTATTACAAATAAAAAAACACTATATATTAGATTTTTTCTTGAAATAAAATACTACTCTTTATAATTTAAGGCTAGTTTTATTGTAAAAAATATTCCATTTCCCTAACGAAAACAATTTAGAAAATACAGTAGATTTTAAGCGAAAAATCTTAAAAACGAATATAAAAAGATTTCTAGTTATTATTAAGAAACTTCCGCGAAATTTCTCTTGCTAACTCAAACGTGGCATTATTCCTTCAGCCTCATCATTACTAAAAGTAATTAAGAAATTTTTACCAGAAAGCAATTAAAATCTGTTTTTTTTTTTCAAAATGAAAAAAAAGTTCTCGAAATTGTTTTCTCGATGAAATAATGGCACGTAACTGATCTAGGCTTACTAACTTTTGCTTCTCTACTTGGTTAATTAAAGTAAATAACTATTTTTTTTAATTTTATTCATGTAATTTCTATTTTCTATGTATTCACACGAGAATGTATTTCAGCTTAAGACAATAAATTCAGTTTAAATTCTGGGGAACAAATAACCTTTTACAAAGATTAATATCACCACTATTGACATAGAATATAGAGTTTAGGATGACAGGATTTTAATGAGCAAAATAGCAATAAAACTTATATCATGGTTAAAATATGGAATCAATTAATTATATTACATATACATATGAGCTATGTTATAAAGTTGTATTACTGTTGTTATACTGTAAAGTTTTATTAGAACATTTTCTACTTTCTTGATAGGAACGTGCTATCTGATATAGTTTTAATCAGGAAATAAACATATGCTTTAAATTCCTTCCAACTTAATCAATTATTAAGGGATTGAATTTTTCTTATAAAAACTGACGCTGCATTTATAAAGTGTAAAATGAAGTACAGTGCAACAATTTTTACATGTTTTTGTGATAAAGCTTAATCTTCAGATTAGTGAAAAAAACTGATATAATAAATTCATCTTGCATATTAAACAGCAATTTAAGTACATAATTACATAACAATATAATTTTTGGTATAAAAGTAAATAATCGTTTTTATTCCAGATAGTTATTTTGTCTGTTGTAAGCTTTTAGAATCAAAAATATGTTTACATAATTATTTTTAAATTGCATAATATTTTCTTAATTGTTTTTACAATGATTTTTCCAGCAATATTATCCTATAGGAATATTTGATGCCATTCTTTAACGAAATGCATTAAAAACCCTGGAATTAAACACGTAATTATAAGAATAAGTATGAAAAAAATATAAAAATATTTTTATTATTTTAGTGAAGTTTTATGACAGTTTTATGAAATCAGTTTGGGGGCATCACAACTTTTATTGTGTAATATCTTGTCTTAACCGTATAATTGTATTCTTGAAATTATAGTTGTGGAGATGAGAAGGGAATCAGGAGTTAGTCTTCGGAAAGAACTTGATTGTTTACATTGAACACTTACATTGCATTACACACTCGGAGACATGAAAGCACATATATCACGAAAACAAAAGCAGATTACATACATACAATGCGATTAAAAGTGAAATGAATTAATATATATCCATCTTATACCTCAGAAACACTGCATTATTTCAAATAATCATAATGTTCTCAAAATTTCCAAGAACTCACGGATCAGAAGCGTCTACTTGATCTTTTAATTCTTACATAGCATAATATTACTTCATACAGTTATGTTATCTGCTAAAATATGGAATCAATTAATTATATATCGAATATTGAATTTCCGTTATAACTGATACTTCGCTAAACGGATATTTATTAATAGAAGTTCTGTATTGTAATGATCGAATATGTTTATGACTAAAATGAATTAAAGAATTTGTGGTATGATTGCTCTAAGAATTCATTACACGTATGTCAGAAAGGTATTAATTAAAAGTTGTTTTGATGACTAATGTTTTTAATTTTTTTTTTAATTTGCGCACAAAAATAAGCAAATTCAAAGTTTGAAATTGCTCAAATAGTTTGAATGTAGCGTCATTTATAGTTAAAAATTAGTATTCCAAATATTAATATAAGTACAGAGTTTTTAAAACCAAATTATGCTCGACTCTATATAACAATATATTTAGAAAAATGAATTTAAAAACCTAAATTCTTAGAACACTCTTAAAAACGGCTATCGTTATTAATTATAATTTTTTACATGTTCTGGTATGTTGTTATTGAATGAACTGGGTAAACGTTTTAACGCATATAAAGATTTTAAGTGTAGATATTTCTCTACTAATTGCAATTTATGGTATCACCAATAAAACCCACGAATTATTTTCGACTGACGCACAACTATAACACACACGCACAGTTAAGGATTCTTTTAAAATACAGTTGTTCTAAATATTTCTTTTATGGAAAAAATATCAAGTAATGTTATTATATTAGGATAGGTGTCTCAAAATTGATCATTCATTAATAATTTTTGTCTTTTATAAATATATACAATATATAAGGACAATAAATAATCTAAGTTATACATTCGCGAGCATATAACCTAACGAAATAAGGTAATATATCATTTCAAATGGACCTTAAATTGAGGAAAACACCATATATGCCTTTTAACTAGAGCATATATGGTTTGTTTATTTAATTATTTATTTATTTGCGGGAAATGCTTGAAGCGTTTGAAGAAAAAATTGGTATATTCGAATGATTTCAAACGTAGTTAACAATTATTATTTTCATAATTCA
>BMAW01020019.1:50689-81019 GCA_019974015.1 Nephila pilipes
TGAAAATATTGTCTACCTAAAACGCAGGGAATATCGATGAAAAATCGAACGAAGCAATACCAAAGAATCACAAGTATATTTTAAATACCTTTTTAATTTTAATACCTTGTACTAGTACAGTTTATGCTATAAAAAAAACTTTAGTTGTAAACACGTTTCTATTTTAAACTAATTTCCATGAATTTATTTTAGTTAATATTTTTTGCATACTGGGTTTGAATGTATACATATATGTATAATGTCTGAAAATGGGCCTAAAATTCCTCATTAAGGATAATTAAAGCATTTTTTTTATTTCAACTGGCAAGACAAATACAATTAAAAAATTAGAATAGAAAAAGAAGTGTCCAAATTATTACCTCAAAAGTTCTCTAACACGCCAGCAAAGCGAAAAACCTGAGTCGCCTTGAAATGATGCACGAAGACGGAGGTAGTCTCTATTCAATGGATCTGTCGAAAAACGGAGTTTTCAGCAAGGGTTCGTAAAGATGCCAACCCGATTAAGATGCTCCCCTAGGCAATCATGACCCGTTAGAAGATGGAATTAAGTGACAGCTTGCCACAGTGGTCTTCTGGAGGAAGTCAAGACATCTGCTTTACTCCAACGCATTAATAATGAATTAGTAATTTATAACTTTTATCGTAGCCTTATAAAATTGAGTGAAAGTGCCGAAAATTTTATTTGAAGGGCCTCAGACCCTTTTTTGTGAGATCGGCGGCTTGTTCGTTCTACAAAATATCACAATGATTAGGTATTAATGACTATATAATACGTTTCTTGCTTAAAACAACTCCCGAATATATAGTCAACTTTGGGGGATTTCCTCTGATAAGGGTGGGGTAGTTGAAAACTTATAGCCTGAATTCCGGCTTGTGAATCAGAAAAAAAGACCACTCAATCATATTTATCCTTAAAGAACAGTAAATATTTCAGAGAAATTTGGATAGCCTCAATATCTTCAACAAAATCTATTCGATATTTTCCTGAAGATGCATAGGAAGAATGTTCGAAAAGACTTCTGAACCAAACAGTAGTGAGATTACAGTCTTTCAGGCTCAAAGTACCTTGTGTCAATCCTATTTAGAGAACACCTCAAAACATTTGTGTAGTTGTTCCTCTCTGAAAAACACGGATTTGTTTATATCCGTACGCGAGCCACGGTATCCCATTGATCATGGCCGCAGATTCGAGTCCGGGGGTTTTGGTTGACTCATGAGTTCGAGCTTTGATGCAATTTAAGACCCGCCATGTAACCGCAGCTGGTGTGTGATAAATCAGTCAAAGCCTAAGGTCCTCCCTATGGCGGGATATGGAAGTTAGGAGGTGTCAACTCAGATGTCATTCCTCGTCATTTGTCCCAATAAATCTATCAATACACTAAATGGATAAGATGGGTTTGCTACCTTTCCTGAATATCATCTGGCAATTCGAATTTCCGTCTGACGTCTCAGACAAACTGAACAAAACTTTTTCGAATATTAAGATATCTAACGTGTTTTGGATAGTTAATACAGTAAGGATTTCCAGACCTAATTAATTTTTAAAGGAATCAGAGCCTTTTCTACAATGGTAACTATAAGGGGCTAACTGTTAATCAATAAAATCATAGCATCAGTCGGTCTTGATTAGAGCCACAGTGATTGTTCTTGTAAATGTTCCAGTTTTTCCAAATTTTGATTACTTTCTGTAATGAATGGATATTAGCAGCAAGTAATTAAAGATAGGATAAAAGTCTTTTAGATAGTTTAAAATTGATCCAATCACATCCCTGTAGAGTTCAAGCTAGACGCCACAAAACAGTCGTTCGCCTTAGAAAACGACTTGAAAATGATTCATTATATGATTTCAGGTTCAGGTTATTCAAAAGTCACTCCGAAATAACTAAACTTGTCAGTATGAGTAAGAGCAAGTTTCCATCATTTAGATCTGGGAGGAGTGTCTGATGGGTCAGCGAAAAGGACTGGATGGATCTTTTCCAAATTCAAAGTCATATTATTTTCAATGCATCAATCTGATAAAATATCAGGAGCATGATTACTGTTTTCAAAATTTCGTTTCGGTTCCTGTGACCAAATGACATAATCACCAGCAAAAAGCAAACAGTTGATATCTATTACAATCATCAATCTTATGCTCATCACTATATTTAATAATTGATTTTACTGCCTTAATATTTTAGTAACCTATTATTTTAGTAACTTTTTTTATATTTTGTTTAATATATATATCATTTAATTTATCATCATCTAAACATTGTAATCATAAAAGCTAAGTAAACATAATTTCTGGGCTAATGTAAGATAATTTGCTGACAATTTGCAGTCGCATCATCGATTATTTGTTACTATTGTTTCATTTGATTTTAATTAAAGCAAGAAGCACCATCAATTTTCAGAAATTTCTTTGTATTCAAGATTTGTATGACGAGGAGTTCTATTTTCCTATATGGAATAAACTCTTTAAGATGATCATTGAGATTGGAAATGAATTATATTAGCATCTGAGAATTCAAACATATTCAATTATTTTGTTAGGCAACACTTAATCGTGAGATAATTAACAGCAGGAGGGATACGAAAATCCCTTTCAGCATTAACTTTTAATTTGAGACCAACCTATAAATGAACGGAACTAGCTTAATAAATAATATTTGTTTTTCATTTACGAAAACTCTAATATAATTTTCCTTCAAAATATTCTCCATTGCCCCCATGCATCATTTATTCTTTTTTTTCACTGATCAAAATAGTGTCGCAGTTCATTTTCAAAAAACTACTTTACTAGCTGTGGCCTTTTAACAGCATTTTTAATTTTATCTTATCATTTTTAAGTTCCGTATATTAAATACATCATAGTTAAAAATAATCAATCCTGGTCGTTTACAAAGTGCACAATAGCAGTTGTCGTATATTTAGAAGTTGGATATTGCTCGTCCTTGTATAAAGCATATATTCGCTCAAGAATACATATGCCGATCAATATTGGAAGTAACAACAAAGAAATAAATTAAAATCCATCTTTTGAAATATTTCAATGAAACCGTCATGAAACATATGAAAGCGAAACTTCTCTAGAAGATCTTTTGAAATAGTTTTCAATCAGTCATGAGAGTAATTAAACTTTGGTATAAATTTCAGGGAATCGGAAGGAGAAAAAAAAAATTTAAACGTAGTTTATAAGACCTCAACATTTCCGATACCTTTTGTAGTCTCTCTGGTATCCAAATATTAGGAGTCTTGCTATCAATGGGGCCCTCTCGATTGAAACGCCTACGCTTTAGAAAGGGAGGCATCATTCATTTGAATATGTGTTTCAACCAGAAATGTTATTGCTTTGTAAATCTCAGACTAACATAAATCTCAGACGTGGAATAATGTTTAACGAATATGTTTTATACTGCCACAGGCTTGAAGGAAAATATTTAAAGGACATATAGAAAAGGTTTTATCAGTATAGACGATAAGATGCATTTATGAACATATTGATATTCATGAAACTTAAATAAAATCACTTGAAATCAACACTCATAGCAAAAGTTGACTTCACAATATTTTCTTAATAAATTGATGAAGGATATTTTTCTTTTTTTAACTATGATGAATACAAATAGAAATTCAGAGTAATTTTTATACTAAACAAATTCCTTTTTATTTTATACATAAAAGAAAAATATGAAAATTTATCTTTCCTCTGTATATCGTTGTACTTTATACCTATTAAGGAAATTTAGTCTTGTAAATATGATTTTCTACAGCTACGAAAACTTAATATGGGTCTTGTAAAAAGACTTATGGTTTATGTTATATCTAAAAATAATTTTAATCATTTGACTGGAAAAAAGAACTTACTCTACTGCGACTATTAAATTTTTATTTCATAACTTCAACATTTAAACAGTTTTACACAATAATAGCATTGTTCTTTATTAGGAACTTACAAAATTTAATAAGGAACATTAAAACCGAATCGAGACATTAACAGTATTTTCAATGTTTGAAAATTCCTTTCGGATTTTTAAAAGATTTTTTTCCGAAATTTTCACTAGTAATATTAGAAGTTTCTATCATTTTGGAAGAAAATTGTTTTAGTATTTCCCCTTTTTCCTATTTAAAGTCACGACTTTGATAAAATTATGATGCTACTTATTTCACTGCTGTTTTAAATTTTTATTCAAGTGTTTTTTGATTACTTTTTACTTAATCAATGAAAGCATAGGTCAGAAGTTTAGTAAATAAATACAACTTACAAATAATTAATTATTTAGTCCATTATCAAAATGTTATTTTAAAAAGTTATTTTTGTTAAAATTCCTCAAGAATTTAAAATAAAGGAAGACATACTGTAAATTCATGTGAGACACTAGCTAAGATATTTATTTAATTGTCAGGGGGAAAAATAGAGTCTGAATATAAAAAAATATATTATCCGATTATATAAGAATCCGATATTATTATCCACATTCAAATCATGTTTTTGCAATTTAAATATGAATAAAAAGATCTAAAAACAAAGTATTCTTAAAATATGTTATAGAACAATATATTATTGCTTCGTTTGAGGATGTTTTCTATTATATTTATTTATATATATATAACTCTTTCTATTATAATTACTAAAATTATATTAGGATTATTTTAATGTACTCTTTAATAAAGGAAACATCTTCAAACTGCCTTAAAATAACTAAAGGGAATATTAAATAAGTTATAATAACATAGTACATAAGTTATTGTCAATTAAAATAATAAAAAAATTCAGCGATATATTAGAACACTTAAATGTTTTTCAGAAAAATAAAATGCCAATTTAATGAATCTTGTTTTTTACATAAAAATGTATGAGAGACAATTTCTCTTTTTAAACTGTTATGAAACGCTTTTCTCAAAAGCAAATGCAATTGAAACAATTTTATTATTCGGAACACTATTAAAATTTCATTGTAAAATAAAATATAAAATATAATACATAATAATGTTATTTATTTATAAATATCACTAAAACAACATTTATACATCTCACGGAAGAAGCTAAAATATAGATCTAACAAAATGTTTTAAGTATCGCATTAACTATATATGTTGTTCTGATTATCGAAGTAAACTCAAAACTTACTTTTTGTGAGTAAATAGTAAAATTTTCAAAGTAATTTTATTACACGATGTTAGAATCAATAACAATTTACTTTTCCTGAAATATACTTTTTTACAACATGTTTAACAAGCAAATGCATGGCGTATTTCAATATATTTGTCTAAATCTAGAAACAATACTTTAAACAAATTTATTTCCTTTTCGACCTTTCGTTGTATTCTTTACAAAGTTTTCATAACGTTAACAATAATTTTGGTAATTTTTTATTTACTTACATACATAATATATATATATACAGTAGTGGCCAAAATTGTAGACAATTTTGGGAATTCTTATGTTTTTTACTTTTTATGCTTTTGTTTTCTTTTAACTTTCTATGCTTTTATGTTTTGTTTCACAAAATGCAAAGCTGAATATATCATTTTAAAGATAATTAAACACTAAATTTAATTCAAAAAATAAAATTCAAATACTTGTAATACAAAAAAGTTAATCAGCAAAAATTATTGATATACATTAGATACTAATGATTGAAGTGAGCTATCAGTGCTTAGTAGAGTACCCTTTATTTCTTATTACAGATTCATATGGATGTTTCATTGAGCTGACGATAATTTTAAGCTTTTCCTCCGTTATTAAATGATTGCGGGAAACAATTATAGCCTCAATTAGTTTACTTTTATTTGATGGGTGCCTCATTCGGACAAGAGTTTTCAAACAGTGCCACAAGTTTTTGATAGGATTCAGATCAAGATTGTTTCTTGGCCAAGACAATAATTCAATACTCTTTGTATAAAACCATTCTTTCTATAACTTATCTGTTTCGTAGGGAACAAAATCCTGCTGAAAAGTAAATGAAAATTTGATGAAAAAGACATCCCTAATGGAGTGCAGAATTTTAGTTCCAGTATATAGGCAATGAATTTTCTGGCATTCAGTGTCCCATTGATGACATGAAGACGACCTATATCTTCTGTTGACATGCATGACCAAATCATAATACTAAGTGGGTTCTTCACAGTTGCTAAACTCAATATATTAACACTAAAAAATACACACAGTATTTATTGGTTTATTGCTAATATAACGACAATTATAAATGCTCTTCCAGACAAGGCCTTGTCTATATTAACTCGATCTACCAGTAATAATCTAACTGACTCTTACCACTAAGATCGCACTGAGGCTATCTTGACTTCTAGCATACATTAACCAGCTGATAACTTGTAACAATTCCCGGCTCCGACTTCGACTTTGTCTCTGGAACAATTGCCGAACACTAGAACTACTCAACTTCTCTATCGCGATTCTCAATCTGAGTTTACATTTCCTAAATCTCCTGCTTCACTTCATTTCTACCTGCTTTCGATTTACTTATTCACGTTTCATTTTTGGTTGCACAAAGGCTGTTTAGCAAAAGCAATCAATCTTAATTAAAAGTCCCCAAGGTTAGTGAAGAGAAAACTGCGAATAACTCAACGTCACAAACCCTAACCAGAAATGAAACGTGATTTAACGTTGGGTACAATAACCCAGGGGGAAATTACGATTAAAATAAATCTCTAGGCCAAAATCACTGAATGCTTTTTCGGAACTACTGCCGGAACTTCCAAAATTTTAAGTTACTCACTAACTTTAAGTTACTCACTAATTCAAGGAGAAATTCAAAGAGAGCTTACATTGCACATGATCTTAATTTATTAACAAAACTTTATTAAAAAAAAATATTTTAATCTTCACTTGCATGCTCTCCGCAGAATATGGTCTGCGGTCCTCTTTAAAGATGAAATCGTCAGGGCCTGGTACCCTGAAATGGATTACGCTGTACATCAATGCAATTTGTAAATTACATTAATAAACAGTATCTTTCATAAAAATGCATCACATCTATTACATGAAATATAAGCAACTAATGAACGACGCGATCTGGTCAAGAGACAGAACAATACAAAATGCGAACTTAACGCAGTGCTAAGTGTTAATAGTAGTCGCGAACCCTAATTACGCCGCGAAGTGACCAGATGTATAACATATATATAATTATGAAATGACTATATACATAATTTATGAACAGTAAATAACGAGATAGCTACTCTTAAAAAAACAAGTCAATGCGTAAGCAAATATTACACTTTAACAAATGTTTAAAGTTTAAAAGTTCTAATCTGTAGAGCTAAATTTCAACACTTTCCCTCTGGAAAGATCACCAACTTGGTGATTCACATTTAAAAAAAAAATTTAAACTTTCCTTTAATGTCCGCAGCTCTTAGTGGAGTAAGAGCCAAAGCTGCGGTACCATATTGTAACTTAAGCAGCAAAACCAAAAACTTGCTCTCCCAAAAATATCTTCTCGTTGAAGAGAAATAATAAAGAGTGATAAAACCTTATAATTGCTGTCTTTGTTGGTCCGACACTACTTTAAATAGATGATACTTCATCTACTAGGTTATCTGGCTGCTATGTAGCTTTCGCATTCCACCTGTCTTCCATGAAGGCTCGCTCCTCTGCCGAGATGTTGGATGCCATTCCTCCGTCCTGTTTCTGTTGCGGAGGTTGTAAGGGCTGCTCGCTTGTTGCGTTTGTCTTGTGGTCAGGTTCTCTTCGACTTCGACTCCGACTCTGGAATAATTGCCGAACACTAGATTCACTCAACCTCTCTATCGCGACTCTCAATCTGAGTTTATATATTTCCCAACTCTCCGACTTCACTTCATTTCTACCTGCTTTCTATTTATATATTCACGTTTCATTTTTGGTTGGGCAAAGATCGTTTAGCAAAAGCAAACAATCTTAATTAAAAGTCCCAAGGTTAGTGAAGAGAAAACTGAGAATAGCCCAACGTCATAAGTTTATCTAGCTTAAATTATTTTTATTTGCCAAATTTCTCCAAACAGAATAAGGTTATATAAAAAGGTAAAGAACCAAAATTTCAAGACATCAAAAATACATAACATTTATTGTTTAAATAATTTATATATATGTGTGTGTATGTGTGTGTGTGTGAGAGTGTGTGTGTGTGTGTGTGTGTATGTGTGTGTGTGTGTATTCACGAAAGGTATGAAACAATATGGAGTATCAAAAACCGAAAAAAATCTTTAACGCTATTCTTTGATTTAGCCAAGGATGAGTATAAAAGATTTACAAAAACCGACTTTTCTAGAAGATAAAAAAAAAAGAGTTAGTACTTTTGAAAGGTGAATTTAAGATTATAAAAAAAGTGAGAGTGTTTTAGGTAGAATAATGAAAATATGAAGGAGGAAGTTGATATTTTTTCAATCTGGAATAAATAATTTTGTTCTGAAATAGTATTTCTCAGTTTTGAATATAGTAAAATTTATGGATGAAAAATTATTTTTCATATCTAGATGGCTCTACACAATTTTCATTTTAAAAAACACTATTTTTATTTATCAAATAACTGTTACTCATTTCTCTAAATTGACTACAAAATTAAAATGCTTAAAAATTCTTGAAAAAAGCTGTATGACTTAGATATATCAGAACATTAGCGTGAATTTTTTTTTAATTTTCAGTATTTGTGTTAGAATGTATATTTTTCTGCACTTTAACATAAAAAAGTTATGATTCTAGCATGGCTATATATATATATATACAGGGGGTGGACAAAAATATGGAAACACCTTGTAAAATGCATGTTTGAAAAGAAAGATTGATTTTAATGAAATATGTAGGTGGCGCTGGCGTTTTTGACTACTAACGCCACCTATACAACTTCGTAAATGTGCTAAGCAGTTCAGTTGTTGTCGGAGTACTGTTATGTGAGGTTGTCATTGCATTATGTCAGAGTTAACAGACTTTGAACGTGGGCAAATTGTTGGAGCACGTATGGTAGGTGCTTCCGTAAGCAAGGTAGCCGAGGTGTTTAGTGTTTCAAGAGGTACTGTATCGAAGATTTATTCCGCATATTTGAAAAGCGGAAAAGCATCATCTGCTAAATCTAAACATCACAGCGCGGACGAAAGTGTGTGCTGAGTGATCGTGACAGACGATCAATAAGGGCAATTGTGACGAAAAATAAGAAGACCACAGCTGCAAAAGTTACTGCTGAAATGAATGTTGTGTTACAGAACCCTGTGAGTACCAAAACAATTAGAAGGGAGCTTCATAAACAGGGAATTTCTGGCCGTGCTGCAATTGAGAAGCCACTCATCAGTGATGCTAATGCCCGTAACAGGAAAAGGTGGTGTTTAAGTCATAAAGCCTGGACTATAGGGCAGTGGAAGCGTGTAATATGGTCTGACGAGTCTTCTTTCACATTGTTTCCCACTTCTGGCCGAGTTTACGTCTGGAGAACGCCATCTCAAGCCTATAATACAGACTGCTTGTTGCCAAGAGTGAAACATGGCGGGGGTTCTGTTATGGTTTGGGCAGCCATATCGTGGTTCTCTGCTGGCCCCATGATAACTGTGTCAGGGCACATGACTGCCAAAACTTATGTGAACATTTTGGCAGATCAAGTTCATCCCATGGTACAAACTTTGTTCCCCGATGGTGATGGTGTCTTCCAAGACGACAAAGCCCCTGTTCACACAGCTCACATTGTCCAGGACTGGTTTTCTGAGCACGAGGAGGATTTATCCCATCTCCCCTGGCCACCACAGTCACCAGACCTGAATATTATCGAACCTTTGTGGTCTACATTGGAACGGAAAGTGCGTTCTCGTTATCCACCGCCAACATCGTTATCTGAACTTGCCACCGTTTTGCAGGAAGAATGGTATAATATTCCCTTGGCACACATACAGGAACTGTATTTATCCATTCCGAGAAGACTGCAAGCTGTTTTGGATGTCAACGGGTTTCCTACACCATATTAAGCAAAGAAACATGTTTTTTAAGAGGTGTTTCCATATTTTTGTCCAACCCCTGTATATAAATATATATATATATATATATATATATTCAAAGAGAGAGAGAGAGAGAGAGACAACAATATTAGGAGTGTACTTTGCAATATAACCTTAGAAAGAAAAGTAATAATTTGCAATAATTTGTTAATTTATACATGTTACTAACACAGAAATACAAATAAATGAAATAAATCTGCTTATAAATGCAATAAAAACTTTGTTATAATCAGTTAAAAAACTCTGTGAAGAAAAATATTGAGACGTTCATGCTTAGATAAGAAATATAATTTCAATGTGGAAGGAATTCTATTTAGAATAATTGACTACAGTTATTCCCCTAGTTTTCAAACAGTTCCTTGCGTAAAGTTCAAAAGACATTGTATCAATGAGATGTCTCTCTTTCTTCCTTATCTCCAAAACGAATTGAATTCGTAAACGAAGACATTCGAAGAGAAAATAACTTTCCCGTGCGGATAAAACAATGGAGTATCATTTTATTTTGTAATCCCGAAACAGTCGAGGAAAGATATTCTACAGCTACCTTGAGTTGAAAATAAATAGGAAGTAACAAGTTCAGTTTTTTTCGAATTTCTGGTTGTCTTCAAAAGGTTTTGGAATCCTTTTCAAACTTTTTCATTTTGTTTTCAATCTCATTTCATTTGCTTTAGCATCGAATGTAGGAAATTGAATTCGAAACAAATGAAATGTTAAGGATAAGTGGCAAGAAGATATTTGTTAGATTCCATGAAAAGGGAAGCTTATCGTGTGATGATGTAATACCACTTACCAAAGAATTTATTTCTGCCGATTTGACGATAAAATGTTTGAAACTAAAAAGAACATTTGTATACTGATGTAAATTTTAATAGAAATTTATTGTTATGCAAATAAATAGATTTGAATTCCAAAAACGATTTACTTCATGAAGTAAAAATTATTCTAAGTTGACTATTTTAATTTCAAAATATGATTTTTAAACTTAAAGGAACTATACACATA
The DNA here is from genome assembly GCA_019974015.1 of Nephila pilipes. Classification (NCBI taxonomy): domain Eukaryota; kingdom Metazoa; phylum Arthropoda; class Arachnida; order Araneae; family Nephilidae; genus Nephila; species Nephila pilipes. The sequence continues at coordinate 61,652 of BMAW01020019.1, forward strand.
TACATAATATTACTTTAAAAGTAAGTCATCAGTTTTAGCATAAATTAACTTTTATCTACTAATTTAAAAATAGTTGTTTTTATTATATAGAAGCTCAGAATTGAAATCGCTGCAATTATATTCCATATTAATAAAATAATGTAAAAATCAAAATTTTTCAAGATTTAGACACATTATACATAATTAGTACATCAACAAGTCTGAATAATTGATGCAATATGTTTCATTAAAATGATGTTATAGGTTTTCAAAACTAAAATCATATGTGTTTCTTTTAAATAAAACTATAATATGAAGCACATAATAATTTTACTCTTTTTATGTTTTGAATATCGATTATATGTGCCTATTCTTTAAAACCATGTTTATTTGAAAAAATTCTTAAGAATTGTTTTATTTATATATTAACTTTTGTAAATATAACTTAAAGCTATATTGCGCCAGAAATTGTATTTTATATATCTTCCCAGTCGTAAATATATTGAGGCAGGAAAGATGTTTATATACATATGAGGAGCAAATATATTAGATAGTAATGCTGAATTAGTAAGGGTTTAAAACAGTGTTCGTCGAATTAGATCATCGTCAAAACTGACAATGAAATTAGATGCCTCGAGACAAAACGATAAATTTCTTAAACGATTTTTGGAAATACAATCATTGACATAAGAATTCGCGCACTAAGAAGTAAGACTGGGTTAAGTTACGAAACTTGGCATAAAAGTACGTGCCAGGCAGATATGTAAATAATTAGAACGATAGCGTGATTGCGCATTGCGTAATGTGACTAGAAGGCATTGAGTTTCGTTTTTCTTGGATTATAAAACAGGTACACAGGTACAGATTATAAAACAGGTACTGGTTTACGAGTGTTTAATATGATACAGAGAGACGCTTTCTTATTATAGATGTCGTGACACCACCATCATAGACGATATGAGCGGTAGTCTAAATTCGAGAGAGGAAGAATAATAAGAACAATGGTAACAGGGTGAACATCTCGGTGAGTAGCTCGCAACGTATGTCCTCCTGACTTTACTGTGAGGAGGTGTTGGAACCAGTGGATAAGAGGGAGGTGTATTACATGGCGATCAAGTTCTAGACGCTCTCTAAAGACCAATACCCGAGAAAACCATCACATCATACGGCGAGCACGCATAGCGCCAACTGTCTTTTTATTCACCATCCATACAGAGGTAGCACCTTCACTACTGACCTATGTTTTAGTCCGTACCATCGCAAGACGCTTAGTTGAAGAATAATTGATATCGCAGCATTCATTATGTGTACTGCCATTAAAACTTATTCAAAGCCGCCTCTGTTTGGAGTGATGATACGCTAGAAGGGTTTGGACTGCAAACGAATGGAATCAGGTCGTATTTAGGGAAGAATACAATTGCAATGTAAACAATGATGACAATCGTGTACGTATGAGGAGACCCTTTGCGTGAACGTTTCATTGCTACATTCACTGTACGACACACCGCTTCCACAACTGGTGTGATGATATGAGGTGTCCCCGTATATGACTCACGGCCATCTCAAATATTGATCCACGGCACTACGGCAGCCCAGAGGTACGTTCGGGACAATCTTCAACCACATAGGTTCCACTTATGGCAAGACTCCCAGGAGCCATTTTTAAACAGGACAATGCTCGCCTACTCTCAGCAAGGGTTTCAAACAACTACCTCCGCTACATCTCGACCCTTTCGCTGATATGCTCGTATCCCAGTTTTGGAACCTATCGAGTATATCTGGGATTATATAGGAACGCAAGTTGGACTTTCTACGAGTTTGGTCGAATTAAAGTTGCGTTATGCAGCGAATGACGAACGAGAAGTCACAGAACATCACGGGACTTGTATGACTCAATGCCCAACCATATCACTTTATACATACATGCTACAGGTGGCCCAACAGGGTTCTAAACCCACCATTCATTTATAATATTTCCTCCAATAAATGATCATTTTGATTTGATTTTGTAATCACTTATTTACTCCAACGTTGTGCTTACGTATGTAAGATTTCGTTTTATTCTGACAAATCTTTCTTGATGAACAAATCTTTATCGCAATGTGTGTACATATATATGAGTGAATATGCGACTCTTTTAGTATTTTGTGCATGGGCCTCATACAAAATTAATTATGGGTTTTGCATTGCTACTTTCATTTGTTATTTCAGCTTTCAAATAATGATATTGTGGATTCTTATGTGTGTTAATTGTTCCTTGTAGATAGGAAAAATATGTATTTATTAGAAAATCTCAGAATAAAATTTCGATTTTTTTCCCTGAAGAACTTGATTATTAATTGTTGGTCAGTTCCTATATTTTATTCCAGTTCAACCGAATTACAATGATAACATTGACTCAGTATTCAAAAATATATTTCATCTTCAATTTATAAGCTTTGCTCGTTTTAGAAACTAAAACTCTCAGAACATAATTGCCTTAGTTCATAGTCAAGTGAATAATTGTTTGTGCTTAATATTATTATTCAACCTTACGATTTATATCTATATAAATAAAAACTCTGAAGTCTTAGTTGCGATGGTAAGTCCAATCAAAGAAAGTACTTTTCAAAAATAGCATTTTATCATCTGATTTTTACTTTAGAAAACGATAAAACAGTAAAAATTATTCTATAGGATTAACACAAAATTCTTCTACAGTTGCATGAACAATTCTAGTTTTCAAGCGCGTCTGGAAAATTTAAAAGTTTTTGCTGAAGCGCCACCGACGATCAGTGTCCATGGCCCAATATCCTATGATCACTTGAAGAGGCATATGCAAAGATATTAACAACATTGTATACTAATTAGATATGATTGAGAAGAAATATCAAATTAGTTTTGAAGAGAAAATGCCCGAGATGTCAGAGAAAAGGCGTGCTTCTTCTGCAAAGCAACGTTTGAAAGCATATGCTCCAATTCACTCTGGACATTATTTGTATAACGGACAAGAAGATCTTGCGTAATTTCCCTTACAATTCTTATATTTTGCTTTCGGAATTTAAACTGTTTCGTACGATGAAAGAAGCTTAATATGGCATAGAGTGCAACCTTAATGAAAGGTACAGTGAAAAAAAATGAGATCAAGGTAAGAATTCTTCGTTAAAAGGATAAGAAGTATCCTAAAAGGATACAACAAGTACAGAGAATTTGGTGAGGATTACGTGAAAAAATAAATAAGTAATTAAATTAATTAAAAAAACCATTTTTTCATTAAAGATATTTAGGTGCTTAAATATTGAATGGCCCTCATATATATAGATATACATATATAACTATATATATATATAAGTAAAAATTACGCACCAAGAAGGATTTGCCCGATTTTAATGAAATTTCATATGGACCGAATATGCAAGGTACCCAATGAATGAATAGCGGGAATTAGAGCACATCGAAAATGCTCACACAACAGGTGTATATAAGAAGAAATCCTCAATGTGATGGTAAAATTTTCGGCTGCTTTGAAATTTAGGATACTTTTCAACGAATCAAAAAATACCTAGCAGCAGGATTCGAGTTATTACGAGCAACCATCAGAGTTTGAAAGAGATCGTATAATTGGATTAAAAGAGGCAGGTTGGACAAACCGGAGAATCGCTCATCGTATGGGTCGAAGTGATGTGGCGATTAGAAGATGCTGCCAAGAACGGGTGGACAGTCGCAGATTTCAGCGCCATGATGGTAGCGGTTGACCTACGGCTACAGCAGATAGGAAGAAAGGAGTGATTGCCAGATCTTACTGTCACAGCACCTGATTCATCGTTATCAAGCATCAGACGTGCGACCCGGGCACTATTGTCTACCATGACCATTCACAGAAGGCTGATCATAACTCCAACAGACTGCTACGCCACTTACGCCGACACCTGCACACTATCGAGCCAGATAAAAGAGGTGATCTTTTCGTTCAGGTTGCAATGATACTTACTGGGGACGTACACTGTTTAGCGACAAATCCCGCTGACAACTGTGTCCTAACGACCATTGAAGGCGTGTGTGGAGACTCCAGGGCAGCGTGCTGATCCTGCTTTAACTTTTGCACGCCACACAGGCTCTCAACGAGGAGTTATGGTCTGGGGTGCCATTTTCCTTGATAGCCGGGCCTCTAATGACGACCGGGCCCCGGGTCGTCATTAGAGCACAGTTACAGCACAGCGGGACGATGACGATTTTCTGAGACCTGTTTTGCTACCGTTTATTTAGCAGTACACTGACCTAATTTTTCAACAAGATAATGTCAGACCACATACGTCACGCGTTTTTATGAACTGTCTTACAGCTTGTCAAACTCTTCCTTGGCCAGCCAGATCTCTCTCCAATCGACCGTGTCTGGGATATGATGGGAAGGCGACAGCATTTAAAAAGAAATATTGATATCCTATCCAACAATTGGAGTTCCCTACGGTCTGTTCTCTCTGGCGTTAATCTTGGGAGGGTATGGGGATCCTGCTGCCATTTAATGTGACCCTCAGCAACCCATTGATTCCATATTCGCATGTCAGAGGTTTGATTTTGACCAGATAGATGAGCTATATCTGGAAACGATAACCCACACTCTTGATTGGCAACGATCCTGCTCCTATCGAATTCCTACACTTGTAGTAAGTATTTCTTCTTATTCTAGGTATAATACGATATATTGAGCAAACCTCGCCCTGATAAAGCTATTTCTGCATAAGAAATCCTCTTCCGAATTTTTAATTCATGCAGTGCTTCAAATGCCGTTTCTCCCTCTTGTGTCGTCTAAATTCGCTGAAATATTTGTCATTTACATATACCAACCTCTTCTCCCTTACATGTGGTTTTGGCGTTAGATCATTCCTTCCTGGTGATGCAATTTTAATGGTTAGTGATGTATGTCTATATATATATATATATATATATATATATATATATATATATATATATGTGATTACTAGAAGAAGTACTTTCTGTTAACTTTCTTTTGCTTTACCATAAAACTCTATTATTTTGTAAAATTTCAGTCAAATATGTCCACCAACGAACTTAAAACGTTTTAAATGTTGTTGTTATTTGGACTCTTATATGGCATAAACACTTATTTACTTTCCTTTACTCACCTCTTCTATCTTCGGGTTGACGTAACTACGCGACTCAGTGCACTGTATTTCAATACATTCCACTATAATATTAAGTCCAAATATTTCGCAGCAATACATTGCAGAAGTTTGAAATGTATGCTGCAGAAAGTGAAGAATTAAATATCATTTTGTTTGTTTCAAAATTGCATTATGAAGCATTCATTGAGATGCCTAGGGGTATATATATATATATATATATACATATGTAGAATCCTAACAACAGAAATTGGGTATATGGCTCGTTTAAAGATGTCTAGGGGTTTTCTATATTCAATAACAAAGTGGTATTTAAGAAAATGACATTTATTTAAACAATATATTATTATACAATATATACTAAATTAAAATAAAACTATTGACTTTACATATTAAAGAGCTATCAGATCGCACATCTTTCACTGTTGGTTGCACTCTTTCATCTAGCTTGCGCTTTTAACCAAAAGAACAAGTGGCATCATCTAGTGTTGTAAGGCGTCTCAAAATGTAAAATTCCTACAGAGGATCATATGTTCCTATTTATTCGAAAGATAAGAAGATAGCTGCATCAACAAAACAAAACAAAATATTAACATACACGTTTTCATAAACAGAAGACAAATTACGAGTACTTGAGCTTTACAATCAGTAATAATTCTTGTTTAATGTTTTAAGGGGAGGAAAAACAGATCAGCATAAAATGATGAAATAACAGCACTCTCTTTCAGGGGTTCAAGGTCAGAGATAATAGCTTTTTACACTTTAAATTTTTCGTTGCTGAGAAAAAATTGGTAATAGATATAGAGAAAGTATTAAAAAAAACAATATTAATTGAAAGGGAAACTAGGATAAGTGACACATAAAAATTATAAAATATATTCATCGACACATTTTTTCAAAAAAAAAAAAAAAAAAAACAACTTTTCACTATAGAGAAATAATACTTGCGCTATCGCACCCAAGATTCTGTTGGATTTTTTGGCGTTTCTCTGTCTCTCAAAGGCACACTTAATGGTATATTATCACAAAATCTAACTAGATTGTAATTGAAATCGAATATTACAACACTGTGACCAAACAGGCACTTCAAAAACCGGGATAATTTTTTCACTAAGCTAAATGGAGAATTCTTTTCACCTAGATGGCGTTTCGACGATTAAATCTTCTTATCAGCGACAATTTCAGAGATGCGGAATGCATTTTTCTTGAACTCCAAATATAGTAAATACTTCTTTCCTCGAACTCCTAGCACAGGAATCACTTTTTCAATCCATAAACTCCTCTTCAAAACTGTTCCAGGAATCCAACATGCCTTTATTTTTAAAAACAAAATTACCAGGATGGTAATGTTGCAGTGTGACGGCAAAGTGCTCTAAATTCTGTTTGATGAATTACTTTTCCATACCGTCCGGAATCCCCATTTTTTTTTTACTCTGCAGTATCCTAACTACAGAAATGGGGTACATGGCTCGTTTTATAGATGTCTAGGGGTTTTCTGGATTCAATAACAAAGCGGATTCTTAAAAGATTACAATTAATTAAACCATATATTACTGTACAGTATTTACTAAGTAAAAATAGAACTATTGAATATGCATGTGAAAGAGCTATCAAATCACACGTCTTTCACTGTTGGTCACACTCTTCCATCTTCCATGCGCTTGCCAAAAGAACAAAGGGCGCCATCTAGTGTTGAAAGGCGTCTCAAAATATAAAATACCTACACACACACACACACACACACACACATATATATATATATATATATATATATGCATATAATGAAAATAATTCTTAATTAAAGTAGTAAAATAAAGTTAAAATATAGTTGATATATATAAAATAAATTAACTGAGAAGGATACATTAAAATTTTAATAACTAACAACATATATATGTTTTAAATTACATAAGATTGAGAAACCAATTTTTAGTAGCAAAAAATTGAAAAAATCCAAAGTTACATCACCAATGTAATGAAAATTAGAATGTAATTAAAGGAAACACAAAAGGATTAAGAGCCTAATCAACTAAATAAGTTAAAGTTCAAATGTAGGTTTAAAGATACTTTGAAGAAACTAAAGGGTGGAATAAAATAGAAAATGAGCTATAATTTTTTTTTGTTAATTATTAATACGTGTTTTGACAGAATACACTCCCACATCCCCATATATATATATATATATATATATATATATATATATATAAAGTTGTTTTTGAAAACAGTTAGCATAAAAAAAAAGAAATTTTTTGTAAGTTGAGTTAATTACGACTTAAATTTGAGAGCCCCTAGTAACAAATAAATTATAAAGCAAAATAAAATAAGATATGTTACCATTCTAATGCATTATTAATATCAATAATAATTATTCTTAATGTCATCAAGTTTCGATACATTTAACAGAAGAAATCAGGAATATGAATCAAAACTAATGCATCATACATTAACTAATAATAACTTGAAACAAATATGCTGTAACATCAAAATTAATCATCAGCTGCAATACATTCATTGAGAAATGTTGAAAACCTAATGATCTCATAGATTTAAGTTAACCGCCAGAACCAAATAATTATGAGTAAATAATTTTGAAATCACGATTGCAATTAGAATTCAAAACAATATTTTAAAACTCGTAGAGTTAAATATCAGCTTAATGCTCCGTGGGTAATTATCATGCGCACTTACGAAATCGTTCTCTAATTTTAATAAAGATAGATGTTGAAATTCGTTCAAGTAGAAATACGTTTCCTGTACTAAGCATTCACAGAATGATTAGAATTCCAATTAAAGCGGCGAATGCTTTTGAAATGAATTTAATTTTAACGCATGGCTGCAAAATAATGATAAATTATATCGCTTCAATAAATTTAAAATATTTAATAAATGGATATTAAATACAGTATGGAATATAAAGGTTATTACTACAATTTTTCAAATATATTACATTTCCCTTTTATAGCTCAAGATTCGAAGATAAATTACATGAATAATAATATGGTACGATTATTAAAAATAAAATGTAAAAATGAATAGAATGTACTAAAAGTTAATAGTTGTTTGCATTGTAAAAATCCATATCTACTTTGTAAGTACAAATACCAAATATTAAATTTTAAAAGGCAAATAATTGTATGGTACCCATAGGGTTTGCATACCTCTTCAATATGGTACGTATTTCCATTTAATTAATTATATATAAATATGTGTGTGTGCGTATGTATGCATGTATATATATATATATATATATATATATATATATATATATATATATATTCTAGTCTGATTTTTAATAAGAAGCGAGAAGCAAGTTGATTAAATATTTTATTAATATCTATTAGGGTAATGTTTTCGTTTTACGTTCTTATTCCCACTGATAATCTTATTCTTATAATTATATTTTCATAATAGAAATTTATATCACATCATTCTCACACTAAAGGCGTAAGATTCATCTTAGAATACAGAATTTAAATTAGTTTAGAATATTGTACAAATATAATCCTCGCTTAGAATTCAGTACATGGAAATGCAGAAATTTGTAGAAAGAAGTTCACTTTTGAATCAGGGATTTATTACACTGCACTTAATTTTTATCCATCAGGTATTTAAATAAAAAAAAAATGAAGGCTAATCGAATACATTAATTTGTTTGAAGTATTTCAAGTAAAATACGTTGTACATGTTACACTGAAAATCACTTAAAGAAATCGAATGTAATTTTAAGGACACTCAACAAAATGGCACAAAACTTGTATATGAAATAAAATGAGTTGATTTGATATATTTTAACAGTATTTGCCTAAAATATTCCTAATATATAGCTATTTATTTTAATATCGCTTGGAATAATATAATTCCTGGTATTTGATTCATTCCTATAAGATATAAATGAAAGAGAAAATTATTTCCAAGCTATTTTTTGCTTTCAATAAATGCTTTTAATTTAGTAGGATTTCATTACACACGCAAACATATTTATTTGCTTTGCGTTTTCCCCTTCATATTTCACATTCTAAATTTTTGCATGGATAACTTTAAAAACATGAACAAGATCATTGTCTACATAAGCGTTTGAAAATCATCCTCATGGGGGTAACATATATTTATTTGAGTATATATATAATCTAATTCAATATTATTTATATATTTTGATACTAATACGAACCCGAGACAACACTTCTTTGCAACGTTTCTCTTCTCAGAGAAAAGAGACATTTATATAGATAGATTATATCAGTTAGCCAAGGATAATTTAACCAATGATGACTCCCTTTGGAGACTTCGCGTGAAATTAGGTGATAAAACAAAGATTAAAGAAAGGCGTCCATTATTACAAGTGCGTCTTTGTTCCCTAATTTGTACAAGTACTGTGTTTTCTGCATATCTGTCTAACTTTCATAACTTACGTGTTGTCTTGTCCTGAATATTTGTGAATAAGTGTGTTAGTATAACAAGCGAATTTGAGATCACTTGTTATACCCCCACGAGAATTTTTGCAGCAATATATATATATATATATATATATATATATATATTGCTGCAAATATATATATATATATATATATCCATACATACATATGTGTGTATGTGAGAGAGGGAGAGAGAGAGAGAGAGAGAAGTATTTATATCTAACAAATTATAAATAGGTAGCATAAAACCTCAAATAACGATATATCTTTCTTGAGAGCTTAAAAACATTTCATTTCTTGAACCAATATACAAATGATTTGAATATATTTTAATGCTTAATCTGCTTATAATAAAGACGAGTCTGATTTTTTCTTTGATAATTATATCGGAAGTTTATATAATGTTATCAAAATGGAATTTTCGAGGACTTTTTATAGAAGATTTTAGATGGTTAGTTAAGTTTATAAAAGTCATATAAAACTTTATCTGAACCAGATATCAAACCACATGTATGAAAATACTACCGCAGAAAGGAAAGGGTATTGGTGAGAAACACCCTTTAGCTAAAAGTGAAAAGTTATCCAGACGCCCGAAGCTTTCGAGCAATGCGAGCTTCGGCAATAATAGAAGCAAGAGAGAGATTCTACACGTTTAGGACAAAAGAAACTTCGGCTGATCGAGACCTGCAAGTTAAACTGGAATAGCACAGAAACGAAGGATAATGAGGAAGAAATTGACATTCAGATATAAAACTATGGGAATTCCAAAGTAGTACGATTGGATTTCGTAAGGTTTCAATTATTACTAACAAATATCTGAGATATAAATAAAATTATCACTGGATATTAATTGATTTTTATCAACATACTTTTGTGAACTACATCTATTTCTATCGATTTGTTTGGTTGTAGGAAGCCGTAGATTGACGTAATTCATAGAATGGAGAAGACATATTTAAATGTTCTGAGATCTACAATGACGGCATTTAAGCATCAAGAAACTCTGGAGAAAATGTATAACTTAAAGTACTGTGTATGCAAAGGAATTTTATGTACAATAAGTTTTAAAAAGTTAAAATTCTATCTCTATTCATTTTCATAATAATTAAAGCTTACGAATATTGCGAGTTACTCCAGTCTATGTCTTCATGAAAACAAGCAAATTAACATTATATAATAACTGTAATTTACAACATTACTTACATAAAAATCAAGAAATCTGCAAAATTGCTATGAAGAAGGCATTAAATAATATGTATTTTTTAATTACAAATCAGATATATATTGCTTGATTCTGAATTGTATACAATTTTGCTATATATATACACGTATGTGTGTATCTGTGTGTTAATATATAAGTTTTTTAATTCACTAAATAATTAAAGAGTTTTTAAGTTGTATATATATATATATTTTAAATTAATATCTGTGGAATATTAAATGACATACAATCTACCGAAGAATTTCCTAACAAAGTAATTGGCCAGGTTAATTTTAATTAAAAATTAAATTTGAATAAAATATATGTCTTTATACCATTAAAATTAATATTTGTCACATTTAAATCTTATTATGGTCCATCGGAAGCTAATTATTCTACCTTTTTGCAATACCGATAATTTGTTCAATACTTGAATGCTGCATATAAACTAAGATATTATGTAAAGGAAAAGCCTTTAACTTTAATAAAAAAAAAACATTAGCCTTTAATTTTAAAAAAAGAAAACAAAATATTTTGCATTAATTAATAAAGAGTCATTTATTAATATTAAAAAGTCATTTAATTCAAAGATTAAATGGAAATTAAATCAAATAAACTTAGATTTAAATGTTAAAATCATTTGAAAACAAATGTTCGACTAACTTTTTGTAAAATTTTAAGAGAAATTCTAGTTTTTTTCCTTTCATTCCAAATTTAATCATCATTATCTTCTAATTTAGCTGCTTGATTGGGTTGAATATTGAAAATGTCGTTTTAACTAACCAAATTGCAATTAGAATACAAAACTATATTTCAGCATTCAGGTAGTTAGTAATCAGAGATAAACCCATCGTTAGCAGTCCTAATTTGTCTCTACGGAATTGTTGGACAGTTTGTATAACGTCGAAAATGTAGAAATTTAACAAAGTGAAATACCACTATCCATAGGCAGCTTCTATTCGTTTAGCTATCTGAACTAAATTAAAACCTGTATATCTAATTTATTTCTTCAGAGCGCTTTTGAATTTAAATAAATTTCGACACTTCGATAAAAATGCATTAAATTTCGATATAAAATTTATTCCATTTGTTAAATGTAAAATAAGTTGAAAACTGTTTCAAGGAAATATATTTCTTATAAGAATAAATAGTTATTAGATTGAAGAAACTTGAATTAAATAAAATCTAAGATTAATTAACAAGTAATAAAAATAAAATAATAAGCAACTATAAGGAAGTTAACGCATGTCTTCTTGTACACAGGTAGTTATATATCGGTTCAATATAATTTATTATACATGGAAAAAAATTTAAAATGAAACTTACCAAAATATTTGAATTATTAGTTTAGAAGAAATTTAAAGTTAACATTGCATAAGATTATAAAGAATAAAATGTTTCAGGACAAAAAAAATCAAGTGGTTGTTCAAACAAATGCGCTGATATCACTAGATACTATAACATCTTAGAAAACGGAACTGCAGATACCAAATCTTGTGCAAAAACTGGAATTCGTTATGGAAACTCAGCAGGATTTAAGTACGAGGGTTATTAAAATATTTTTGTTTTAAGAAGGGGAAATATGGTACTAGAAACGAGAAATTAGATACGTCGATAACGTACGCTATTATTGTCTTTTGATTGGTTTTCTTTTCTAAAGAGTCGAGAAGTATGCCACCATTTGGAGTGCAAAAAACATTATTACAACTTTTCTGGACTATGAGGCCGTCTTCTTCATCATGGTGAATAATCATCGTTCTCAACCCAGCATTTTTCAGTAGCTAAGTTTACGGAGTACGAATATAAAGATGAATCCAGTTCTGAACGATGGTGACAACTCGACTTAAAGTGATAATATCAGCGCGACGGGACAGTAATAAAAGCTAAGCTATGAATGTATGTCAAATTAGTTTAGATCCATTTAAGAGACACCATATAATGGTAACACTAAATTATCTTAATAATAACATCTGTTCTAAAAAACATGTACTTTCTTAACCATCCTCGAAAACAACTGTATGTAAAAACAATGAATATTATAATGAACATGTCTTCTATTTTCTGACAACAAACTGAAAATTCATAATATATATGTAAATTTTGTTTCTTGCTTGTGAAAACTTCATATGTGAATAGTTTTCTGTATAAAATATAACTATTCCTTACAAAATATAAATATTTCTGTAGCCCTGCATATTTCAAGTATTTAAGGCTAAAGAATGTGAAAATTGAAATTTATTTCATTTTTGAGAAGAAAATATTATTTGCTCATTTCATGTTGAATAATTTATTACTTTACATTCTAGGATATTTTAAAAATTTTGTTTGTCTTAAAAATTATTCCAAAATACGTTAGAAAAACCGGTAAGAAACTAAGGAAAACAACCAAAGATGGAAAAATGTTCTAGTAAAGGGAAAAAAAGTTTAACAAGTCTGGGGTCTTCATGAATGCTAAGCTTCACAATTATTTTCAAGATATTAATGTTTAAAATGTATAAGTATTTTTTGAGCTTATGTCTTTCTCATTAGGGAACTAATTATTTCAAATAAATTAAACTTTAAAAATCTGTAGGAAAAGAAAGTATATCGTATTCTTTAAATTAACTAAACTTTATTTCAATAGAAATTTTTGTATGAAAATTCTTTTAAAAAATATATTTAACTTAATTACCTTTCACACCATTACAGCCATTCATGGACTTCGTGTAGCTAAACAATATTGGAGTTAACCTGGATGACAATGCGTTGTATCATCGAGCCGAACTACATTGCAATTGTCTTAATGAATATTCAAGCGAATTCCAGCTAGTAATGTGGTCATTTAGATCACCATACATGACTCTTATCTAATATGTATGGGACATGATAGACAAGGGAAAAAATCATTTCGCAATTGTGGATTGTAAAAGTAGCAGCAAAAATACCCAATAAACACACAAACACACACACAAACACACACATACACACACACACACATACAGAGAGAGAGTTTGTAAATTTAGAATATTTGAGAATTTTCTGGAAAAATGATGATGGTTGATGGTTAATACAAAACAAAATGTTTTAAGATAATTTTGATGACACTTCTTGAATTAACCATAAAATGTATCTAAATCTTAATGTGCATTTTTTTACTTATAAGCATACATCTACTCTCAAATCAATAAGTAAAAAAAATATTGTTTGCTTAATAATTACTGTAACTAATTCTATAAACCAGGTACTGTAAAATTTATATGCTTTCTTATAATATATTTTACTACATACTGAGCTCTTAATAAGTAAGTCACACAATGTAAAAATATTATATAATCTACCAATTATCATTATAGTTAAGTTACAATGAACTAAATAAAAATATAATTTATTAAAATCAGAATTCATATGATTGGTTCATTCTTTGATAAGGGAAACTGATGAAGCTTTTTGTATAAAAATAAACCGCTATTTTACCCTTAGGTTAATTTGTTCCATTATTTAAAAAGATGTGTGGCTTCCGACTATTACCCTATAATCTTGGTAGAATTTTTAAGGCATGTTCATTATATTAACGCATTATGATAAATATTAATAGAATCACATATTTAACTCCATTAAAGTAATTAAAATTTAATAGAAAAACAATTGCTATCGGAGATTTCAAATAGTATGAAAAAATAAAGCTATAGTTTTGAAGTAAAACATACAATAACAAAAGGGAATACAGAGTAGAGGTAACAATTTCATTTATTTTCGAGTTGCGGTAATGTAGGTGGTGAAGTGATAAAATTATATTCTACTGGTAATAGATTTGTGTATCACCTTTCTTAAGACCATCATGAAGTTAGAAGATGCACAGTTAGAACACGAGTCATTTAAATCTGTAGCTCTAATTCCTTATGTTTGAATGATGAACAGGAAAGAAAATAGAAATCAATTCATGTGCCTTCCTCGTTGTTTGAATTTCGTTCAAAATTACAAAAATACGAGATAACTCCTTTCAAAAAAACATTGAGTTGATTGTAGAGCGACGTCAATAAGCACCAATGTATTTACTAGAAAATTGCTTCGTTTTCAAAGAATTATAAATATATATCTACTTATAATACTTTCAAAAACACAATTTCCATTAATAGTTACGTAATGTAATTTAATTAAATATATATACTCGAACTGAAATAAATATATATATGCCGAAAAATATCTAGTTGTACTTTCTAATGAGCAATTCTAAATTATTATACATTATTTGTTTTATATAACTAAATATATATCAAAATTCTCTAATTAATCAATGTTGTTAATACAACAATATTTTGAAAATATAGTAATGAGTGTGTAAAATCTTCGTTAATGATTTCAAATCAGGGATTTAAAAAAAATAAGTTAAAATAAAACTTTAGATTCTTGATTTCCTTTAATGAAATATTATAAATTCAGAATTAATTAAACAGAAAATCAAACTTAATAAAACAATAGCATAAAAAATTTTAGTTTCACTTCAGTACATTGAGTTGAAAAACTCATTAAATGCAACCAAAGTATAATATAACGAAGAAGGAACTGTATATATATATATATATGTGTGTGTGTGTGTGTGTGTTATAAATAAACTAAAAATGACTTACATTTATTTAAGAAAAAGTGAAAATATTCATTGTTCAAATACCTTTCATGATAAATTGGAACGATTCGCAGGATAGTATTCTTTATTGAAAAAAAGCTCTCATGTGTGATGTTAAGCCACTTACATTTATTGTGCAATATTGTTGAAGAAATTATTTTTGTAGTTACCAGTATGCATTCTTGATAATCATTTATGTATATGAATAATGGCGCGTTTGGAAAGGAATTATTTGCAATTAATCTCGAAACCGGGTTGTATTTCGATTCGAAAAAAAGCAAGAAAGAAAAATGTTCTCAAAATAAAATAAAAAAAAAGATTCGTATTTTAATTCTTTTTTGAGAGAGTAGTTTAATTACTTTCTGTTACGGGAAAACAGAATTATTTACTGCTTTCATTTGTAACTTTTACTAGGAAGTTTGGAATGAGTGTCTTAATTCATACAGATAGCTTGGCTTTTTCCAGAACAGATTTAATTTGTTATCCATGTTATTTAAATAAGTAAATTAATGCAGTATTAATACGTAAAGGTATGGAATATTGTATTAAGTTCAGAATAAAGTAAGATTGTTCATTCCATATTATAAAAAACTACTTTCAATTGGTGATTGTTAGTACATTAGATGGAAATTCTATTTGATACACATTTCAAAAAGCAAATAGTGTTTTTCTCCAGAAATAAATAAAATGTGTTAAACTATAATTCAATTTTTGGTCTTTTAACAGTCAACTATTTTAGTAATTGTTGCTAAAATTTTATGAAAATTAAGAAAGGACAATGTCATCAAGTTTGCAGTGAAATGGGAAAAAATTAAATAAACTTCTATAAAAAACGCAAGCACTTCCCTCATACTATATCATATATTTGAAATTTCCATTTATTTTCAATTGAATTGATTCAGCTTTTTAAATAAGGGGTCAAAACCTGCTTTCCCCCCTGTTTTTTCATAAATCCATTTTTAGTAGTATCGCAGTCTCTTACTGTCGACTTATATATAAATATGAAAACGGGACATAATTGTATTTCTTCCCTTAAGACACTTCTAGAAGTATGTTATTCCAAGGTTCATTTTTGAGAACCACCAAGAGTCTTCTCGGTGAACGTGGTTTACACTTCCTCGATCATGCATCCACCTAATACCTATTATAGTTTCGCTTTACTCAAGTAGTGAACACCAGTATGACCAGGTATAGTATATACCAGACTATTACAAAATCTTTTACAATGAAATAATACATGAGTGACCCATGTTTACAACAGATGGAGTGCCTTAACAACGATTATTTTTTTCTTACACTTGTCATTGCTTTATTCATAAATTCAGTAAATTTTGCATTGATGTTTATTTTATTATGGATTTTATTGAAGATCTATCTTTGTAAGTTAAAGTGGATTTGATCTTTAACAAAACGATTTTTGTTTTGAAAGACGATCATCTCCACACAAAAATCAAATGTTACGGTCATCCTGTTGGATCATAAATAATTATATAAGAATTTTTACACCAAGTGATACTCCACAATTAATGATAGAAAAATACTGATTCAATTTTTTGAAAATATTAGTGAAGGAAATGATTTTTATGTAAATGCAAATAAGTAGGTGATTTCCTTTCATAATGTCCGATTCAGTTCATATACTATTTTGGAACCATAAAACGCAGACTAATTTACATTAAAGAGTTTTGCAATAGTCTAAATTAAACACTAGTTCCATTTTGAAATTCTTTAAGTAAATGCGAATTAAACAAACCATTATAGACACTAAGAGCTTTTCATGTTTATTTACTATTAAATGGGCAGTTCTGTTTGTTGATTGTTTATTAACGTTGCATTTAGAAGCACAACACAAAGTCTTTTGGAGGCAAACCTCGTAACTCTGATCCTAGTTCGAGTAAAAAGGATGACACATCAGTTGGTACATGAGCATGATATCATTTCGACCCTCTACAAGCTATGACATGCTTAAGCCCTGTACACGGTGAATCCTTATTAAATTCAGAACTCGAACACACTAATCGAAGGAAACAACGCCTGCCATGAATAAGATCATTAGCCTACCATGACTATTAAGTATAGTTCCTTCTTAAAAAACGAATTTGTATATGCGGTTTCAAGTGTATGCGGTTACATTTTTTTTTAAAAAGTTATATTCCATTACTAGAACAGTTTAGAATAGACATTTTATTTATTTCATTATTAGTTTTAAATTAATATATTTATTCAATAAAATTTATAAATATATTCTTTTTTTTTTCTTTACCCATTGATCGAAACGAAATTACATATAAATATATAATGGTGTTAAATTCCATAATGATAGAGATAATTTTCAATTCAAAAAAAAATTATAAACATATAATTTTTAGCATTCTTCATTTAAAATTATGAAAAAAAATTAATTATATTTTCGAGCTTTAATTTTGATTCGAATATATCATCAGCCTATAATTAAATTTAATTTTAAATGGGTAAATAGTTATAACTTAATGGCTTTAAAAACATATCAAGAGAGGACTATATAAAGTTTATAGGGCACTAAAAGCTCGCATAGTAATTTAGTTACTTTAAATTCCTGAAAATACGGGAAAAGAAGTGATTTAATATTCATAATGTTTGCGAACACCCTCTCTAATTTTAGATCTCTATTGATTGAGGTGATGGATAAATTATAAGCGAGATTGATATATGAAGCATTTAAAGTATAGAAATATTGAATTTTAAACGAAAATAGTGTAACTAAATAAAAATAAAGGTGAAATATTTAGTACTATATTACAAAATAGTATATACTCATTACTTCGTAATGTGAAATATTAAATTTACTTCAAGATTATTAAGGATTATTATGTATTATAGCTTGTATTTCAAAGAAGAAGCGTAAGTCACTGTTATTACTATACTTTGAAGAATGTTTGAGTTATTTGCTGCATAGGAGTAGATGAGAGTTAGTATTTTGATGGTTGACAAGAAGGCGAAGAGAGACTCTATTGGCGGCACCGAATGGGTGCTGAAAGCTAAATCGAGAGCCACATGCAAGTATTTATACCACATAGTCAGTGACGACATATTTAATCTTCTAGAGTTTACTATAAGTAGTATTTGTAGATAATAAGCGAGTGAAAGTCGGTTGAAATTTAGATTGTTTTTCAAGCCATTGAAATTAAATAAGTTTAAAATAAAGTAATAAAATGGTTTTTTCATCTCTCTCTCCCACACACAAAAACACACACACACACATATACTATATATATATATATATATAAATTGACAAAATTTAAAAAACTGAAAATGTTTTTAATAACTTAATGGAAAGCGATAGCCTAATATTTTTAAAAAGCCCATATGCATCAAAAATATTTATTAGAAAAATATTTATTAAGATCTTACAAAAAATAGACATTCAATTGAAATGATACAGCTACTATAATATAATAAAATATGATTTTATTTGTTCTTTTAGAAATGATACACTTGATTACTGGTTTTAAAATTTACAATTTGTTTAAAAAATTCATTCATAATATCTTTATTTTCTAATTTAAGTTAAATTAGTCTGCCCTTTTTACTAAGTATTTTAAGCGAAACTACTCACATGATATTGTCCAGTAGAAGTGATTTTTTTTCCAAGTGTTAAAAATGTTTTATCAGTACATTTGATATTAATTTATAGATGAATATCAAAGATGATATTGTAGAGGATTTCATGTTTATTTTTCTTTACTATGAAAATACTCAGATTTATATCAAGTTAATTCTGAAGAAGGAGGATCAAATATGATAGTTTATTTCTTAATTTATTGTTATGCTTGTTTTAGTAACTTGAATTACTCTGGTACTCATTTTCATTTTTCTAAGGTTTTATGTTGTAGATTTTTTACTATAAAGCAATATATATTTACTATTTTATTATGTAATAATTTTCAAAAAATAATGTTTAAATTCTTTCAATTATACTGCACACACAAACACACACACACACACACACACACACACACACACACACATATATATATATATATATATATATATATATATATATATATATATATA
>BMAW01020026.1:0-21376 GCA_019974015.1 Nephila pilipes
AACTATTTTTCGCACAAAATGTATGGTACCGAAATTATTATTATTTTTACAACTGAAAAGAGGCTGCTTTTAACACAAAGATATTGGAATTCACTGTAAACTTTCACCTTCTTATGTAAGCATTATTACTTTATATTTTGTCATTTTAGAAAACTCTATGAATACTCTATGTCATTTTAGTAATGAATGCACTATTCTACCCGTGATTTTTTTTTTTAAACTTTGCCATACAATTTCTGAATATCTGAATATTTTGCTGTTTAGATGTATTACATTATTTTTATTATATTATTATTATTTTTTTAGAAAAAAAAAAACATTTACATAGTTTCCACACTTTTATTATTCATTCTATAAGACTTAAAAAGAGTGTCAATGATGAGCATGTTAATACATTTTCTGAATCGAAAATAAATTTAACAATCGAAGTCAGACTATATTATTTAAGGTTATCATTTTTTTTTTGTACTTATTAAAAATTTTAACATCTTTCTGAAAATCTTATATGAAAATCACCAGTTCATGCTGTCTTTTACGTATATGACTATATGAATTCTTTTCGTAATTTTTCTTAGCACTTGAACCAACCACCCAAAAATTGGATTTAATATGAAAACATCAAACTCCAGTATTTGTGTCGAATAATAAATTTGTTTTTTATAATGTTAATACAGCTAGCTATCAAGTTAGATTTTTTTTCTGAGTTATTTTAATCTTACTGGAATGTTATCTACATTTGAACAAGCTAGTTGTGTTTATATTCAAGATAAATTAAAGGATTTTACACAACATAAAATAAATGTAACTAATACAATCTGAATAAATTGGAGAAAAAAATTAATACTAGGTTCCTGTTCTTACACGCAAAGTAGTGGGATCGGATATTACTTAGTTTAATTAAGCGCATTAATTGGATTAATATATTCTGAATACATTAGTTTGTTTTGCTTAATTTAGAACACCTTAAATTATAAAACAATTATATTGATAAGCAATTAGTTGATAAAAAATTACTTATAATACTGCTGATTTTGAATATCAAGTTAGAATTTCTAAATAATTTTTACATGAATAGGAAAATAATTTTAAATCATATTCTTACTCATTGAATTTGACTACATTTTTGGGCCGCGGTAGCCTAGTGGTCAAGGTCGTGGACTAGCGGCAGGCAGTTTTCGCTCAGTCGCGGGTTCGATCCTTGGCCGCCAAAGACCCGCCGTGTAGCCGGGGCTGATGCATGTTAAATCTGTTCGGGGTCCAAAGTCCTCCCGTTGGCGTGGTGTGGATGTTAGGAGAGGGGGTGCCAGCTCAGGTGTCGTCCTCGTCACTTGACCGTGGTTCAAAATTACGAGGTCCGTCGCCAATAGCCCTCTTGTTGCTTCTAGTGCGACGTTAATAAAAACTAAACTAAACAAAGTTGACTACATTTTTTGAAACCAACAAGCTTATACTCAGCATTTTTCCAAATTTTCTATCTACATTTTTACTAATGTATAGAAAAAAATTGATTGAAACTTTGAACATTAATGGTAAATATTAGCTATTTTTCGCGTAAAATGTATGGTAACGGAATGATTATTTTTCAATTATCTTTAACTCAAAAGTTTTCGAAAATAGGTGCGAACTTTGCCTGAACATAATTTCTTTATCTTTCAGTATTTTACTAAACACTGTAATGATTATACTATTTTCTATAAGATTTTGGTTCTTTGTCTTACATTTTCTTAATATTTTACTGTTTAGATGTATTACATAGGCTTTATATAGATACTTTTTTTACTATATGCTTATTATTATTATTTTTATTCATTTACTTAATTATTTTTAGTTTTATTTAAAGAATGATTTAGTAATATGAGAAATGTTGAGTTTTTACCTACCAGCATGACGACACATGTTATCTAATCTTTGGATTCTGAAGACATGTTGAGTTAAAATTTCTTATTATGGGTGAACGTTGGAGGAGATATGCGAAAACGTGAGGAACTTTGATCTGTTTTCTAGGAATGCTGTTCAATATTCTTAAAAAGAATAATATTGATAGGGGAGAAAACATACGATTTCAATTTTTATGCATTTAATACCATTATATATGCAAGCAGAAAATTTTGAAATATACATTGGAATTCAAATAAATAACTTACAATGTAATATTTTAACTATATGTAACAAAATATGATGATTAATTTTTCGTTGAATAATACTAATTACAATTTTTTCCTAACATTTATTTATTAGGATTTAATTAGAGAAAAATCGTTATTTAACCAAAACACATAATTTTAAAAGACAACAATTCATGTTTCTACAATCTCTTTTGATAAAATTAACATATTCTTAAAAGAAAAAATACTCTATCAGTACTATCAAACGAGTAAGTAATGTACTTTTGGCTTGTACGCAAAAATGGTTTCTGCTCTATTCGAAGAACACTATTGTATGGTTATAAAATTATAGATGGGTTTTTTCTTTTAAGTTGTTAAGTAAATATAATTTATTCTTGAATTTGTATGAAATATATTTTTGAAAATTTTTTTTTTTTTGATATTTATCGCTTTTTCAAAAAAATTATATTTGAAATATTTTTATTTTTTCTATCATGAAACATGTTATGTGTAAAATTTTCTATAATATTAAAAATGTTTTTTCTACTTAAAAATAGTATGATATAAAAATTTATTTAATTATAAAAAAGACGTTAAGTTTAATTTCTTACATTCTAGTATTAAAACTGTTAAGTTAAATGTATATTTTTATTTTTCTAACATTAAGAAAAAAATATTCTGTTTATGAAAATTTATTTTTTCTAACATTAAAACTGTTTAACATTTTATTTTAAAAGTTATGTTTTTATTTTTTTTGTTTCTACCTTTAAGAAAAAAATTATTTTTTCTACCATTAAAATTGTTTAACATTTTATTTTAAAAAAGTTATGTTAATATTTTTATTTTTCTAACATTAAGAAAAAATATTCTGTTTTTAAAAATTTATTTTCTAACATAAAAATTGTTTAAATATTTTATTTTAAAGGTTATGTTAATTTTTTTGTATTTTTATTTTTCTAATACCCATTAAAATATTTTCTGATTTAAATTTTTAACATTAAAATAATTTTCTGTTTTTAAAAATTTATTTTTTTTAACATTAAAATAATTTTCTGTTTTTAAAAATTTATTTTTTTTAACATTAAAATAATATTCTGTTTTTAAAAAAAATATTTTCTATCAGAAAATTTGCTTAACATTTTATTTTAAAGATTATATTAATTTTTATTTTTCTATCAAAAAGAAAAAAATGTTCTGTTTTTAAAAATTTATGTTTTTTATAATATTAAAACTGTTTAACATTTTATCTTAAAAGTAATGTTTAAATTTTTTTTTCTTTCTATTATTAAAATTGTTTAATAATTTATTTTCCGCATTGAAAAAGTTATACTTCTTCATAGAAAAAAATGTTATTTTAAAATTTTATTTTCTAATATTAAAAATATTACTTTTTTAACGAAAAAGAATTAATGTGATTTACTAAAGTTTTAAAAAGACAAATTTTGAAATATTACATTGTAACTCTAAATTATACTACATATAAATTAGATATAAAGCTGAATAATAAAACATACAAAAATATTAAGTAAAACAAGCATATTTATTTAAAGACTTTGATCGGAAACAATATACATTTATTTTGTATTTTTAACCACAACAGAACATATTTAGTTTTTCTAAGAATGATTTGCTTACATAATTTGACAATTGGGAATTTTTCTGTAAAAAATCTGTAGCCAATTGTTCGAAGTTTAAGGAAAAAAGAGCAAGTTCGCCATACATCTGTAAACGACTGTAATGATTCATCGTAATGCAATCGTGTCCAAGTTGATTAGCATATTCCTGGACACATCCGTAACATTCGAACACATCGGGGATAGAATTTCCCAGATAGTCACACAGAAGTTCAATCAATGAAGTTGTTAATATCGATTCAACTTCTGAAAAGTCCATATTCACCACAGCACAAGGTGTAATTTTCGAAACTTCGCGCAGCAACAAATTTCGAAACATACAATCAAATACAATCGACATGGCACTTTCCGTAATTTTCTTGTGGATTCGTACTAATTCACGCCAGTTATTTTCGTTGAGAACACAAGTTCCTGGGACAAACTTCTTAGAATAGTCCTTTTGGTTAAAATAACGTTGGCAGGTAATATGCGGAACATTTTGGATGAGAGCTGCTGAAATCACCAACGCGTCTTTTACAATGAGAGACTAATCAGGTGAGGAGGGTACGTCGATTTGCTCGATGCGTTTGGCAAGTGATTGCCAGAGCACAGGTGACATACACATGCCTCTTTTAGTTGGAAAAGGCGATTATTATCATTTCTTCCATATTGACGCAAATGAATTTGTACAGCGTTAGCAAAATACGTCACTGCAGCATAGATGTCTTGACCCAGATGGAAATGATGTAGAGGATTAGCATCGTCAGAGAAAGATGAATGTACCTTGGTATCATCATCATCATTAAAACACACTCGTTCACTTGATACATCTATGGAACTAGACTTTCGTTTCATTTCTGGTAATTCTGAATGAATATAAGTCCGCTTAAGAGAAGAATAAAATATATAAACACAGTGAGTGACAAGAAGCAGCTAGAAATGATTTTGAACTAAATGTACTGCAAGTTCATTGTTAGAACTTGATACCACCGCTGAATTGTGATAGGTTTGTTTAGCTGATACCACCAAACTTAAAGAAGTTGATTGGCGGAGTAAGATAATGTATTTTTACGCCCCGCGGAATGTTAAATTGGGTGTAATTTGGTCATGTTATCAATATTCGAGTTATAACATGTTCATAACATGTTTACGCATTCCTTTTCCATATCACTTCTAAATAATTCTGTCGTGACTTTGTAAAGTTCAAACACGTATTCTTTCTATGTATTTTCGGAATAAACATACAAAAAAAAAATTCTTTTTTTTTTCAATAGTATGGCATTGTGTTTCACGGCCAGGGAGTTATATCAACTTTTTAGCATCAAGAGTTCTTACAATTCAACTTTCTGTTAAATATTTCTACATGATCATCGGTAATATGATCATAATATAATCGTGCTCGAATGTTAGAGAACAAAGTTTACATAAAAGCTGACATTTTTTTTTTTAAATATAATTAGTAATTTTATAATTAAAATTTTTTTGATTTAAAGTAAACGACTTTAAATACGGAACAATATTTATTCATATAAAAACTCATATATAGATAGTTACACCAATGTAAGCATTAGATTTGCATGCCTTTTGAAAAATTGATTGAATCTGGCTTATAAACTGTTGCCTTACGTTTCCAGCACGACTCTAGATTTCATTTGTTAGTTGACTCACAACTTTACTTTTTTATTATCCCTTTTGCTACCGGAGGGAGAAAAAAGAAGTGCTTCTCTGGGCACGCAGCTTCTTACCGCGGAGTGACACGCTGTGACCAAATGTTTTTAGATATTAAACCTAATTCGTGAAAAAAATTCCTCTAAAATCAGCTATTTATTAAAATATTTTGGTATTTACATATATTACTTAAAATGCATTAAACTTAATATATACGAAAGAAAAAAAGATTTAATCAAAGATTCTATGATTTTACATAAAATAATTACATAAAAATCATATCTTTTAAGAAAATACAAAATGTATTTATATTTGTTACATAAATTTCATGGTGTAATGATGTACTATAACATGGAACATATAGCTATAAAAAAAATCTTATTTTGCTGTATGGTATATTTATAAAAATAATTCAATGCATAGTCCAAAGTCACATGTCTAACAAAAATATTTTAATGCTTTACGCAAGATTTTGAGCAAAGGGCACATCTTCTTCGTACTTCTTTTTTTTTACTTTAATGTCTATGTACAGATTTGGATTATTTAAAATTACTGTCAGATTCTTTCATTAATTCGCAAATTTCAGTATAAGATAAATACTTTCTTTTCGTCACGACTGTCACTACAAAAAAAAAACGAGAGAATGAAACGAACAGCTGAGAGCATCTGCTACTGTAAGCCCTAACTCCCATAAACATCCATAAATTCTCGTTTGAACTTCTAAGAAGCAAACAAGAAAGAAAAAAGCAAACCGAAAACAAATCATGTCATTGCATTTAAAGAGCAGCTCCGCAACACCTGTTTTTAACAATCAGTCATCTCCTGTTAGCCAAAAGTGAAATCCAAGCCTATATCACCAAAGTCAACACTCCAAATAACCTATCTATATAGATTTCACGGTATTGTAACATCAAGTCAATTAAAAAGTCCCAGGCCTGACACATAGATGGCGCTACTAGAATTAAATCCAAATATTTTTTAGTTAGTCCTAACCCTCAAAAGATGCGTGTGTAAATTTGACAGCTGTCGGATCATTAGTTTGTGAATTAAAGCATTTTGAGTGAAGCAACATTTGTCATTGTGAAAAAAATGGATAAAAAGGAATTTCACGTGTTGGTAAAATATTGCTTTTTGAAGGGAAAAAATACAGTTGAAGCAAAAACTTGGCTTGATGCCGAGTTTCCGGACACTGCCCCAGGAAAATCAACCATCAAGGATTGGCATGCTAAGTTTAGACGTGGTGAAATGGACACCGAAGACGGTGAACGCAGTGGATGCCCAAAAGAGGTTGTTACCGACGAAAACATTAAAAAATTCCACAAAATGATTTAGAATGACCGTAAATTTAAATTGAATGAAATAGCATATATTCTAAAGCTATCAACTGAACGTGTACATCATATCATTCACGAATATTTGGGTATGAGAAAGGTCTGTGCAAAGTGGGTGCCGCGCGAGCTCACTTTTGACCAAAAACAACAAGGAGTTGATGATTCGGAGCAGCGTTTGAAGATGATCAAGCGTAATAAACCCGAGTTTTTGCATCCATATGTGACAACGGATGAAACATGGCTCCATCATTTCACTCCGAAATCCAATCGACAGTCATCCGAGTGGACTGCACACGATGAACCCTCTCCAAAGCGTGGGAAAACGCAACAGTCGGCTGGCAAGGTTATGGCGTCTGTATTTTGGGATGCGCATGAAATAATTTTCATTGACTACCTTGAAAAAGGAAGGACCATCAACGTAGCGTTATTACATAGCGTTATTGCACCGTTTGAAGGACGAAATCGCCGAAAAACAGCCGCATTTCAAGAAAAAGAAAGTGCTGCTTCACCAAGACAATGCACCGTGTCACAAGTCAGTGAAAACGATGGCAAAAATCCATGAATTGGGCTTTGAATTGAGTTCCTCATCCACCGTATTCTCCAGATCTGGCCCCCAGTGACTATTTCCTGTCCTCAGATCTCAAAAGAAGGCTCACTGGGAAGAAATTTTCGTCGAATGAAGAGGTGATCGCCGAAACTGAGGCCTATTTTGAAGGAAGGGACAAATCGTACTACAAAAATGGTATCGAAAAGTTGGAGGTTCGCTATAATCAGTGTATCACCCTTGAAGGGAATTATGTTAAATAAAAAAAACAAATTTTGCCAAAAAAAATGTGTTTTACTATGGTAGACCGGGGACTTTTCAATAGACCTGTTAATGTCAAATAGTAACATTAAGGCAATATTAAAAATTTTTTTGTGGAGACAGTAATATTAAAAGTAATTTATGCTTCGTTTTCAGACTATATTATTAAGCTCATTCTGAAAATAAAAGTCAATTTAACAAGCACTTATTTTAAAATTTAAAAAAACTTTATAAGTTTTTGAAGTTTTTTTAAGCTCTTATAAAATACACAATTTTTGAAATTTTTTAATTATTTTGAGTGATTTCTATTTCTTATATTATTGCAAACAAAAATTAGTATGGATTTGAAAATCTGCTTTCTTGTTGGTTTTTAATAATTTTTTTTCTAGCTAAATGTGGAAAAAACACGAAATTTTTTAAAATATTAACTTTAACATTTTTTAAAAAAATAACTAGAGATCCTAGACCTAAATCCATACTATCTTTTGTCGAACAGATATATCTAAGTTTCTATAAGAAATTTGAAGACTCTATCTTGAACAGAAAAAATGCTTTAGGGATTAGAAAACACTTACATCTTCGAAAACAAATGTCTGAGAAAAATGCATTTAAAGTTTGTAAAGGCATAAGACAAAAACTAATAATGCTTGCAAAGCTCGAAATTCTTAATATATTGTTTTACTACTTATATAATATATGAAAACACTACTTTAATTAAATATGATTGAAAATATTTTTACTTATTCAAAATACGTTTTTGCAAAATATCGATATATCATTTGTTACTACGACGGATTAATCACCTTAAAGTTAACATAATGATTTTACAAAAATTTTAAAACACAAAACACTTTTAAAAAATAATAATGATATAAATGAAAGTTTAAAAATGTTAAAACTACCAGGTTTGTACATAGTACCTAATTTTTTCTGAATTTTAAGTCGACGCAATTTAACGAGTTTTATTTTTTGCTGCGCGACTTTAAAATTTGCAGATTTTCTTTTCTTTCTGAAATAGGTTCTCCTGTAATCAGTAAAGTACACTAAATGTTCTGATGACAAACTTGTTGCAAGGCAATTAGCATCCTGAAATGTTTTTAAAGCTTTTAATGTTCCAACATTAAATTCAGATATTGCACTCGACACGGCAATCAACACACGACTCTTAGAAGCTGTATTTTCTTTGGAACATTTGTTCCATATCATCGAATGTAATGCTTCATTAGAATTTTGTGTCAAACCTCTGACACTCCTGCTTAATAATTCAGTTGATGCTAATCGCTGATAAATCGGTAAGATTTTGGGCAAATATTCTTCATTGATTAGTGTTTTTACCCAATCTTTATGAAAGCATGGTTTCTTTCCACGTGAATTCATTAGAATATTTGGATTTTACTTATATTATTTAAATGCATTAAACTTAATATATACGAAAGAAAAAAGATTTAATCGAAAATTGTATGTTTTATACATAAAATTACACACAAAAACGTATCATTTAAGAAAATGCAAAATATACTAACATTTGTTACATAACTTTCATGGTGTAATGAAGTACCATTACATGGAATATAATTCTTATTTTGCTGTTTGGTATTCTTATAAGAAAAAAATTCTTCTAACACATCAATCAATAACTCCCGAGACTAACCCAGAGATGGCGCTCGTAGTAAACCAGTAACCAGATCTTTCTAGAGTACTAACCTTTGCTTGAAACGTATCAAAATTTTAAGTCGATCGGACCAGAAACAGCTGAGTTATCGAGGTTGGAGTAAAGTCGTTTTGTAGTTAGTTTAAAAAATGGAAAAAACCGAGTTTCGTGTTCTGATAAAACATTGTTTTTTAATGGGTAAAAACACCGTGCAAGCGAAACAATGGATTGAAAAATGTTACCCGGACTCTTGTCCATCAAAAGCAACGATTTGTCGGTGGTTTGCCGAGTTTAAACGTGGTCGTACCGACACAAATGACGCGGAACGCTCGGGTAGACCTGTGGAAGCCGTTACACCGGAAAATGTGAGTGAAGTGACAAAAATTATAATGAAAGATCGTAAAGTGAAGCTCCGTGAGATTGCTGAGATGACACAGATATCATATGGAAGTGTATTTACTATCCTTCATGAAAAATTGAGCATGAAAAAGGTTTTTTCCAAGTGGGTGCCGCGATTGCTTTCGATGGAACAAAAACAGCAACGAGTCGATGATTCAGAAAGCTGTTTATCGCTATTTACTCCAACAAATAAAGATTTCTTGCGAAAAAAAATAAAACAAAAACAAAACAAAACAAAAAAAATGATTTGGAAAAGCGTTGGAACGATTGTATCACCCTAAAAGGTGATTAACAAAAGGTGTTATGTTGATGAATAAAAAAAATTTTGCAAAAAAAATGTTCTTTTCAATGTTAGACTCGGGAGTTATTGATCGATGTGTTACGCGTAGTCCAACGTCATATGTCTTAGACACATATTTTTTCAACTTTTGACGCTTCACGCAAGATTTTGAGCAAGGGACACATCTTCTTCGTCCTTTTTTTTCCTTTAATGGCTATGCACAGATTTGGATTATTTTCGATAACATCACTGTCTGATTTATTCATTAATTCATAAATCTCAGTATCAGATAAAAACATTCTTTTCGTCATGACTGTCGCTACAAATGAAAACCGACCGAATGAAACGAACAGCTAAGAGCATCTGCTACCAAAGGCCCTAACCCCCATTATCATCCCTAAATTCTCACTTGAACTTCTAAGAAGCAAGCAAAAAAGAAAAAAAAGTAAATCGAAAGCAAGTGCACCCTTTAAATCATGCCATCATATTAAAAGAACCGCGCCGTAACACGTGCTTTTAACAATTACCCCCCTCCTGATAGCCAGAAGGTAAATCTAAGACCATATCACCAATGTCAACATTCTAAAAAATATATGTATATAGATTTCGTAGTATTGCAATGCCTTATAGTGACATTAAAAAATCAAATAAAACGTTCTCATCAAGCGTATCTCTATTGATACGTTGGTCTGCAGCAGGCATTCTCGGAGCGTATCTAATGTGATACGTTGGGCATAGGTGAGCAAACGCGAGCGTATCGCATATGATATGCTGGAAGTGAACGGTTTAAAAAAATTATCGGTGAATGAAAAAATTCTGAATAATACCCATACATGGCGCTGAGTATTCGAAAGTATTTGGTGCGTTCTGTTGGCTGGAATATCCAACTTGAGCGATAAACGAGCCTGCTTCGATGTACAAAGGTCAATTGAAATATTCAACTTTAATAATTGAAATATTAAAGTTGAAAGAGCCAAAGTATTATTTTGTCTATTTCTTGAGTTATGTCTTTTTCTTTTCTTTTCTTTTTTTTGGAAGGTATGTGTGCGTATGAATCTAAAGTTTCTTTTCTCCTTGTATTAAAAGCGCTTAAGATTAAATACGTAAACTTTATTTATTTTTATAAGGAAAAATAATAATAGTAAAGAATAACAAGAAATAAATAATAGGGGAAAAATATAGTGAATAAAAATGTAAAACATTAAAAGAATGGGGAGAGTTGCCAGGCATTAGATATAGTTAGATAGTTAGAAGATAGTTAGATTATATGGTAATATTAGAGAGATAGTTAGCTCTCTCAAATATTACCATATAATATTTTCGAAGATATTCAAATTTAATTTATAAAAGCAATCAATATAATGAGTATTATTTAACAGCTTACATAAATACATTTAATTAGTATAAATGTTATAAAACAAAATTTGAATATTATTTTATCATGTCAAAACTAAACTAACTGTGTACTTAAATTTTATTTCTACTAAATAGATATATTGCGATTGAACTATGTATTCTATTAATCATAATTGTTCCTTGAAATTAAATTTACTTAAACCTTACGGGTAACGCCTCATTTTTTTCAGACATTCAAGCAGAAATGAAGTTTAAGTAATTGGGGGAAAACTGTGGATCTTTTTCAGTCATATTTATTTATAAAAAAGCTCTCTTTCCTTCTCCCCCTCCTACAAAAATTGTTCAATATAAATTTTTACAGTTCACTTCTTTTCGTTTTATTGCCTTAATAGTTAAATTTGGAAAATATATATTATTATCGTAATACGTTTATTAAAAAAAAATCCGTGCAGTAAAGGGAAGCTTGCATGTATTTAAGGTTTGAAACTTCTATCTTTTATTTTGTCTTTAACTTTTCAAGTTTCTTTTTATATTAAAATATAAAAATATTTCTTTCCATATGCTACGAACAGCACTTTCTGTGTAAGACCACGTTACCGGAGACAGTTCGTTTAGACTTTTAAGCAAATACTTTTTTTTTATTGATCCTGTTTCCAAAGAATAAGCAAATATTATTGATGTAAATAAGAAATTAATAATCTTTTCTTCATTAAATACTTTGATTGATTTTGTGCTTATTAACATCGAACGTAGGAGCAACACGAGGGCTTTGAGCGACGGACCTCACAATTTTAAACCTCGGTCAAGTGACGAGGATGACACTTGAGCTATCATCCCCCTCTCCAAACTTCCTTCAAATCCTTTATTTTTTGTTATTGATTCAGTACACATATTCAAATACATCCGTAATAATTGGATTAATAAAAAAAAATGCAGGGCAATGGTTTTATTTTCCAGATTTTGAAGGTCATAATAAGCTTCTATTATTAGAAGCAAATATCTTTACACTTAAGTAACGATATGGTATAGAAAATAATAATTTAGTAAAGTTTACTTATGGTTTAACTTTAAAAGCTTTACGTCCTTCAAATCTTGAAAAACAAAATGTGAAATTTGTGCTTAAGATATTTAATAACTTTGTTAATCAGGGGCTTCAACAATTAGGAGAGCAGCATAAATTAATAAGTTATGAAACAACATCAAATTTTATTTCTTTAATTTGTAGATGGTGAAAAATTGTTAATGTTTAAGCAATTGTAAAGGGATAACATATGATGAAACTTATCAACAACAGATTACTTTATCACCAGATAACAAAAGATGTGAATTCTTATACAAAATTTTATTTGGTTAGTTTTATGGAAGGAAAAAAAATGGTACTATTGGAATCCTAACTAAAGAAACATGTCTTGCTTTTATTCATACAACATATGCTTTCCTTGAAATGTCAAAATATTGTATATAAGTGAATTAAAATTTTAGTATTTTCTTCATGAAAAATTCAAGCAGAGGCATCAGAAAGTAGTTTTGGGAAATATAGGACAAGAAGCTAAGCTAAGAATGCAATTTTTTTTTACCTCTAACTTTAATTTCGAACACTTTTGGGCAGCTTAAGTTAAAAGACATTGATTTAGAATATTCGTCCAATGAAAGTCATTTAGAGTCTTCAATATTACATGTTTTTAATATTACACTATCTGAAAAAGATTTTTGCGATCCTGAACTTTATCTACCTGTTTTAACATATTTAGCTGAAGACTGTGCAAGAACAAAACTTAAAAAGTTAAATGCGACCTTAGCTCCAAATGAGTTATTCTCCATAAAATATGAACTAAATTCTAACTATCATTTAATGTGTATCATAGACAGAGGAAGTTTATTGTATCCTACCACAGATATTGTCTCAGCAATAAGTATTCTACAACTATGTAACAGATCAGAAACTTCTTTCAAAAGATTATGAAAATATGTTCCTTTCACAAAAAAATTAATGTCAAATTACCTCAGAAATATCGATTAGCTTGATAAATTCAAACGAATTTTTTTATATGATAAACCTTGAACAATGATCATGCTTCTAAGCAAGTTTTAAAGCATACTATCACCATTTCTACAAATGCATTCTTAAATAACT
Organism: Nephila pilipes; assembly: GCA_019974015.1. Taxonomy (NCBI): domain Eukaryota; kingdom Metazoa; phylum Arthropoda; class Arachnida; order Araneae; family Nephilidae; genus Nephila; species Nephila pilipes. The sequence goes on from BMAW01020026.1 coordinate 13,343, forward strand.
AATGTAAGGAAAAAATGATATTAAAAAAGTTAAAACAAAAAAAAGAGAATCATATACTTTATTAGCTAAATAAAATTGCTTTATTTTTTGTATGGATCATTTTTTGATGCATATATATATTTATTTTCATGTATTTATCTATAATGATAAATGTATGATTTACCTAAAAATATTTTTAAAATTTATTGAATGGCAATTTTTTTATTTTGTGATTGTGTTTCATACCAATAAAGTTATTCTTTTTAAATTTGTGTTGTATTTTTTGTTTTGAAAACTATTCCTAATGCATTAAATAACTAATGTAAGGAGGAAATGATATTAAAAAGGTTGAAACAAATAAAAGAAAACTACATACTTTATTAGCTAAATAAAATTGCTTTATTTTTTTGTATGGACCAATTTTTGATGTATATATATATTTATTTTCATGTATTTATCTATAATTATATATGTACGTTTTACTTAAAAATATCTTTTAAAATTAATTGAATCGTAATTTTTTATTTTGCGACTGTGCATGATGCCAATAATATTATTGTTCTTAAATTTGAGTAGCCTTTTTTGTTTTGAAAACTATTTTTTTATTTTATTTCTCTTTTTGTATCTATTCTGAATAAAACGAAGAAAATAATGATAAAGAAATTAGCATTGTTTTGTGTATAAATTAACAGTAAAATAGAGAACATTAATTTTTTATTTTACTTTTTGTTTTCCGAAGAACAATAAAATATAAAAGATTCTTATTCGTTGCGATGTAGTAAGTGCTTATGTTCATTGCAATACGTTTGAAGTAAATAATACATTGATGATCACATCCTTGCGATTATTATTTAAAAAAATAAACTATATTTATACTTAAATGCTCTATGTACATGAAACACAATTTTTTGATTAACTTACAGATATTTTTTTTTATTAGCTGTATATGAATGTTTAGTTGAATAATAAAGAATGGAGTAAAATATGTTAAAAAACGTATCAAAAGAGTTCCGTAGGCGCGTGCACTAGAGTGGACGATCTTACCCTACTACTTGTGACGTCACAAATCAGCGCCGAGGCCTTCTGGTATTTAGGAGGTGTTGACAGAGGGCGGAAGTTTGGAGCTTTTGGCGGAAAAGGGATACTTTCAAACTATAAAAGTAATAAAAGAAGGAAGGGATTTCCTTTTCGGTGATATTTTCAACGATTGCTTTGCAATGGATTAATGACTAGCAACCCTAGCGATTCAGACTGAATTAATAGAAAGAATAACCAAAGGTGATATGATCTTGAAATTAAGTACATTGCCAAGTAGACTAAATCATTTGGATATTACTCGTTTTTCTTTTTGAATGTTGAATAGATCCATTTCTTGTGCACGTTACTCAGTATAAAGGGTATATTCTTTATATTTAGTGTAAAAAGACACTTTAATCTTGCGCATACAGTCTAACGAGGAATTTTGGAAAGCCCTAATTCCAAAGTTAACAAAATTTTATTTTAAATATATTTTACAGTCAATTATTGATGGAAGAGCGCTTCGGAAGATGTCTTTCAGAGAGCCATCTGGAGTAGAAGAAGCAATTAAAATAAAAAAAAAAAGTGACCGATTTTATTTTCTGATAAAGTTTACATATTCTTGAACAGGAAGAACTATATGTGTTACTTATATATAGTTATACTATATTCTACGGATTACTGCATAAAAAAAATTATTTTGTTATCAAATGCATATAAAATTTTAAAAAAATGAGTATAAAATGATTAAAATACAATGTCGCATGGGCAGGCTTCAAGATTTTTTAAGCTACATGTTCGACTCTTTTTCTTGTCAACCAATTTTTTTCCCTTTATGTTCAAAAGATGTCTTTGAGAGAGCTATCTGAAGTAGAAGAAGCAAGTATAAATGAAAAGTGATTGATATTATATTTCAATAAAGTATATATATTCTCGAAGCGTTTTTCATAAGAACGTGTATGAATTATGTATAAATTAAATTATTTTGATACGAAATGTAAAAAAAAAGTTGTATATATATACTTTTATCACAAATACATATTGTTTGGCGTAGCATTGCTATATTTGACTCTTGTGCCACAAACCTCTCTCGTCTTGGAGGAAAAAAATCTCAAAATAGTATCATCTGGAGGAAAATGCAGCATAATGTGGGGAAATTTTACAATATCCATATGACAACATTGAACAAATGGAGCTTTCAAATATTTATTTTTAAAATGTGGCTCCTAAAGATAGTGTAACTGGCAACTCTGATATAAAAGATTGTGTTATTAACTTTGCACTTAAAAGCCACACGATGAATATTGGCGACGCACCTCACAATTTTGAATCCCAAACAAGGGACCAGGTGCACACTTGTGATCTGAAATTCTACTCTTCATACTTCTACACCACACCAACGGGATAAATTGGAGTCTCTACAAAAGTAACGTACATCAACTCCTCTAAATGGCAATTTTTAACGAAATGAGGACTCGAATCCATGCCTCAATGAAAAAAGTGTCATGACCTTTCGGCTACAACGACCAGTAATTATGTAAGCATATAATGAATAAGGAGGGAGATATTTTCAACAAAATATATATTTCGTTTCTTTAAAATTTACAACCAATAGACTTATTTTTTTGTAGTTACATAAGTCTTCCTTTATGTTACTTATTTTTGGTAAGACTGTCGGAAAAATTGAATCGGTAGAATTCTTATTCCAATTCCGGATCCGAATCCAGAGTGAGTAATGATGGACGCCTTTGTGACATCTTCTGCATCGTTACTTAGGATCTGAGTCATCGGAACTTAATGAATGTTCATCCAAGAAAGAATTAGTTAAGAAAAATCAAAATAGTTTCTTTCGTATTAAATGAATGACAAAAATTACTATGAATGTCGATAGGTTATTATCTCGTGACTGGAACCCAAGATTATAACTGATCTCAATAACAACAAAATTGGATCTGAGTCGAGATTAACATTTATAAACAATGTCTGTGAAAAATATCAGCTTTTTGATGATCACTTAACTTTCCTACACCAATATCATACGCTCTCTTATATTACTAATATTCGATCTCTTGCAATATGTTGGTTTACATTAGACACAGTTTTTGCACAATGCGAGGTTCTTAAATCAAATAACGCCAATGTAACCCAAAAAGTTAACGGAAGGGACAAAAAGCGCGAGAATCAAAACAGTTTTGTTTTCTCTATCGCGTTTCAGACAATTCGTGATATTTGAAAGACTTCTACAATTGAAAATTTTTTTTTTTTTTTTTTTTGTTTTTTCGAATTTAAGACATCATTTGCATTTTTAGAAAACTAATTTTCAATCTTTGAAATGTTCAAAATGAATCAGATTTTTTTCTTTAATTTTTTTTCTAATTTAAATAAAAAATACTTATGTTTAGTTAGAATATGAGGGGGGGGGGAGGAACACTCTTATAAACCAAAACAAAATTTAAATTTTACTATGGTTTTAGTGTTTTATGTTAGATAGGTGTTCTGTTAAGTTCAACTGCAATAGATATTCTTTGAATTAATTTGAATATGTCGACCCCGAAGATTGTCAGCGCTGCATACACCAATTTCACCTCACTGTAGTATTCTGAAAGACTATTCCATGCGCCGAATATGAGGGCCTCAACTCGCGGAATTTCTTTTAGAGCTGTGAGTTTGTGCTGCACGATATGCATGCATTTCTGGACCTCCAATTTGCTCTTGAGTTCTGTGAACTTGCCAATCCACAAGTCTTTAGTTTTCAAATCCAGCAATTACATTTGAAGCGATCCAGCATCAGTTCTAAATATCTCAATGTTGATCTCATTTGTTTTTGTGTTGAGAAGATTTACTATGAACGCGAGAGTACTTTTGTTTGTTTTGATTAGCTCGAATATCTTATTGAATCCATCCTTCACGATTTTTAAAGCTATGCTGAAGTAATTCGTGCCAATAGTTGTATTGGTCTCATTGCGATATCGATTCAGATTTTTAAATTTACCGCTCTCCATGTTTTGAACAAAAACGAAGTATTTTTTTTCGAAACAAACTACTTCTTCAAGCAAGGGGTAGCCTGGGTTGCCCTTTCCTTGCAGTTTTAGATTTAGTTCATTTAGTTTCATTGTGATATCTACCATGTAGTTCAATTTTTGCAGGAATTTGTCTTCTCCAATTCGGGATGTCCTATGCTTTTTTAATTGAAAAATGTTTTTATTTCATTCAGGCACTAAGCAAAATGTAGCAATACGTTACCTCTGGAAAGCCATCGCACTTTATTGTGCAGAAGTAGTCAGAAAACTGGCTATCTATTTCTTCAAGGAAATTTTTAAGCTGGTGATGGTAGAGTGCTTTTACCAAGATGCTGTTAATGATCTTTATTACCAATTATTAATGACTTCAACAATTTAGTCCAGAAACGTTTGGGCACAAAACGCGTTTTGATGAATTATGCTGTTAAACTAGAATTTCGTGGTTTATTTTTTTCTGAAGAATTGATGTTACCTCTCTATGTAATCCAGTCATACTTCTGGCTCCATCAGTTGTTATAGAAACGATTTTGTTTATATCGATTCCTATGTATTCCAGACATTTTTGCACAGCATTTGCTATATCTTCTCCACGATTTACCCTGAGAGCGGTTGCAATCCTAGCATTTTTTTTTTCTTTTGGGACTACATATACCTGACGAAAAGGGTAACTTAGGCCGTGTGATTTATGTCGCAAAACTCATCTTTAGTAAGTGTTAAGGCAGAAGCCAATTTAATGTCATCCACTTGCATATGTGTTACACTTGAAAACGTTTTAGCAGATAATGGCAAATCTCTTACGTTTTCATGATTTATGCTTTGTTTTTAAAATCACGAAACAGTTCTTGAGATGCACGTATAAGACAATCTTTGAAGTACTCATCATCTGTGAATCGTTTTCCTCTTTTTCGAATTTCGAATGATACTGCAAAAATTGCCAGATTTACATTATTGGAAGATTGCGCCCAGTTAATTAGCATAGAACATGACTTTTTTTTGGAGCTCTCCAGCAGCCTTTTTCGTGCGTCACTGGTTGGATATTTACCAGCAAACTGGATATGTTTTGCAATTGAAGTGTCTCTTCAAATTTGACCTCTTATTGTGTGCTTCTTATTCGTGGCAAACGAGACAAGTCGGAAGGCCATCTGAGTGGCATATGGATGCAAAAGACTCCATCCAATCCTGATTGAATTCTCTCGTTTTCTTCTTCAGTTCTCTTTTTTTTTTACCAGATGCCATGCTGACGGTGAAGCTGAAAAAATGGTTTCATTAAATTTTACTTAGCTATCTAAAATGGCAAGCAATTTATTTACCAATATTACCTCGTTAACACGAACCTCAAATATGTAATCCAATTCTGTTACTGTTTTTATTATATTATCCGAGTGCATACCTTTGAGAAGATAATTCGCTTCTAAATCTTATTCTTCTTAAAATAATAAGCGAATAGACACGAAAAACCCACAAGTGATTAAATTAACACATGTAATGTAACGTCTACAAATATCCGAGGATGACTGACTGACCACACGTCTAGAGTCTAGACATGCTGTCTAAACTCTTATATGTAGCTGTTTAGGTGGGAGGGAAATGAAATGCAATTGGCTGAAAGATAGACATGGTCACGGAACCTCATATCTAAAAAATAATAAAAAAAAAAAAAAAATTCAAATTTATCGCTTACTGTCATGTTAAGCACAACAATTTGCAATTAACGATTACAAAAATAGAAGCTATTGAGAAATTAGATACTTAAAAATAAATTCTTATTTTTTAAGGATTTTGAAAATGAATTATTAGTTTTTTTCGTATGGAACAAGTGAGCAGTATTTTACATCAAAAGAGCCACATGGGACTCGCGAGCCGCAGGTTACCGACCCTGCCCAAGAGGGAAAGATCTAAAAGAATAATATGGATTTCTTACGCGAAACACAGGCTGATAGATTGGAAGTTGAGGAGATATTATCTTATCGCTTGTATCCTCTTTTAATTAAATTTCAATTTCCACCTTTGCAATCTTATTTACAACTATTAGACAATCTAATGAAGAGGGAGGAGGGGTTAATTAATGCTATTTTCTTAATCTTATCAAGCAATCTTTCAATTAATTCTTCCAGAAGGAATTTCGTATCAAATTTTAATTCTTGTCTTATATTTTCTATCATCCTATAATCTGTATATATTGTACTGTATTGAAGACTTTTAATTAAAATGACTTGTTTTCAGGACATCACATTTATTTGAGCATATCTTTTCAAACATAAATTCAAGACACAATTTTACACAAGCACCACTTTTTCTACGTTCGTCTTCATCTCTTGGAAACAAACTCAATATTTAATTTCATATCCGTTGTCAGTAAATTATCTAAAATCAAAACCATGATCTGTTGTTGCCAAAAAAAATGTATCTTAATAAAGAATATTGAAAAAGGTATCACTTTAAGTTTAAATCGTCTGCTTTTAAAAATAGAATAGGTAATATCTTAAATAAATTATCACATTAGATTAAATCGTCTGCCTTTAATTTCGAACAAATAATATCTTAACAAAAGTATCACATTAAATTAAATCGTCTGCCTTTATAAGTTGGACAGATAATATCTTTAAAAAGTATCACATTAAGATTAAATCGTTTGTTTTTAAAAATTGAATATGTCACAATATATAAGCGAAATACCACTGACTGACTCATCACGAAAACTCTAAAACTATTCTGCCGATTGACTTGAAATTTAGCATAGTTACTCATTTGGCGATGTAGGCGCTCACTAAGAACGGATTTTACGAAAGTCGTGTAACACTCGGTCATCCCGGGCGTTATCTTGTGCCATCACTAATATCTAATATTAAACACTACGACACCAATAATTACAGAACCACTAAATCAACTTTCAACATTTATTAATATATATCTACTATGACATTAATAATAGTGCTCTCCAGGTTAAGAGTACCAACGCTTTAATTCAACCCACCAATAATAATCTAACAATTTCTTACCAATATCTCTTATCAACTGCAACTCCGAATCTGGAACAACTGCTGAAAATATTATAACAATTCTCAATCCGTAAGATCTCTACTCGGACCTCACCTCAATACTAATCTGTAAATACAACTTCCTATAATATAGCACTTAGATTCCACCTCCTCTCACTACAACGCCTCTCTGATCCTCCTTCAGGTACTCTACTCCTTCAGATGGAGTTTATATACTTCTTAATTTAACCGCTTCACTTCATTCCTAACTGCATTGCATATTACCTTCTTCATCACGTTTCATTTTTGGTTGGGCAAAGGTTGTTTAGCGAAAGCAATCAATCTCAATTGAAAGTCCCCAAGGTTAGTGAAGAGAAACCGCGAATAGCCCAATGTCACAGTCTTATCCAAAATGTAATTTTCATCCGTTAATCCACTCTTAATCATCGGTTATGTTATTTTTGGCAACTTTATCACCAAAAAATGATATGACTTCGCCGAACGGAATATACATTTTTATATGTATATTGTGTATTATCACCAATTAAGTTTACTTGGTGAGATTTGCGTGTACGAAATGGAAAAATACCAAATAATTTAATATTGAAGCTCTGATGAAGAATTATCAAGATTTTTTCGAAGGGGCTCTTTACGTGAAATTTTATTGCATGTCGAAATTAGGAAACGTACTGATTTAGCAATAGAAATAAGTAAGTTTGGAATCCCACGGTTGGTGAAAGTGTAGTTTAGCTCCAAAACTTAGCGGGTTTTTCAAAATAGTAAAATGGTTACTTCATAAAGAGTAGCGCATATGCAAGACAATCTTCTTTTACTGGAGAACCTCGCTATATGCAAGAACGAACTCAAGACGCTATGACATACGTAGACATTTTGGACGTCCTGATTTGCTCGACTTTTTTTTTTAGTATTGCAAATTTGGACAAAAATCTTATGATAGACACGATGCCATTGCCAGGGTATTTCATTTTAAAGTTAAGCTCAAGATGAATTTTCTAATAAAAGGTTGTATCTTTTTAAAT